>JAREIK010003198.1:674930-775682 GCA_029783825.1 Sapria himalayana | reverse complement strand
GAAGAAGAAGAGAATGAAGAAGAATAAAGGAAGAAGAAGAAGAAGATGATGATGATGAAGAAGAAGAAGAAGAAGAGGAAGAAGAAGATGAAGAAGAGGAAGAAGAAGTGGAACAAGAAGAAGAAGAGTGGTAAGAAGAAGAAGAAGGGTAAGAAGAAGAATAATAATAATAATAAGAGGAAAAAGAGGATGAAGAAGAGGAAGAAGAATAAAAATTGGAAGAAATAATTTTTTTCATATACAAATACATTTCATATAGTTATACAAATATATATATATATAGTTATACACATATAGTTAAACATAATGTTGTATGTTGTTATATAGTAATTATAAATATAGTTACATGTGATTATACATATAATTACACATATACTTATATTTATATTATGCATGTAGGTATATATATTTTTTCATATAATTTTATATATGTATACATATAGTTATCTAGGTATAGATATAGTAAAATACATTTTTATTTACTAATAAATAAAAATGTATATTAAATATTTGTTGTTAATTATATATTTACATATAGTTATGTATAATTTTTCTATAGTTATACATGTAGTCAAAGTCAATTATTTAGTGTTATATGTTCTTATACCAATAATATATATAGTTAAAAATAAAGTTATATATAGTTAAACATATAGTTATATATAGATATATTCATATAAGTAGTTATAAGTAGTTATACATAAATGTATACAACGTTATAAACAAATATATAGATTACATATATGAATAGATATATATACATAGTTACAAATATAGTTATATTTAATTATATTGAGTTTTATAAAGTTATACAAATATTTATATATAGTTATACACATATAGTTAAACATATTATTGTTTGTTGTTATACATGTAATTATAAATATAGTAACATGTGGTTATACATATAGTTAAACTTAGATTTATACATGTAGGTATATATATTTTTTCATCTAATTTTATATATTTATACATATAGTTATGTATAGGTATAGATACAGTTAAATATATTTTTATATACTAGTATATAAAAATGTATATTAAAAAATATTTTGTTAATTATATATTTAAATATAGTTATGTATAATGTTTAGGTATATATATTTTTTCATAATTTTTCATATAATTTTATATATGTATACATATAGTTAACTATAGGTATAGATATAGTAAAATACATTTTTATTTATAAAAATGTATATTTAATATATGATGTTAGTTATATATTTAAATATAGTTATGTATAATGTTATTATAGTTATACATTTAGTCAAAGACAATTATATAAAGTTAGTTATATGTTCTTATACCTATTGTATATATAGTTAAACATATAGTTATATATAGATATATTCATATAAGTAGTTATAAGTAGTTATATATAAATGTATACAAAATTATAATCAGATATATATATTTACATATATGTATATATATATATATACACACAGTTACAAATATAGTTAAGTTTAATTATATAAAAGTGTTACATAGTTATATAAATATTTATATATAGTTATAAACATATAGTTAAACATAATGTTGTATCTTGTTATATAGTTATTAAAAATATAGTTACATATGGATATACATATAGTTATACATATAGTTATGCTTATATTTATACATGTAGGTATATATATATATATATATATATTTCATATAATTTTATATTTGTGTACATATAGTTATCTATAGGTATAGATATAGTAAAATATATTTTTATATACTAATATATAAAAATGTTTATTAAATATATGTTGTTAATTATATATTTAAATATAGTTATGTTTAATATTTATATAGTTATACATGTAGTCAAATACAATTATTTATAGTTATATTTTCTTATACCTATTGTAAATATAGTTAAAAATAGAGTTATATATAGTTAAACATATAGTTATATAAAGATATATTCATACAAGTAGATATATGTAGGTATACATAAATGTATACAAAGTTATAAACAAATATATTAATTTACTTATATGTATACATATATGTATACATAGTTAAAAATATAGTTATATTTAAATATATTGAGTGTTACATAGTTATACAAATATTTTTATATAGTTATACACATGTAGTTAAACATAATGTTGTATGTTGTTATACAGTAATTATAAATATATTTTCATGTGGTTATACATATAGTTACATATATAGTTATACTTATATTTATACATGTAGGTATATATATATATATATATATATATATATATATATATATATATATATATATATATATATATATATATATATATAATTTTATATATGTGTACATATAGGTATCTATAATTATAGATATAGTAAAATATATTTTTATATATTAAAATATAAAAATGCATATTAAATATATGTTGTTAATTATATATTTAAATATAGTTTTGTATAAAGTTTTTATTGTTATACATATAGTAAGATACAATTATTTATAGTTATATGTTATTATACATATAGTATATATAGTTATAAATAGTTATCTATTGTTAAACACACACACACACACACACACACACACACACACACACACACACACACACACACACACACACACACACACACACACACACACATATATATATATTTATACAAGTAGTTATATGTTGTTATACATATATGTATACAAAGTTATAAACAAAAATAAAGATTTACATATATCTATACATATACGTATACATAGTTATAAATATAGTTATATTTAATTATATAGTATTTTATATAGTTATACAAATATTTTTTATGGTTTTACAAATATAGTTAAACATAATGTTGTATGTTGTTAATTATACATGTAATTATAAATATAGTTACACGTGATTATACACATAGGTACACATATAGTTATACTTATATTTATACATGTAGGTATATATATTTTTTCATATAATTTTATATATTTATACATATAGTTATGTATAGGTATAGATATAGTTAAATACATTTTTATATACTAATTTATAAAAATGTAAATTAAATATATGTTGTTAACTATATATTTAAATATAGTTATGTATAATATTTTTATAGTTATACATAAAGTAAAAGATAATTATTTATAGTTATACGTTATTATATATATAGTATATATAGTTATATATAGTTAAAAATATAGATATATATATATATATATATATATATATATATATTCATACAAGTAGTTATACGTAGTTATACATAAATATATACAAAGTTATAAACAAAAATATAGATTTACATATATCTATACATATATGTATACATAGTTACAAATATAGTTGTATTTAATTATATAATAATATAGAGTTTTATTTAGTTATACAAATATTTATATATAGTTATATACATATAGTTAAACATAATGTTGTATGTTTTTATACATGTAATTATAAATATAGTTACATGTGGTTATACATATAGTTACACATAAACTTAGATTTATACATGTAGGTATATATATTTTTTCATCTAATTTTATATATTTATACATATAGTTATGTATAGGTATAGATACAGTTAAATATATCTTTATATACTAATATATAAAAATGTATTTTTAATATATGTTGTTAATTATATATTTAAATATAGTTATGTATAATATTTTTATAGTTATACATATAGTAAAAGATAATTATTTATAGTTATATGTTCTTATACCTATAGTATATTTAGTTAAAAATAGATTTATATATAATTATATTTAATTATACATATAGTTATAAATATGTATGTAGTTAAAGAAATAGTTATACATATAGTAAAATACAATTATATATAGTTATATATTATTATACAAATAATATATTTTGTTAGAAATATAGTTATATAGAATTATACATATAATAAAAAAAATAGTTATATATAGTTATAAATATAGTTATAAAATTAGTTTATATAGTTACAAATATAATTAAATATAGTTATAAAGAATTTTATATAGTTATACAAATATTTATAAATAGTTCTACATATATAGTTTATCATATAGTTAAATATAAACGTTGTTATAAGTTTTAATTATAAGTATAGTTACTAGTGTGATCGTACACATAGTTATCCATATAGTTATAAATATAGTTATACATGTTGTTTATGTTATAGATTGTTTTTCATGGAATTATATATTTTTAGACATATGGCTATGTATAGGTATTGATGTAGATATATACATTTATATATAGTAATATGTTGATATACATATTGTTAAATACATTTATATATAGATATATATATATATATATATATATATATGTATGTATATGTATATGTATATTAAATTATGTTGTTATATTTATATATAGTTATGTATATTATTTTAATAGTTATAAATATAGTAAAATACACTTATATATATTATGTGTTATGAAACTTTGGATTATCATATTTACATAATTTATTCTGTAAATATAAAATATGTTGTTATATATACACTGCTAACCACAAACACCAACACCCACTATGACTAATTCATCTGTGGAAAAATACAAACTGCCACAAGCCAGTCTGAGTGGAAAAATAACTGGAAAATAGATGAACACATCCGTATCAAGAATTAGTAAATCAGGATTAATGAGAGAATATACAAAAGCTAGGAAAAAAATGAAATTGAAAAAAAAAACACCAGAATCAAAACAAACACTCCTGCATTAAGATAAGCGATAAAGGGTTAGGGTAGAAAGCGTATATCTAATTGAAAAGAAACTCATGGCTGAAAGAAATCGCTTCCACTATTAGGTTTCATTTTGATTTATCCGTGTCGAGAGAGAGAGAGAGGCAGATGGCGCTAGTTAGAGACCTTGAGTTGTCTTTAGATAACAAGAAATAGTTTTAAAAGTATTATAATTCTATAAATGTTTTAATTTTTATTTATCAAAAAATTTAATAAACAATCAATATATAAAAACATAAATACCCATCTTTTTTTACTTAATAAATTATTTTCAACAAGTTATTGTGCTTGTAGCAAGCACACATGAAAAACAAACACCTTGCAATTTTTTAATTATCAAATTAATTAAATAATAAATATATAAACAATTTCATAAAATAGATGTTTAGCCTTCCAACTATGAAAAAAAATCATTGCTACAAAATTAATAAACTTCATATTACAAGGTACACATGAAAAGATGATTGGTCTTCAACTCACTCTCCTAAGAATTATAAATATTCTTTATGTTAAAAAAATATATAAATATTTAAATTTAATGATTATAAAATTTAAAGAATTCATATTAATCTTTATGAAGATAATATGAACTAATTTTAAAGGAATAAAATTTTATATTATTTGATATCATCTATAATTTTTAAAATTCTAAAAATTAATTAAAGTGAGAAGATAATTAAAAAAAGTTATATTTATTATTTTACTCAATTATTTAATTCTTATAAATTTTAGTAGGGGCAAACATCTATGTATTTATTTTTAAATATCAATTTATTTTCTTTTAAATTTAATGAACAAATTTAAATTTTTATTTTAATCAAGATTTTAAAATTTTGTCATAATTATTTTTTTAAAAAAATTATTATAATCATAAATTTTTGTATACTTATAATAATATTAATATTTATAGTCTATTCGTAAATTCAAATATTTTTGTAAATATTTTCTATTTATTCATACAATAAATTATTTTACCTTTATATTTGTAGAAAATTTAATGTATGTTTATTTAATTTTTAAAATATCTTAAAAAATTATTATAATTATAGAATTAATTATTTAATGTTACTTTAATGCAAAATTTTAAATTTATTAATTATAAATTCTAGAAAAAATTTTTGTATAATTTTTTTAAAATTTTAAAATCACAAAAATAGTTTTTTTAGTCCTTATTAATATAATTTTTTTTTGTATTTTTATATTTCTTAAATTATTTATTTATAATATCTTATTTGTAAAATTTTACGAGGAGAATGTGTCCCTCAAGGATCGTTCACATATAGACCATGACATAAATTTAATAAACAAAATTAAATAAAATATTTAAACAAATAATAAATTAAAAGAAATTTAAATAATTAAAGATTAGAGACGAAAATTATCCCAAAGCAAATAGCTAGGGAAAAATCCCTAGCTAAATGGATGTATTTTGTGAAAAATAAAATTTAAGAAATAATTGCTCTAGTAATAAAATATAAAATAGTAAAAAAGAATTCAGATAATTATTTATCAATGGATTTTTTTCTCAAAATAATTAGCTAGAGAAAATCCGTCACTAAATTCCTGGTTTCCTTGCACGGAAATCCACAAAAATATTTGCAAAGGAATTTATCTCAATATAATTTGCTAGAGAAAATCCGTCACTAAATTCCTGGTTTCCTTGCACGGAAATCCACAAAAATATTAGCAAAGGAATTTATCTCAATATAATTTGCTAGAGAAAATCAATCGCTAAATCCATCGCTAAATTCCTAGTTTTCTTTGTGAGGAAATCTATGAAATTATTAGCGAAGAAATTTATCTCGATATAATTAGCTAGAGAAATTCCGTCGTTAAATTGCTAAATCCGTCACTAATTTTCATGATTTTCTTGGCGTGGAAATCTACGAAAATATTAGCAACGAAAAATTTTCAATTAGAGATTTTCGTCACTAATCCATCACTAGTATTAATTTCAATATAAAATTAAAAATTCCTTGCTATTCCATAGTTAATCCCTCGCTATTTAGCAAAGGATTGATCCCTAACTAAATTTCACTAGCTAAATTGACATTTTCTTGTAGTATTATTCTTTAAACCCATTCATAGACTCATTATATTCTATTATCCCACGAGTTCACAACATATCCAGTGGCTGAGTCATGGCTATTTCTATGTTCAGACATCTCCCACAAAGTTAAAGATATTAACATCATAGTTTTCATGGGGGAATCTGATTGACATACCCCTTTAACATCATGGTGGAAAGAATTAAGAATATCCAAATTGTTTAATGCGTTCGTATTTCCACATTAATCAATAATTGGGAGCGTATTATTCATAGAAGAATAAGAGTTCTCATTTTTAACCAGACACATTCCTTCATCATGGCAAAAACCGCTTATAGAATGCTCAAAATCACCTTTGTTGATCTTTGGAAAGACTATTTTTTGATTTCCATTGTTGATTTCTTCTAGAATGACATTTGAATCATTTGAAACTCTGATAAAATTAACATTAACTTGAGATTTATCATTAATATCAAAAGTAGTTTAGTTTTCGTGATAGTTTTTTGAGATAAAATCGCATGGGATAGCCGAAATCTTACCGTAGATGATTTTTTGGGAATTCCCATCATCAATGAGGTATTTGGTTGCATCCGAATCATTTGCGGAGTAGATTACAAGCCTTCCCCTTTGGTTTTGGCTCTTCGATTCATCCAAGATCTTAGGTTTTGGTGAGACGAGCACCTGCGACTTGGGAGAGATTTCAGTGCTTCTTAGGTTTTCATTCATTTTAATTTCTTGGGAAGTATCGGGCGGTCCCCTAAATCTCATTCTGATAATTAAAAACAATTTGAACCAAGTTTTTCCTTACATAAACTTGAAATCAAGCATCCCTTGCATGAACCACACCTTCTAATGCTGGATATTTGGAGATTTGAGAGGAAAACTTGAGGGTTTGATGGAATTTCAAGGAGGAGAGAAAACCCATGATTGATTGAGAGCTCTATGACTGAGAGCTCGATGATTGAGAGCCTTTTTGATTTTTTTTTGATAAATAATGAACTTCATTACCAAACTCTCACGCACTGCATATAGATGTTATCAAGACTTTTCCATTGTGAGAGGATAGGATGGAGCATGTGGTTAAAGAGAAAAACAACCAAAAAAAAAAAACAATAAACTAGCTCATAAAACTCCTTAATGATGTGCATAGAAACAAAACTAGATTTAAAAAAAAAATACTAAAATAATAATTAAAAAAATAACCAATACAAAAGTACACCCAATAGAATAAATAAACTCACATAATAAATTATTATTACAACCCAAAAATCAAGAAATAATTTTAACAAAAACAAGATAGTTATTAACATTTTCCAACAAACACACTTTGATGCTTCATTCCAACAATACTAAAATTTAAAATTCAATACATTCCAATAGTTTTCTCCCATGAGCAATTGCAAGCCAACCATCGACACAAAATCATCAAAAAAGATTTTACCCAGCCAACATTTCATAGAAAAATAAAAAACAATGATTTACAACTATTAGTCAAATCTTATGCAGTAATATTAAAGAGAACATAGACAATACCGAGCAATCAACAAGAGCAATTTTATTGACATCTATCTTGTCACATCCTTTCCACCAGAACAACACACCACATCCATCTAAAGCCTAGCCACAAGCACAAAGAACATTAAACATGATGATATTCAAAAACAACCAACATGAGCAGCAAGCAACATAATAAAACTTACACCATAAATAATGAAAATAATAATGAAAATAATAATACCATATATGAGGTTGCCTATGCCGAGCATTCTTGAAGATGATGGGTCACAACAAAAGCACAAATTTACAAACTCTCACGCACCTCATATAAAGGTTATCGAGACTTTTCCATGGGGGGAGGACCGAACGAGTATATGGTCGATAAGAAGAAAAAAACAAGAAAAAAACAAAATAGCTCATAAAACTCATTAATGATGTACGTAGGCACATGACTATAATTAAAAAAAAAAAGTAAAATAATATTTTAGCAAAACCAATACAAAATTACTCCCAAAAAGAATATAAAACTCAAAATAAATTATTATTACAATACAAAATTCAAGAAATACTTTCAATACCAACAATCCAATTATCCTCAATTTCCAACAAACACACTTTGATGCTTCATTTCAACAATACTAAAATTTTAAATTGATACATTCCAATATTATTCTCTCATGAGCAATTGCAAGCCAACCATCAACACAATATCATAAAATAAGACTATAGAAAACACATTTGAGCGGATTTATCTGCAACATATCAAATCAACATTTCCTAGAAAAATAATAAATAGTGGTTTATAACCAATAATCACATCTTATGCAACAAGATGACGGAGAACATTGACAATACCTAGCAAAACAACAAAAGAAATTCTTTTGACATCTATCTTGTCACATCCTATCCATCAAAACAACCACACTTTATCAACCCACAACTCAGCCAAGCCACAAGCACAAGAAATAGCAAACATGATTATATACAAAAACAACCAACTTTAGCAGCAAGCAACATTATGGAACAAACACCATAAACAATGATAATAATAATAACAACACATATAAAATTACTTATTATCCTTGCCTAGGTGCAAGCAATCTTGAAGATGATGGATCATAACGAAAAAAATTTTTTGCAAACTCTCAACCTCCAATTTAGAGGTTATTAAGACTTTTCCATGATGAGAGGATTGGACGAGTATTTGGTTGAGGAAAAAAACAAAGCAAGAAAACAATAAAACAGCTCATAAAGCTACTTGATAATGTGCTTAGGAACAAACCTATATTTTTAAAAATACTAAAATAATATTTTAGCAAAAGCAATACAAAAATTACTCCCAAAAGAATATGAAACCCACACAATCAATTATTATTACAACCCAAAAATTAAGAAATAATTTCAACAACCCGAAGCCAATTATCCAAAATTTCAAACAAACACACTTTGTTGCTTTATTTCAATAATATTAAAATTTAAAATTTGATACATTCCAACATTATTCTCCCGTGGGCAATTTCAAGCCAACCATCGACACAAAATCATCAAACAAGTCTATACCAAGCCAACATTTCAAAGAAAAATATTAAACAGTGATTTACAACCAATAATCACATATTAAGCAGCAAGATGAAGGAGAACATAGACAAAATAGCAAGCAATCAACAAGAGTAATTCTCTTGACATCTATCTTGTCACATCTTATCCACCAGAACAACCATGCCATTTACACACCTAGAGCCTAGCCAGAAGCTCAAAGAACATCAAACACGATGATATTCAAAAGCAAACAATACGAGCAACAAGCAACACATTGAAACTCACACCATAAATAATAATTATAATAATAACAAGACATAAAAATTGCTTATTATGCTTGTCTACGATGAACAAACTTGAAGATGGTGGGTCACATCAAAAGCAAAAATTTATAAGCTCTCACGCACCACATTAGAGGTTATCATGATTTTTCCATGGTGGGAGGACCGGACGAATATGTGGTTGAGGAGAAAAATAAAGCAAGAGAATAATAAAATAGCTCATAAAATTCCTTAATGATGTGCCTAGAAACAAAACTAGATTTTAAAATATACTAAAATAATAATTTAGAAAAAAGCAATACAAAATCACTCCCAAAAGAATTTATAAAACTCACAGAATAAATTATTATTACAACCCAAAAATCAAGAAATAATTTTGACAACAACAAGCCAGTTATCCATAATTTCCAACAAACACAATTTGATGCTTCATTTCAACAATGCTAAAATTTCAAATTCAATACATACCAACATTATTCTCAGATGAGTAATTGCAAGCCAACCATTGACACAAAATCATTAAACAAGACTATACCAAACCTTCATTTCATAAAAAAATAATAAATAATGATTTACAACCAACAATCACATTTTTATGCAACAATATGAAAGAGAACATAAACAATACCGAGCAATCAACAAGTGTAATTCTCTTGACATCAATCTTACCACATCCTATCCACCAGAACAACCACGCCGCATCCATCTAGAGGAGCCTAGGAATAAGCACAAGAAACATCAAACATGCTGATATTCATAAACATCCAACATGAGCAGCAAGCAACACAATGAAACTCACACAATAAACAATGATAAAAATGGGACCCTAACCCAAATAAGTGATGGGATTTTGGGCAGAATATTCAATCTAATTAGAACATAAATATAGCATAATTTATAATTTTTATCTTTTAACCCACCAATGATCACTTGCATTTTATAAAAATACGAAGGAAGGATAAACGAAACTTACCTCTAGTAGATAAATTCGTCAAGCCTTCAATGTATACGTCTTAGTTTATTTGGATCTTCAAAGGTGTCACCTTTCTACAAAAGGCCACCCTCTCTTGTAGATCGATTCCTCAAGCCTTCAAAGTGTGTGTCTTAGTTTATTCGGATCTTCAAAGGTGCTGCCTTTCTAAAAAATGACCACTCTCTACAAGTATCCACACATGAACAAATAATGAATAATCTTATTGAATGCTAGTTCAGATTCATCTTCTCAAAATGAAAGAATTTCTATCTATTTTATAAAAGAAGACTACTTGCATCAAATATGTCACACACACATACAAGTATGCTAGGGTTTTTGTCATAAAAGAATTTAATTATATATATTTAAAACTCTTTTAAATAATGAAAATTTAAATTCAAATTCTTAAAAACTCATTTTAAATGAATTTATGCATTAAAACTCAAGTTTAATGTAACAACAAATTATTTATTTAAATCACAAATTTAAACTTTGTCAAAATTAAATTCGAATTTAAATAATAACTAATTGTTATTTGTGATTTAAAATAATCTAATTATTTTAAATTACTACAAAGAGTGAAAAACCATAACAATTATTATTCACTCTTAATGTGCGACCCTATATGTTCAATTAACATCAGTAATAGGCCTAAATCACATTTTGATCATACAAGTCATAAGTGACATTTAGAAATTAAGACATTATGACTACCCAAGTTAAATGAAAAGTTCATGATCCGAGACAACCTTAATATAACTAATAACATAATCTTTTTATCTCATGATATCTTGATAGAATATAAGGCATGGACCAAGTCAACATTATATCATTCTATCTTTGATTACACGAAACCCAATTAGATTGACTAAACAAATGATATCAATTTCTATCAATTCATTTTAGCATGATCATTCATTTATCACTCTAAATTATCGAGGAGACCCAGAGATATCTTTCTTATAATAAGAGGGATAAATTCCATCTTAATCACTCATATCTCACTACATAATTCTTATTATGTTCAAGTATAAACTTTATAGTTATCTGATTAAAGACAATATTTGATTATATTAAAACATAATATTTCTTATGCTGAGAACTATATTGATCTCAGGTTAAAGAATTTAATAACATAACTATTAGAGATTAACTTATGACTTTGATCCATGTATTAATCTCAAGATAGTTTGTCCAATATTTATTCTCACCAAATAGATATAAATTTGATTTGTATCTCATACACATATTCATCCCATGAATGTTAATAAAACTTTATACTAATCTTAATTCATTGTTATTCCCATAACAATAACTAATTAGAGATATTTAGAATAATTAATAATATTATTAAAGGATATTATATATAATAAATATGCAAATAATAATAATAATTAATTCTCACTAATAGTCAAAATACCATGTCCATATGATAGGCCTAGAGCACTATTACTGACTATCTCCCACTTGAGCTAGGCCAATTCATCAATGTATCTAATGCCTATGAACCTAGCATGATGATCATGCTTTGTTTGTGGTGGAGGCTTAGTTAATGGATTAGCAATATTATCATATGTTGGAACTCTTCATATCTTAACGTCAGCTCTCACCATGATTTCTCGAATGAAATGATAATGCCAAAGAATGTGTTTGGATCTCTAATTTGATCTAGGTTCCTTTGCTTGTGCACCATTATTGTCACAATAAACACCAACAAGATTTGTAATGCTAAGAACCACTTCAAGGTTAGTAATGAACTTCTTGATCCAAATTGCTTCCTTTACTACATTAGATCTGCAATGTATTTAGCTTCAGTTGTAGAATCAACAATAGTGTTATGCTTTGAACTTTTCCAGCTAACTACACACACCATTTAAACAAAACACATATCCCAACTATGATTGAAAATCATCTTTGTCAGATTGGAAGCTTGCATCTGTGTAACCATTTACAATCAGATCATCTTCCAATCCGCCATACACCAAGAACATATCTTTAGACCTCCTTAGATACTTAAGAATGTTTTTAATAGCTATCCAGTGACTCTCACTCGAATCTAACTGGTATCTAATTATTATGCTTAAAGCATAAGATACATCTGGTCTAGTGCACAACATGACATACATGATAGATCTTATTACTGAGGCATAAGGAATCTTACTCATTTGCTCTCATTCATCTTTAGTGTTAGGACATTGAGATTTTCTAAGAGGAATACCATGAGACATAGACAAGTATCCTCTCTTGGAATCTTACATTCTAAACCATTTCAGTACTTTGACTTAGACCAATCAGCCTCTTAGATCTATCTTTATAGATCTTTACCCCTAAGATATAGTCAACTTCACCTAAGTCTTTTATTGAGAAACACTTTCTAACCAAGACTTGATATTCCGCAAGGTAGGGATATCATTCCCAATGAGTAAAATGTCATCGACATATAAGACCCAAAATACAATTACGCTCCCACTAATTTTCTTATAAACACAAGGCTCATCTTTATTTTTGAAAAATCAAAACTCTTTGACTGATTCATCAAATAAAGATTCCAATTCTGAGAGACCTGCTTCAAACCATAAATGTATTTTTGAAGCTTGGTTAGAAACCCTCAGGTTATGTCATGTATACATCATCAAGTAAGTTCCCATTAAGAAATGTAGTTTTAATATCCATTTTCCAAATCTCATAATCATAATATGTAGTAATGACAATAAGAATTCTGATAGACTTAAGCATAGCTATAGGTGAAAAAGTTTTATCATAGCCTATACCATGAGTTTGTTTGAAACTTTTTGTAAATGGCCTTGCTTTGTAAGTATGCACATTGTCATCCATGTCAATTTTCTTTTTTAAAATCCATTTGCACCCAATGGTTTTGTGCCTTCAGGTGAGTCAATCAAGGTCCATATTTGATTATCATACATGGATAGAATTTTAGACTTCATTGCCTCTAACCATTTCTCAGATTCTGGATCCAACATAGCCTCTTGATAGGTAGTGGGTTCATTTTGATCTTCTAATAATACATCATTATTATTAGTCACAAGAAATCCATATCTCTCGTTCTCATGAAGTATCCTATCAGATCTATGTGAATTTTATGCTATAGAATGTGTGTCATCAATAGTTTGTTGACTATGAATATTCACAGGTAGTTCAATGTTATATTATGGTTCACAAACACCTTCAAGTTGTACCTTACTCTCACTAGTTCTTTTAGAAATAAATTCTATTTCTAGAAAGCTATCATTCCGAGCAACAAACACTTTGTTCTCTATGGGATTGTAAAAGTAGTATTCCTTAGTGTCTTTAGGATACCCCAAAAAAAGATATTTATCAGATTTGGGCTCTAGTTTATTTGGAACTTGATATTTTACATAAGCCTCACAACCCCAAATCTTAAGAAAAGACAAATAATATCTTTTATTAGTCCACATCTCATATGATGTCTTTTCAACCACTTTGGATGGAACTCGATTTTAGTGTGAACGTAGAAATTTCAAGTGCATAACCCCAAAAGGTAAATGAAAGATCTATTGGACTTATCATAGATCAAACCATATCTAATAAAGGTCAATTACTCCTCTCAGAAATACCATTCCAATGTGGTGTTCCAGGGAGAGTTAATTGTGAAATGATTCCACAAGGTCTAAGATGGTCATCAAATTCTTGGCTCAATAATTTGCCACTTTGATTAGATATAAGTGCCTTGATTGTGTTGCCAAGTTGGTTTTGTACTTTATTTTGAAAAGATTTGAGCATTTCAAATGATTTAGATTTATGTCTCATCAAGTAGACATAACTATATTTGCTGAAATCATTAGTAAATATAATGAAGTACTTGTAACTTTCTCTAGCATCTGAACTTAATGGTCCACATACATTTGTATGTATGAGATCCAATAATTTATTGGCCATTTCACTGTGTCTGGTAAATGCATCATTTGTCATCTTACCTAATAAACAAGATTCTCATCTATCATATGATTCAAAATCAAATGAATTCAAAAGTCCAACTCGATAGAGTTTTGATATAAGTTTCTCATTTATATGACCAAGAAGAAAATACCAAAGATAAGTTGAATTTAAATCACTTGATTTAAATTTATTAGTAATGAAAATCATTGGATTTTTGAAGGTTCATATCATATATATCATCCTGAAAATAGACATTTGCATAGAACATGTCTTTATGAAAAATGAAGCAATTATTATTCTTAATAATAAAAGAAAAACAATTATTATCTAAACAAGAAACTAAATTAATATTCCTACATATTGCAGGAACATAATAACAATTGTCCAAAACTAACAAAATCCCACTGGGAAAAGTAAGTTCATAACTTCCTACCGCCAAAGTAGCAACTTTTGCTCCAATGCCCACTCATAGATCAACTTCTCCCTTCTTCAGTTATCTACTCCTTTTGAGTCCCTACACATTTGTACAAATGTGTGATCCACATCTTGTATCTAATATCCATGAACAAGAAGGAGCAAAATTAATTTGTATAACATAAATACGTGAATAACTAGTCTCACCAATCTTCTTCTTCTTCTTCTTCTTCTTCTTCTTTAGATCCTCTAAATATAGCTTGTGGTTTCTCTTCCAATGTCCAGGTTCATTACAAAAGATAAAAACTCTCTTCTTTGGTGCTTTAACCTTGGATTTAGGTTTGGGTTTGGGTAAAGCATTGAACTTTCTTTTGCCTTTGCCCTTTCCATTGCCATTTCTCTTGATCTTGAAGCTATTTCTATTTTGAATCATTAGAAAATGACCAGGGTGGGATTTAACATTCTGCTAGTAGTTTTAAGCTTTATATGCAGCTCAGAGATATATTTGTCCATTTCATTCATGTTACAATTCATGAAAAATTGGCCATAATTACTAGGAAGTGAATTCAGGATTAAATCAATTGCCAACTCTTGGCTCAATGGAAATCAAAGCCTATTAAGGTGTTCAATATAGCATTTTATTTTTAGAACATGAGTACTAACTAAAACACCCTCAGCCATCTTGCAAAAATATAGTACTTTGGTAGTCTCATACTTTTCTTGCCTTGCTTTTTGTTGGAACATTTCTTTAAGATTGAAGATCATATTATGAGCTTCCATATTTTCTATATCTTTCTGAAGTTTATAACACATGGTAACTAGAATCAAGCATGCAACATCAATAGAGTCATTATGATACTTCTCATAAACATTCTTATCATCTCTAGAGTATTATTAGCTAGTTCTTTATGGAGAGGTTCATTCAAAACATAAATATTCTTTTCTTGTTTGAGAATAATTCTCAAATTTCTAAACAAATCAAGAAAGTTAGTCCTAGTAATTTTATTCTTCTCAAGGACTGATCGTTGTGACATAGTAGAATTGTTGTTATTGTTGGCCATCTACAATGAATACAAAGTTTGATAAATATTTTAATTATGAAAAATTCTCACTAAATTAATAACCTTCAATATTAATCATATAAATCTAGTGAGCTAAGATCCATATATTACTCAACTTTATGTCAGCTTTGGCATGATACTTAAAATTAAGTTATTTAGGTATGTAACTCTTACCATTTATATCTCATGCAATTCTTAGATATTTATGGAATTTTGACATCATATGTCCCTGCATGTTTAAATCCCATCTAATGCCACCAGGCCCAAAACTATTTTGATAACCTAATAAAGTTAAACTATTTTTAAACAAATGGGTAGCACCATTACTCATCTTGTCTCACTGATGTCACCTAATGTACTACTACTTTAGTAGAACCTACATTAAGGTGATAAAAGGTTTGACAAGTATTTAAATATAGATGACATGTTAACTTTAAATTTTATGTGAGGGATCTTGATTGATTTTAATTTTTAATTAATAGATCTCATCATATATCTAGTATCACAAACTCATGTAACATCATACATAGCATTTCATACATGCATATACTAAGCATGTCACAGTATGGTCTTAATCTAGATTGATCTCCATAAGCCAATATGTAGATCAATAATCATTCCTAGGTAGTAATAAGCAATTCCATGAAGTTGATTTGACCACCAATTTGCGCATAGACACCTAGCTCCTCCATCATCATGGTTAGATTGAATGACCTTAAATGTCTTTCCGTCTCTCTTGTTTTATTACAACATTTAAAAAATTACAATAAAACAAAAATGACATGCAAGCCATATTTAATAACTACAACCCTTGAAAAAAAAAATAAGAATGTACCAAACACATTGGTTAAAAAAGGCCATACTATGTACCATGCGAAGCAACATAACATGCAAAATATATAATATTATCATATAGCATAAACAATTTGCATTAAAAGAAATACATTATAATTGTCAAGTATTTAAAAATAATTAAATTTATAAGGTGTTACGTAGAGCTATTATGGTGGTTCTGCTATCTGGTTAGTGGGCGGGGTCAAGGTGGGCCATTCTCATGGGGTTGGAAGTAGCACCCCAAAGAAAAAAAAATTAATTTTTATTGATCTCATCAATAAATTTTTATAAATCTCATCAATAAGTTTTCATTGATCTTATTAATAAATTTTTCTTATTCTCATCAATAAAATTTCATTGATCTTATCAATAAATTATTAGTAATATTATCAATAATTTTTATTGTTCTTATCAATAAATTTTAAGTAAGCCGAAATCCATCAAAATCATATTAAAACAATATATTATCTCATTACACATAGGGCTTATTTTGGCACCACCATAAACAATCACTAATAAATCAAAATTGATATATGAATTTAGTCCATCTATTAATCTGATTAAGACAAAGCTAGAATCATATATCATGCAATTAAACACTTTAATGGCAATATCTCATTCGAATGTTCAATCATACTAATGAATCCTTTTAGGTTTCAGATTCAATCAATTAATACCTTAACAAAACCTTTAAACGATGTTGTTCGAATAAACCATAATATCACATATATTCAAAAACACAAATCATACCAGAATTATATACATCACATACATACGATCAAATATGACTTTATCAATTAGTATGAAAACATAAGTTCCTCCGATACCACTGTTGGGGTTTCGGGCAGAATATCCAATTTAATTGGAACATAAATGCAATAGAATTTATAATTTTATCTTTTAACCAACCAAGGATCACATGCATTTCATAAAAATATGAAGGAAGGGCAAATGAAACTTAACTCTTGTAGATCGATTCGTCCAAGACTTCAAAGTGTGCGTCTTGGTTTATTTAGATCTTGAAAGGGGCCGCCTTTCTAAAAAATGACCACCCTTTCTTATAGATTGATTCGTCAAACCATGTAAGTGTGCATCTTGGTTTATTTGGATCTTCAAAGGTACCATCTTTCTGAAAAATGACCACCCTCTACAAGTATCCACACACGAACAAATAATGATTGATCTTGTTGAATGCTAGTTAATATTCGTATTCTCAAAATGAAAGAGTTTCTCTCTGTTTTATAAAAGATGACTACTTGCATCAAATATGTCTCACACATATATATACAAGTCTACTAAGATTTTAGTCATAAATGAATTTAATTATATATATATATATTTAAAACTCTTTTAAATAATAATTACTTAAATTCAAATCCTTAAAATCTTCTTTTAAATAAATTTATTCATTAAAACTCAAGTTTTACAACAAATTAATTATTTATTTAAATCACGAACTTAAACTTTCTCAAAATTAAATTCAAATATAAATAATAATTAATTGTTGTTTGTGATTTAAAATAATCTCATCATTTTAAATTACTACATAGAGTAAAAAATCATAATTATTATTATTCATTCTTAATGTACGACCCTATAGATTCAATTAACATTGACAGTAGGCTTAAATCATATTTTGATCCTACAAGTCATTAGTGGCCTCTAGTAAGACATCATGACTGCCTAAGTTAAAAGAAAAGATCATGATTCAAGATAATCTTAATATAGCTAATGACATAATTTTTTTGTCTCATGATATCATGATAGAATATAAGACATGTGACAAAGTCAACTTATTTCTTATGTTGAGAACTATAACTATCTTAGGTCAAAGGATTTAAGGACATTACTATTAGAAATTAACTTATGACTTTGTTCCATGTATTAATCTTAAGACAGGTTTATCCAATATTTGTTCTCAATAAATATATATAAATTTGATTTGTATCTCATACACATATTCATTTCATGAATATCAAACAAACTTTATACTAATCTTAATTCATTTTTATTTTCATATCAATACCTGATTAGGGATATTTAGAATAAATAATAATATTATTCAAGATTATTATATATAATAAACATATAAATCATAATAATAATTAATTTTCACAAATAGTTAGAATACCATGTCCATATGATATGCCTAGAGCACTATTACTAACAATAAGATTTAGGCTTCCAATGTAAATTATTTTACAAACTCATTTATATTAAATATAATTCATACTACTACATATTCATAATTGTACTCACTTGCTTATTCTAAATATATTATGTCATTGTTACTTATTTCAAATTAAACTCCCTATGTTAAGATTATAGAAAGCTATTGATTGAATCAAATTAATGACAATCTAATTCAATTAACTTCTAATTATTTCCTTGATACATTTTACATTCTACTTAACTTATTTGAATTGTCAGATCAAAATTCACATAGAGGGTTTGACAATATCAAAACTTATTGGCTTCCATAAGAGGTATAATCAATTATTTTGATAGGATATGGATTCCATCGGTAATTATTATTCACTATATGATTAATAAAATTGACTAAATCATAGAGTTATTAAATCTATTTATATAATCTACCCTTTATGAATATAAATAATTAGTAACAAATTTTTGTAAATAATAATTAATTCAAAAATTAGAGTAAAAATGATTATAATAACCATAGTATATTTTATATTGCAAGCCATATTTATCCCATTCAATACACTCAAGTATACCATGCCTATAAATTAGAACTTTACCATTTGCCATAGTCAAGAGAGACTCAATGAGATCTAATGCTAACATCTTACTAACAAGATGTCCAATTTTAACTAGATTACAAAGAATCTTATATTTAATGGGTATCGAAGATTCAATATTCTGTGCATAAGCTAATATATACACATCAAATTATCCATAGTAAGCAAAAAATACAAAAGTATTTTTTACATTCTAGTTCATTAAAAAACTTTGTATTAAACATAAGCTAATCTATATACATCAAATCATCCATAGTAATACAAAAAAACATCTTATTCTAGACCTAACTTGGATCGTGATACCAGCGAGAAGCAATTCTCCATACATGGAACCCCTTTATGAACCTCCAACCAATCTATGCTTGATCTAATATACCCATCTTCTAATCTCCTTAGTCCTTCTTGAACTTTGCTCATGAGGGTTGAGTATGCTTCGTCCTTTAGCTTTTTCACCTTTGATTGTGCAAATCCAAGAACTAATGCATTGCCTGCTCCAAACAGAAAGAATTTAGGTTGGTTGCAACTTTAAATAAATAAATTTTAATTCTCAATTATGAAATCTAGATATAGAGAATCCCAAAGGACTTTAACAAGTTCTTGGAATAGCCATGATTTAGTTAAGGAATAACACTTCTGCTTGTCTTGTAGTGGATCAAATAGAGTAAGCATTCTAGTGGTACAATTTCAAACACAAGTATTTTATTTATTCATATCGTGGGTTTAAAGAAATTTATCTGCAAATGCAACAGGAGCAGTAGGAATATTGATCTTTCTAGCATCAATAGGAAATAACATCATGTTGATATTCTCGTCATCCATTGTCAATGCAATGCTCCTAGCCTTCCATATATTGGCCAAAACAACATGAAAGCTACTATCCCATCTCGCCCTGCTTCACTATTCCACCAATCAATCTGCTTCTATGACACATGGATTAGCTATACTTTGCTTATCTGATCCAAGCTAAGCAAATTGAATTAGCTTGTTCCTCATGACATGAATATGCTCGTTGGCTCAGTAGATTTATAGTTTTCATCAAGGAAGCATGGACACGTCTCCCTACAGCCGTGACCATGTGTCCGACACCTAGACACGTGGACATGGTACGGACACGGCACAGATACGTGTCCGATATGCCATGTGGTATATCATTGATCAATCCGTATCTGATATGCCACATGGCATATTGGATGGTTGTGTCGACTGCCGTATCCATCCAGAGAGTGACCGACATTCGACGACGTCGAGTGACCAGCGTCGCCGCATGAAAAAAGTTGGCCACTCGACGCAGGCGGCGGGCGTGATATGTGGTGAGTCAGGGGGCGAGTGCGATTTGAGGGGAGGGAGGTAGGAAAATATATTATAAAAAAAATATATTTTTATATAATATATGATAATTATAAAATATTTTTATATAAAATAAAATAAATATAAATATTATCTTATAAAATAAAATAAAATACAATATTTTTATTTTATAAAATAAAAAAATATATATATATTTATTCTATAAAATAAAATATTTTAATTTAATTTATTTTATTTTATAAAATACCTAATATTTATAAAAAAAATAATTTTTATTTTTAATTTTATTTTTTTTTATCATGTCTTATCTGTATCCTAGTTTTTTAGAATTTGTCATATCCCCGTATCCTGTCGTGTCGTATCCCCATGTCCGTGTCCGTATCCGTGCTTCTTAGGTTTTCATAATGCTGATGATTGATCAATGGTGGCATTCTAGCTTTGAAGATGGATAAATAATGATTTGGAAGGATTACAATCTGGTCGCCTCGCATTAGAGACGCAAGGTAGATTTGGAAGTCTAGAACTGATAAGCTAGTTCAACATGCTATGATTGTACCGTGAAGCCAACGCTAAGCTTCCACATCCAAATTGCATGAACTATCAAAACAAATTCAAAAAAAAATTGATAAAATGGTTCCTCCCATGTTAAATGTTAAATTTTGTTTTGAAGGCTACAAAATATTAACAAAAATAACTCTATTTTATTATAATTTAAAAAAAATAATATGAAAATATAAAACATTTATGTTTTGATTAACACTAAATTTTAAACCACATATATATATATATATATATATCCAATTTTAC
Source organism: Sapria himalayana (assembly GCA_029783825.1). Classification (NCBI taxonomy): domain Eukaryota; kingdom Viridiplantae; phylum Streptophyta; class Magnoliopsida; order Malpighiales; family Rafflesiaceae; genus Sapria; species Sapria himalayana. The sequence goes on along the minus strand of JAREIK010003198.1, from coordinate 753,583 downwards.
CACATATCAACCAAATGATAAATGATCTAATAATTACCTTGAAGTGACATAATTGCCATTCCTATGGTTCTAATTAGTATCCCTATAAATAGATCCTCAATCCTCTTTTTATAGATTATACAATCATATTGTTGATAATTTATTATTATATATAGATATATTTCATTAAATTCATTAATTATTCAAATGCATATTTTAGAAACATTAAAAAATCTAAAAGTTTATTTATTTTTAAAATATAATTGTTTCGTCATATATGTAGATTTAGATTTGCAAATGATTGTGATGATAGAAGAATGTAATATTAGTATTTGGGGAAAATATGTTTGCTTACTTTAAAATAAACATATTTATGTTTTAAGTATTTATTATTATTTTTGTTTATAAAGTATGTACTCTAAAGTCCAAACAAAAAAGTATTTATGTTTTAGTGTTTTCAAATGAATTTAACTCAAAAAATATCTTTAATATCCACATCAGCATGCCACATCAAAAAATAAATAAAAGAAATACGAAATGTTATATGTAAAGTTGAATGTGTGTTTACATACACAAATATAGCATACAAAAATGCTATCAAAAATATGTTTGAATACTCTTCATGTACACACACACACACACACACACACACACTACATATTTAAATATTATATATATGAATTATAAATGATATTTATATTTGAATATATAACATTATAATGTTATGTATAACTTTTATACAATTTATAATTGATGACATTATACACAACTTTCATATATTTAGTGTGTGTGTGTGTGTGTTTTTGTATAACATTATATATACAAAGCACACTTACATCTTCATATAAAAATGTTTTGATGGTTTTTTCTGGGTTGATTTATTCAAGCACATAAAATTGTAAATACTTTTGAATTTGATAGTCACCCCTTTAGATAAAAAAAATCAAAACATAAATATTTTTATTTTAGTAGATGAAAAAAAAATTTTTACTTATATTTTTATATGATTAGGATGATAGAAAATAAAAAATAAAACACACAATAGAAAAGTAACCAACGTCTTAAATTCAAAAAATAAAAATAAAAAATAAAATTTTTTCCTTATATTTTTATATATACGAGGCCTCTCTTTTATGTCAATTCCTTCTTCATTTTCTTCATGCAAAAAAGTAACCAACGTCTTAAATTGTGGTTTGGGTATCAAAAAATCACTGAATTGGCTCAATGTAATTTCTTTATTTGCCGTTGCTATGACAACTCCCACACCATTACAATTGATCTTGAATCGACATTCATCTTCTATTGAAGATATTAAATGGTCGGCAAAAAAGTCATAGTGCACTAGAATAGACTCTATGGAACGGAATAAGTTGTTACAAGCCTGTGAGAAGCTAATGTTCATGGGAGGATCATATAAGAATATTGACTCTTGGCATACATTAAGGGACAAATCTATGTTCGACAAGAATAAATGCCTTTTGCTTTGTTGGTATCTATGGTACAATAACAAGTTTCTCTATCAGCATGATCTCTTCCATTAATATTAGACTTATTGAATATTATTGAACTTTTGGCAGGTTCATTGTTTTATTCATAGGGTGACCTACAATGCATTGTTATAAAATACATAAAATCGAGTATTTATTAGTGAATTCATTAGTTATTAACTAATATTCATAAATCTCTTGACTTATGGTGATTGATTTGTTGTGGAACAAGTCAATTGGTCATTGTTCTTATAAAATCAACTTTATTTTTCAAAATATTTAAGACCCTACAAAATTATATTCAGCAATGAGAAAGAGAGAGAGAGAGAGAGAGAGAGAGAGAGTGAGTGAGTGGGTGGGTGAATGAACATTAAAACCATGATTTTAAATAATTTTTTATTAGTAACTTATTGGTTTCTAAATGTAACTTATTATAAAGCAAAAATGAGAAACGTAAACACATGAATTATCATCTTTACGATTGGTTTGAACTTAATCATGGTTAGATTTTCACACATAATGCTTAATGAAGTGCAAAGAATTGCAAGAATATTATACTATAATAATATAAATGGGTTTTATTAGCAAATCTCTAGTATAATAAACATATAAGGGAAACTTGTTCTCTAGATGCCCAAAATGCTCAAACTCAAAAAAATATGAGTTCTGATGCATAGTTAAATATATACATATGCTTCATCCCAACAACATTAACAAGTTTCATCCCACCATATTAACATGCTACATAATCCAAAAAAAAAAGTATTACTGTTGTAATGTACATATCATGATATCTATCATAATATAGTACACATAGATATATAATGATATATGGATATAGTGATACATAATTTGATCTATGATGAATACCAATGATTTTATCTTTTGTGCCTAAGTTAATCTCTATGCACTAAATCATTCATAGTAAGAATAAAAGACAAAAATATTTGCAACAATTCAACTTATTAAAAAAAACTTTTAATTAAAAAAAAGATGCTAATTAGGAATATATTCATAAATGGCTTTTAGTATGAATTAGTTTCAACATATATAACTATATATAACTATATATAACTATATTAGTATACATAGATACCTTATATATACATTATATATCATGATATGTACAATATGATGGTAATAAATTTTTTTTTGGATTATGTAGCATGTTAATGTGGTGGGATGAAGCATGTTAAAGTGGTTGGAATGAAGCATATGTATATATATAACTATGCATCAAAACTTTTTTTTTTTTTTGAGTTTGAGCATTTTGGGCATCTAGAGCACAAGTTTCCCTTAGACAACCCATTTACTAGAGATTTGGTAATAAAACTCATTTATATTATTATAGTATAATATTCTTGCAATTCTTTGCACTTCATTAAGCATTGTGTGAATTTCTAACCATGATTAAGTTAAAACCAATCGTAAAGATGACAATTCATGTGTTTATGTTTCTCATTTCTATTTTCTAGCAAGTTATTTTTAGAAACCAAGAAGTTACAAATAGAAAATTATTTAAAATCATGGTTTTAATGTTCAATCTCTCTCTCATTGCTGTATATAATTTTGTAGGGACTTAAATATTTTGAAAAATAAAGTTGATTTTATGAGAACAATGATCAATTCACTTGTTCCACAACAAATCAAACACCATAAGTCAAGAGATTTATGAATATTAGTTAATAACTAATGAATTCACTAATAAATACTTGGTTTTATGTATTTCATAACAATGCACTATAGCTCACCCTATAAATAAAACAATTAACCCGCCATAAGTTTAATAATATCCGATAAGTCTAATATTAATGGAAGAGATCAAGTTGATAGAGAAGCTTATTATTATACCAGAGATACCACTACAAAAAAAGCCCAAATAGCTAGGGATATTTCCCTAGCTATTTGGGCTTATTCGGTCGCTAAAATAGAATAACAACAAATTTACGATGGAAATTATCACAAGGTAAAGTGCTCATAGCAAAATATTAACGAGAAAAAAATATTCCCTATAAAATTTTTGACCAATAGAATTCTCTAGCTAATTATATATTTTTCGTTGCTAATTTTGAACGTAATTAAGAGTATTAATTAATAATTTTCGATAGAATAAATACAAAAAATTCCCTAGCTAAATTAGTGCAGGAAAAATCACTAGTTATTTTCATTCCAAAAGTAATATTACAATCTTATTTTTTTACAAAAAATTTGATTACATATTCTTAAATTTTTATTTTAAATTGAATAAAAACATATACTATAAACCATTATTTATAATTAACAAAAAGTAAAAGTAGTTAATAAATTATTCTGATACAATATGTTACATAGTTAAAATAAAAATATAACATAGGTATATATGTTTATGGTTTTCAGCAACTTCCTTGTTCCTGTCATTCCAACATGTGATAAATTGGATGGGTCATCTCTTCTTCTTTATCAATGCATCTAACAATAATGCATAATTTATAATTTTTCTAAGAATTTGATGTTGCTTTATCTCCCTCAGCTCATCTGGTCATCATCTTCCTGCTATGACAAAGCTTTCCTAGTCAAGCCGTGTCGTGTCTAGTGAAATGCTAGTTTCTATGTTTCTACAATTTGGGAAAGAATGACCTCACTAATGAAGTCGATGTAGTGCAGAGCTCCATTTTTGAATTGAGTGCCACCATTAGGGAAAGTGAGATATTTGCCTGTAACTTTAACCCAATTCTGATGTCCCTTCACTTCTGTAAGCTTCATATGGGGATCATTGTAGTACCATATCTATACGAAAATTAAACCAGTCAATCAAATCAAAATAAATAAATAAATAAGTTTCAATTTAGATAAATATATGGTAAAATTATGCAATACAACTTATACCTTATGTATAATACTATAGTATATATGTACATATATATATATATATATATGTGTGTGTGTGTGTGTGTGTACATACATACATCAGCATATATGTATAGCTACATGTATAGAAAAATATATAAACCATAATATATATATATGCACATATATACAAAAGTATATTTGCCTATCTATAAATATTACTATCATCGTCAACACCAAATTTATCTCAACTTATGTATATATACAATTGCATATATATATATATATACACACTATTAAACATATAGTGAAGCATATATACATACATATAATATATAATACTTGTTATGAAATATTTTTGGGTTTTGAATATCATATACCAAATTAATATTATTAACTATAAATATCATATACCAATTCAACAATATTTCAAAATTAGTTTAGTTGATCATGAGGATTGATTGCAGCAAAAAGAAATTCAGGTAGTGATTATCACTTACAGACAACATGAATAATGTCCCCCCTGCTACTACTTTCTCTAGAGGCTAGATGTAGCGAAGCCTACAAATTCTCTAGTAGGTTTTTCTACTACTATTCTCTCCATCTAACCATTTTTTTCCTGATTTAGATGGACATAGAGTGAGCAGAAAAAAAAAAATAAAAAGAATTATTGAATGGACCAAAGGACATGGTTGTACAAATTACATACAGTGAACTTGTCTGCCTTTGCGCATGAAAACTTCTATGAACCGTGAGGCAAGATAACTGTTATGCCTTTTCAGTCTTGCTTTCAAAATAATACTTTGTGCTCCCCTATTCACACCATTTGATTTTCCCCAGATATGGTTAAGGGGGGTTTCATTTCTCTCCACTAATGAATAGATTTGTCAGTTATTATTCCCTTTGTGTTTTAATTTCAGTATGTCCATCTACAACAAAGGGAAATGCTTCTAGTCAAAGAAGCAACAACATCATCAATCATGTTTGCATAAGAGAATATCAATGTTTTTCTTGATGGATTTGATGAAGAAGAATGTGTAGAAGAATTAAACTATGAGAGTGGAGAAACGAAGAGAAGTCTAACAATAGATCAAGTGAAGGCATTTAAGAAGAACAATGATTCCACCAAATAAATCTTTTTCTGTTTAGCTACACATCGACAAAAATCATGTGCCCGCAAGTTGCTCACTATTTCTTCTTCATGAAGTGAGGAGATAAGAGCTTTGAAACTACAAATCTAGTGAAAGACTTGTGTTGGAGCAGTTCTTTCAACTTATCATCTCATACTATCCTATTCCTATCTAATGGATCCTTTTAAAAAACAAGAACATTTAACAATTAATTGAAATTGAAGAATAGCGCCACTAATTCTCATTGAGGGGAGGTGAAGACAATGGATGTTGGCATACCTATAAATTATTTCCTTTTATATAGACCAACATCTTCTTTACAACAAAAAAACGAGATAATGCCTCTTCACCTGTACCAAAAAATTTTATGAGAGCGTATGAAAAAAGAACATGAAGCTGTGAAGCATGAATATTTATTTAGGCACATTACAAATTGACTTCACCATGACATATTTAACTCTCAAAAACTTTAACCTATTCATCTTATTCCTCCATTTTCTTCGATTCCTTGCTCTTTAAAATAAACAAAAACCAAAAATAGTTTAAAAATAATTCGGATACAAAAGTTACATGGTTAAAACAAAAACATAATATAGTTTCTTCATCATTTAAAACAAAATCATCCTCATAATTAGTTGGTTCATTTGTGCTAGCATCTTCTGTGTGGTTTCACTACTGGAACTCATAATGCTATCTGTTGCATCAAGGTAGCTAACTATGACTTCATATAGGACATCTACTATTGCATTATAATTTTACTTTCTTTCATTCATCATTTACTTCTTTCATTTCCTGCCTATTTTCCTTCAAACGAGTAATCTGCTCATCCTTCTATTCTTTCATTTCCTTTATTTCTTCTTTCAAATGAGTAATCTGCTCATCTTTCTCTACTTTCATTCCATGCATTTCTTTCTTCTAATGAATAATCTGCTCATCATTCTCTTTCATTTCTGTCTCCATAACTTCAAAATGTTCATTTGTTTAATTTACTTGCTGTTAAACTGCCTCATCCACCACTACTATGATAGTGGAATTAGAAGCATGACTACTACAATAAAATGACACTCCCTTCGAGCAGATGCTGTACACTTGCTGCTTCTTCTGACCTATTATGATCTCCAAAATAGATAGGATCGTAGTCAATTGGTTAAAGATCCATTGAACCCTCAACTCATTTAGAAGCATTTATCACACATTCCTCCATGAGTTCCTATGATAAAATAGAAAAAAAAATACTATTTTAGATATACATAAAATAAATCTAATATTTTTTATTCAACAACTTACAAAATTTATTGTAGTATTCTAAAAGTTTATTAATATAATAGATTCTTATAACAATCATCTGAGACTTTTTGTCAACAAACTACCCATCTACTTTCTTCACATGCATCTTCCTGAAAATCTCATAAAAATTGGGATCTCAACCAAATTCTCCAGCCTAAAGTATGTATTTATTAAGTCAAAAATTAACAAATGTTAGAAAATTTTAGCTAAAATAATAAAACCATACACAAATTAGATTTATTTGGACTATTAGGACAACTGCTAAATATATACATGTTTTAAACTTATTAATTGTACCAAATCTCGAGCATGCTCAATGCTTGACTTTGACCATCATGTGTGGTGGGACATTCTTGTACATGGTCCAACTACCTCAGTCCGTCAGATTTTGCTGGCTATCTCTAATTTTTTCTTCACATCTGACTCCTCCCAATACTCAAGCCACTCGGGCTACTCATTCTTACGTATAAAATTAGGTCTATCTTTTAGAATCTTTATTTTATGGACAAAATTTGAGTACCGTTCAATAGCTTTGCTCTCTTACAATGACTTTATTTGTCCATCAAATTTGAGTGCCCATGTGCACTGATTATATATATATAAAATAAAAAAAAACTTATTAATATCAAGGACATAATTATTAAAAAATACTTGAATAATAACAAACATATAGTTAACTAATTAGATAATTAATTTTCAATGCTTTTGTTTCTTTGTTTTTACTTGAAAGTCATTAAATTTAGTCTATCTTGTTGATTTAGAAACTTTCTTTCATGAGAATGCTTTAGAATTAACTATTTTCTTGAAAGACTTTGTAATTATAACTGAAAAATTGTGAGATGGAATGAAACGGTAAAAATAAATAAATATCATTGAAAACAAGCAATTCATAATTATATTTAAAAACAAAACCACTAACATGAATATCATAATTTTTTATTCAAGTAATATTTACATATTTCTTATACCTCCCATCCATAATCTCTATTGCTAACTTAGCACAGCATGCAAAGGAAGACACAACATTTGATGATGTCGATGGTGCTGTAAATGGGGGAACTATCGATGTAAAATATGGTGTAGAAGATGGTGATGGATCAAAAGTGTATGCAGGAAGGATAATGGGTGGTGGCCTTATATCTGATAAAGGTGATGGTAAAGGTGTCAATGATGGTGATGGTGATGCTGATGTTGATGTTGAAGTCTGAATATGGTGGGTATGAGATGGTACTAACTGTACAACATGATGTAAAATACTAGATAAATTTCATCCATTTCTATGCCCACGTCCACCTCCACCACGCCCATATCCTTTAGGTGCCATCTACTGTACAAAAAATAAAAACATAGAATAAATAATAGAGATATAATGAAAATATAATTTGATATTGTATGATGAACAACCATGCATTTTAGAATAATACAAACAAATGGATTTCAACAAAATATACAAAGTCTTTGAAACTATAATATTCTAATACAATTATAATAGTTTTATTATTGGCATCAATATCATCCTCTAAAGGATCTTCTGACATTTCATCTGATTCTGATAGAAGTTCCAACTCATCTTCAGATAGAAAATGATCATCTTCAATTTCTATTAGGCCACTATTTGAGTCACATAAGTTTTCTAGATCTTAATCTATATGCACATGCTTAATATTATTTATGTCATCTTCTTAAAATACCGGTGTAATAGCTAAGTCTGCACTTCTTTGCTGAGACTATTGGTACTTCAAAATTTGATCGAGATTTGATTTTGCAAATGACCCACCAGTCACTCTTATCATGTCGTAAACTCGGATATGTACAATAATATACTTGAGTGGCTTTAACTATCATAATAAATGGTTCATATCGATCAAATCTATGTTTATTGTTAACATCTACTAGCTTATAATCCGAATAGATTTTTGTACCCACTTTTCATGTAGGATCAAACCACTCGCATCTTAATAATACAATCATATTATTTTTGAGTCTAGGATATTCCAACTCAATAACTTATGTGAGTTGATCATAATAAATAATCTCATAGCACTATAACTTGAGCCTTTAGTGCTTATACCACTATTCCTAGTTACTTTAGATGAACCATGCCCTATTGTATGAAATTTATATCCATTGATAAAATACCCAGGATAGGTTGTCATATTTACATGGGCCTTTACTTAAATTTTATATGAATATGTTGGAATCTCCATTTGAATGATCATTTGTCTGTTGCATAAATTCAACAAGTGATATTACATACTAAAAGATACTAATAGAAAATTCTAATGCCATGGTAGTTATCAAATTGTTCAATACATCACAAGTCATTCTTGGAAGATCACTAAATCTATTACTTCCATCTTTCGAATAACCAAATATATCAATTTCTAGAGTAGAAAATTCTCAGGTTTTCCAAATAGAGATAACGTTGAGATTTTTGATAATTGTTACTTTCTTGGCAATCAAATTATTAAAAATATTATAAAATAAAAAATAAACATTAAAGACAACTTACATCGTATGTAGGCAACTTTTTATTTTCTTCTCTAATAATACTTAAATGGTTGGCCCACATTAGAATAAAAAAAGCCAAGTTAGTTGATGAAGATTTGTTCCTATACTTTTCCACAAGTACATACAAAGCTTTCCTTACACTCTCCGTTTTTTATTCATAGTCACATAATTCAGGTTTTGAATAAGTGTACCTCAAGAAATCAATATCCTTGGTTGGATCAAGAACAACCCCAAATGCACGAACCACACAAGAACAACCCCAAATGCACGAACCACACAAGAACAACCTCAACAAATATTTTTTCTTCTTACTCTCCGATGCCCTTACATAATGTACACTTTGCCTAATTTTATGTAATTAATCATTAGTAACCTTCAAACCATCTTGAACAATAAGGTTTATGATTATGCAGAACATCTAATATTTAAAAACTTTCCATTAAGTAACAAACTATTTGATGAGCATATGTGTTCTTTCAACATGTTTTGCATGTTATCATTTGAGGATGTATTTCTTTTTATTCTCTGGTCTTTTAAAAATTCAGGCCACATTCAATATTAAATCATGTCCAACATATGGAGATTGCATGTGAGCAAATGATAAAATTTTACTTTATAGCCTCTAGTCATTATCAACATTTTGTGCAGCCAAATCATGTCCATTGTTGAAAGCATATGTGTTCTTTTAAAATGTTTTGCATGTTATCATTTGAAGATGCATTATCCTAATTATTAGTCTTGTCGAACATTTTTGTTGAAAGTTGTTCTTCATGAGTTTGATTTGATTGGAAAGTATGTTTTTTTTGTTTTGTAAACTAATTTTGATAATGTTCAAAATGAAATTATTGTGGTGTAATATTAGCTCCAAAGCTATCTTTATTAAAACTATGTTTCACTTAAGTTTTTCATATGATTATTTATGTGTTTTATGTAATTTGATATGTATGATTATGTATTTTATAGATAAATCCAATATAATAGATTCCAAATGCATATCACAACAATAACTTAATATTTATGTCCGTGAAGAAATATAAGAGAATGAATAGGTGAAAATGAATTGATAATTTTACAACCTATAAAGACACCTATATATATACAAATGAATGGAAAAAACCAGATGATATTCTAAGAATATCCTAAGGAATAAACCAAAGGAAATTATAAGGATATCCCATGATTCTTACCATAATAATAAGGATATCCCATGATTCTTAACAACCCTACCATAACAATAAGGATATCCCATGATTTTTAACAATCCTACCATAACACTCCCCCTCAAGGTGGAGCATAGATATCTCTTATGCCCAACTTGTTACACAAATAAGCAACCTAATCACCACTCAAGGCTTTGGTGAGGATGTCTCCTAATTGGTTTCCAGTCTTCACATATCCTGTGGAGATAAGACCAAGCTGTATCTTCTCACGAACAAAGTGACAGTCGATTTCAATGTGTTTGGTCCGCTCATGGAACACTAGATTGGAGGCAATGTGAATTACTTCCTGGTTATCACACAAAAGTTTGGCTGATAAGGGACGTGTGATACCTATTTCTGTCAAAAGCTGGTGAATCCACATTATCTCGGATGTTGCCTGTGCCATGGCCTGATATTCTGATTATGCACTAGTCCGAGATACCACATTTTGCTTCTTGCTTTTCTAGGCTACCAGGTAGGTTGCCTCCCACAAAGATACAATAGCCCGAAGTAGAATGCCTATCATCCTTGGAGCCTGCCCAATCTGTATCTGTGAATCACTCAATCTTCTCATGCCCATGATTACAATAGAGAATACTTTGTCCTGGACTAGCTTTAAGGTAACCTAGAATGTATTCCATAGCTGCCCAATGATCAACAGTGGGGGAAGACATGAACTAACTCACAATACTAACAGCATATGCAATATTAGGGCATGTGACTGTAAGATAATTTAATTTTCCAACTAACCTCCGATAACTCTCAGGATCACTATATGGTTCTTCTTCTTTGACTAGTTGCATGTTCGGAGTCATAGGTGAATTACATGGTTTAATACCTAACTTACCTGTCTTGGATAATAGGTCCAGCACATACTTGCATTGACAGATAAAAATCCCTTTGCTTCTTCTCATAACCTCTACACCCAAAAAATACTTTAATATACCTAAGTCCTTTGTACTGAATTGTTGTTGAAGAAAGGACTTCAGTAACAAAATACCGGTGGTATCACTACCAGTTATAATGATATTATCAACATAAACAACCAACAGAATGATCCCGGTGGCTGAATTCCGGTAAAATACTGAATGGTTAGTCTTGCACTTGTGCATCCCAAACCTCTCAATTGTCTGACTGAATTTTCCAAACCATGCACGTGGACTATGTTTGAGTCCATGTAAGGCTTTGCGAAGGCGGCAACCTCAGTTGTTTGTCTCCCCCTGAGCAATAAATCATGAGGTTGCTTCATATAGACTTCCTCTTGAAGATTACCATGGAGAAAAGCATTATTGACATCTAATTGATGGAGATACCAACTGTACCAGGCAGCCATAGAGATAAAGAGTCGGACCGAAGTCAATTTGGCCACGAGAGAGAAGGTATCGACATACTCAATACCATAGGTCTGAGCATAGCCATTGGCCACAAGTTGAACTTTGAGGCAGGCAAGACTGCCATCGGGATTAACCTTCACTGCAAACACCCAGCGACAACCAATAGCACTTTTCCCTGCAAGCAACTTCACTAAATCCCAAGTACCATTAGTCTCCAATTCTGCCATCTCCTCCCGCATAACATGATGCCAGCCATGATGAGATAAGGCTTTAGGAATAGAGGCAGGTAAAGAGGTATAATCCAAAGAAGTAATGAAAGCATGAGATGAAGGAGAAAGGTTATTATAAGACAGACAAGAAGAAATAGGATGAACACACTTACGTGAACCTTTGCGAAGAGCAATAGGAATGTCATCACCAGAGGGAGGAGCTGATAGTGAGGGAACTGATGGTGGTGGATTAGAGAATGGCATAGGTGGCTGGTGGGAGTATACCTGTGTGATCAAAGGATGATCCAGTGGAGTAGAACCGGTCACATGAGAGACATTGTAGACCAGAATATCATCATCCTCCCCCTTACTAGGAGGACCAGGAGAGGTAGAGAAGGGGGTATCTTCATGAAAGGTGACATCATAAGACACCAGATAGGGCTTAAGATTAGGACAGTAACACCGATACCCTTTCTGAACTTTTGAATAGCCAAAGAAGATGCACTTGAGGGCTTTAGGATCAAGCTTGGAGAGCTGTTGGCGAACATACCTGACAAAACATGTAGACCCAAAAATTGGGGGGGGGGGGGGGGGGGGGATGGGAAATAAAGGGGCAGTGAGGTATAAGATATGAAAGAGAGTATCCCAGTTAAGCATAGAAGAGGGCATGTGGTTGATCAAAAAACAAGCAGTGGAAACTACATCGGCCTAGAAATGCTTAGGCACATGCATTTGGAAAAGCAGAGCCCGAGTAGTTTCCAAAATATGGTGATTCTTCTTCTCTGCCACACCATTATGAGAGGGAGAATCAATACATGAAGGATGTCACACTCACGCATGAATATTTGAAAAGGCTCAAACAAATACTTTTTTATCATTATCACTATGTAATGTTTGAACAGAAATATGAAAATGAGTTTGAATTTCAGCATAGAAGGCACATAAATAAGAAAATACTTCTGACCGAGATTTCATTAAGTATAACCATATAACTCTTGAAAAATCATCCACAAAAGTAACAGAATAACAGAACCCAGTGGGCGACAGGACAGGACACGGGCCCCAAACATCGGAGTGGACTAATTCAAAAGGAGCACTAGCTCGTTTATTAACTTAAGGACTTGAACAGAGGCGATGATGTTTCGCCAGTTGACAGGACTCACAAGGTAAGGTAGACAATGACAATAACTGGGGATATAACCTTTTTAATAAAGTAAGAGAAGTATGACCTAAGCGGTAATGAAACTCAAAAAGACTCGATGTTGCAAGACAAGTGGTTGTGCTGGATGAAGACTGATCAAGTATATAGAAACCGCCAGACTCACGTCCCCTACCAATAGTATGCTTCGTCACCAGGTCCTGTAAAAGACAATAGTCAGGAAGGAATGAGACTGAGCAATTAAGATCATGAGCAAGTTTGCTGACAGAAAGTAAATTAAACAACATATAGGCACATGCAAAACAGATGATAAAGGAAGACATGAGGTAGGCGAGACAGTGGCTGACCCAAGGGCATGGAATTTGGACTCATCCGCCAAGGTGGTGATGGACTTGGACGAGGTGGGTTGCACGGAAGAAAGTAAACTAGGGTTACCCATCATGTGGTTAGAGGCACATGAGTCAATGACCCATTCATTGGCACAGGATACAACGCAAGTGACTGAGTTACCTGTCTGGGCAGGTTGGACATGGCAGTCGAAGAGGACTGTGTAGACTTTAGAAAAGATTGGCACTTCTGGAACTAAGCAAGATCGTCGGTAGAGAACTAACTGGAGTAGTTGGGGTAGCAGTGTTGGTTGCGGAAGCAAGAGTGGCATGAGAACCTCGCTGATTTTTGTTCTTTAATTTCCAACATTCCTGAATTACATGACCCAACTTCTTACAGTAATGACAAATAATCTTGGAGGAGCCCCCCTTCGATGCACCTGGAGGCTGATCATACTTTTGTTTTAACGCAAGTCCACCTCGACCAAGAAGTGCAGGAGTGAGTGAGGCTGATGACTGAAGTCCTACAGAATGAAAGATACTTGCCCATTCAACTATGCTATATATATCTTCTAATGAAGTGATGGTGGGAATAGCAAGAATCTGTGCTCGAGCAGAGTCATAAGCATGTGGTAGCATAGCAAAAAATCTTATAACAACCATCTGTTCATGTTGTTGCTGTTGGATTGCAATATCGGCACTAAAAGGCAGCACCATATTCAATTATGCATAGGTCTTTTTATAGTCTACATATGCTTGCAAAAGGGACTTGTCCTGCATCTCAGCCCGATAAAATGCTTTATAAACATCAAACACTCGGGTGATATTTTACTTACCAGAGTATAAGAATACAAGATGATCCATCAACTATTTGACCGTCGTACGGTGAATAATGATTCCGATCATGTCACTATCAATTGAATTTCTGACCTAAATGAAAAGACGAGCATCATTTCGTAACCAGATGTGTCTAGAATCATCTGTGGGTAGGTCAGAGATAAGATGTTGCTCCATCTCCATACTTCAGAAATAGATTTGACCTATATTACTCCAGTCGATGTAGTTCCGACCATTTAGTTTATGTTCAGTAATCTTTGGAAGAACAGGAATCCTGGCCAAAGTGAAGAGAGACATCTTGGAAGCAGATTCAGGCATGATTAAGTGTCAAAATACCAAGCTAGGGTTATTGGATCGAAGATTAGAGGTTAGATCTAGATTCCTGGGATAGAGACAATCCAGGTGGTGGTCGGCCAGAGGTGCTGCAACCATCGTCGTGCTGTCATGCGTCGAAAAGGTGACCGGCGCGTGCAAATCTGGTAGCCACTTCAGGCGGAGCGTGGGGGCGCATGTGGGGGTTTTCTGTGATGGCCTTAGACAACGGTGGTCGTCAGTGATGTGCGCTCCTGTTGGTGGTGTTGGTGGTCAGAAAACTTCGTCGGAGCAGTCGCCAGAGAGAGGCAGTAGGTGCGGCACACTGTAAAAAAAATTTCTCCAAAAAAATTGCTCTATTTTGAGCTATTCTAACCCTAATCCCTCTGATACCATGTGAAGAAATATAAGAGAATGAATTGGTGAAAATAAATTGATAATTTTATAACCTATAGAGACACCTATATATATACAAAAGCATGGAATAAATCAGAGGATATTCTAAGAATATCCTAAGGAATAAACCAGAGAATATTAAAAGGATATCCCATGATTCTTAACAATCCTACCATAACAATGTCATTTGTTTACCCAACTTAAAATTATTGATTAAGAATGAAAATAATGCAAACCATGATTCATTGGGTCTACCTAAGGTGTAGTGACCAGTTTAGATCAATTTAATTTATTTTAATCATTAGTGTGTTTTATTTTTTTGTGTCACATTCTATAAATACATATATTATATGTTTCTTTTAATTGTGAGAGTTTGAAACTATGTGTGATGGAAAATCTTGTGACCCATAATATCTAGTGTAGTAAAGGAGAAACAAAATAGTGGAGTTGAAAAAGGAAAACAAAAATATATTTTTGTGCTTCCAATATCAAGAAAATATATTATACATTATAATGGTATTTCTATCATTCATTTTATTTTAATATCACACCAATTATTATTCATAATAAGAATAATGTATGAGTTGTTAGCTTGTGACTGCTATAAACTCATCACATATGTGTGTCCAATATTATGGGATCTTTTTCTCTACAGAATCATGTGATGATTATAATTATATACTTCCTTTTGTATTTAGTGTAATGAATATAAAATTATAATTATTGATTTTGGTTTTTAAAAAATACAAAGAGGGTTGTTGATTAATGAAATATTATCATTATATCTAACATGCACCCATCCTTTTTTCATACCATGCCTCAACTATTTTGGTCAAAAAATCATGCTTATTGTTATAGATACAAAGAAAAATTTTCACATTGATATGATGGATAAAAAATATCATTGAAATATATAATAATAAAATTCACATTGATTTGATGTAGTTTTTAATTCATTAGTGTCATTAATGTGATAGATCATTAACAGTCCAAATAAATTACAAGTCTCAATAGTCTCTTTAATGTAAAAGCTGTTTTCCATTAATCACCATACTTCATCCTAATTTGATGATAGCCATTCAGAAGATGAATTTTTGGAAATATTTTCAAGTCATTTGTTCATTCAACATATATTCTAATTTAGATATGATAAATAAATCATGTTGGGCCAGCATTACCCATTTCTTTTATGCTTAGGCATGCCACTTGTTTCATGTTGTGTCATCATGGTTCCAAAAAATGATAGCCTAGAAAGGTTTATTGGTTTATTTGCTTCATGGGCTATGCTGGATCATGTTGACCCAGGTTAGTTCGTAAGAAACCTACCATGGGCATCCACCAGGTACAACTCGAACCTAGACTAGCATGTGTTCTTTCTAGGCTAGCCTAGGTCACATCCATGTAAGCTTGGTTCATTCTAGGCTAGTCTATGTCAGCTCTAGGCTAGCTAAATTGTGGCACACAGACTAGAAACCATGACCCAACATGGCCCGAGCCATGCCACAAGCTTGTCGAACACTATTCCACGCATTGTTCCATCATGATGGGACATGTCGGGATATGTATTGGGTCACCAGCCCACTTGGACACATCTATATATTCTATGAATGAGAAAACAATATGCAATTGTAATTTTGTTGATAGTTGTAGTCCATGCACATCTTCATACTACTAATTTTTTTGGAACAAGAAAGGCAAGAATTGAACAAGGTCACATGCTTTCTCTCACATAAGAATTCAAGTATATTTCATAAACTTGTCTTTGTATTCCAAATAATAAATGGCACACATTCATTGGAATTACATAGAATAGAACCTCATCATTATGACTATAAAAAATGAGACAAGTTAATGTTTGGAGACATAAAAGTTCACACAACCATCCAACCACTTTATTTATTTATTTTTATTGATAAGTAAAAAATTCCACGATCAAAAATTCTATACAAGCTAAAAATCCAGTATTCTGAGCTTTACTTTCGAAAAGTCTTCTATTCCTTTTCTGTCAAACATAGTATACAACAGCTACAAAAGTTCCTTTGTACACAGTGTTCTTTGAGCTATCTTTTGTATGTTAGCCTTCATGCTTTTAAATATGGCAGAAAGTGAAACAACATCATTTTTAATTATGATCCAGCTTTTAAGATCGGTCCATACAAATTTGAAAAACAACAATTAAAAAATATTTGGTCCATGGATTCAACACAGCTACAAAATTCACAGCTTATGTTTTCTGGCATTGTAAATGCTTGATCCTTTGTTCTGAGTTTTTTATGCTTAGCTATTCACATAAAAATTGCATGCTTGGCACATTATGTTTTATACATATGATTTTTGTCCAGGCTTTCCTCTTTATGTTTTGCATTCCCATTATGTAGTTGTAAGCATCATATATTAATCTACCATTTCTGCCCCAATTTTCCAGCATACCCTTTGCATGCTCCTTTGAGTCAGCTTTTCCTAATTAATATATCCCTAGTCGAGATTAAGGCCTTCTAATATATCGAGTCTTCCTTGGAAATCTGGTAGTCCCAGATATCTTGGGAGTTGAGGTAGAAATGGTAGACCCACTTAATCCAAAGTATGTTCCATGTAAAAATATCAAGCCTACCAAGCCCACCAGTGGAGGTCGGTGTGCACACTTTGACCTTGGAGACCTTGGGCTTGTATCTTCCAGTTTTGGGGCTGCCTCATAAAAATCATTTATAGACATTTTCAATGGAATTTATGATATAATTTGGTAGGAGGAATACCAAGAACTAGTACCCCTCAATGCCTTGTAACATAATGCAGAGGAGCTCCAATCTTCATGCTATTGAAAGTAATTTACCAGCACATTGATGTATGGCTGAGGTAATTTTACTCAATATCATTGAAAATTGAGAAGTTATTAACCGACTTAAAGATAGTGGGACACCGAGGAAGACAAAAGGGAGAATCCCCTCTTTATAACCACAAAAATTCAGAATATCCAAAGAAGATTTTCAATTTGGAGTTGTTGAAATTCAGCCCTAAGATTACTGAGAATTCTTTAAGTACATTGAAGGTGATATTTATGGAGTTTAAATCACCTTTCAAAAAGATGATCAAATCATCCACATACATGAGATGAGATATACTTAAATGAGCACATCGCGTATGAAAAGAGAAGATATCCTAAGACGTTGCAATGTTTAACTATCTTGAACGGAATTCCATGCATAAGGCAAAAAGATAGGGGGGAAATGTGATCCCCTTGCCTAAGTCCTATATTACCTATGAAAAACCTATGAAGTTGCCCATTTTTGGCAATAAAAAAGGACGTAAAGCTTATGCATTCATATATGATTTCTGTGAAATGCTTTTGGAAGTTTAGTCCATGGAGGACTTCCTTCAAGAATCTCCATTCAACTGAGTCGAATGTCTTTTACTTGGAAGCTTCTTGGAGAGATCCTTTTCCTTGCATATCTTCTAAATATTTCTTGATCGAGAAAAAAATTATCAGAGATTAATCTTTCTTTTACGTAGGCACATTGGGTTGGGTCAATTATGGTGCTCATCACCAATTTCAAGCGAGATGCTATAAGTTTTGTAATAATTTTATAGATTACATTACAACACGATATGGGTCTATAATCTTTGATCGTTGATGCATTCGAAGTCATGGGTATCAAGGAAATATTGGCATGATTCACATGCCTTAGTATTCTACCGGAGTGGAAGAAGTTATTTATCACTTTAACCATATCACTGCTAATATAACTCCATGAGGACTTATAGAATTATGCTGTATACCCGTCCGGATCAGGTGACTTAGAGTTACCTATTGTAAAAAGGGCATCCTTTATCTTTTCAGTGGTGAAGGATAGAGAGAGGAGCTTTTGATCATCCTCTTAGAAGAATTCTGCCACTATTTAAAACTTGCTCATTTATACTTCCTATTTTGCTTGAAATGCCTAAAAGTCCCTTATAATATAAGATAAAGGTCTCCATGATATCATCTTTTGATGTTATGAAATTTCCATCATCTTTTATTATGCTCACAATTTTACTTTTCTCCAATTTAGAGCTCATTATGGTATGAAATAATCTGGTGCATCTATCTCCTTGCTTAATATACTTAATTTTTACATTCTTCCTTCGGAAGTATAATTCTGCCTCTTCTAACTTCTTCAGTTTGATTTTGGTGGAAATTTACCCCGCCTTCAAAACTTGGTTTGGGTGTTGCAGAATTTCATATTGAAGTACTTTAAGAGCTTCCCTAGCAAGAACTACTCTCGTACTAATGTGTGCACAATACTTTTTGTTCAGTTTTCTCAAGGGATCCTTGAGAGTTTTTAACTTTTGACCATTTGAAATATGAAGGACCCCTAGATTTCTTCCTTCTAGTTTTTAAGTAGTACGGGAATGAAATCTTTGTGTTAGGAGCACATTTTTCATAATTTTAAAGGAGTTTTCCTTTCTTTGTCATCTGGTTCAGTAGATAATACTATTAGACAATGATCCAAGAATATTCCTAGACTCAAAAATTTTGCATGGTTACCCAACCTCAAAATTGCCCACTCATCGTTCACCATTGCTCAATCAAGTTTACCGGAGACTTTACCATTAGTCCAGGTAAAGAAATCACCAGATGAAGGTAGGTCTTCCAAACTTAGAATTGAGGTATAGTTTAAATCATCTTGATACTCATTGTTTGTTACTATCCTACCTCCCACTTTATCTCATTAAGAGAATGGGGAGTTGAGGTCTCCCACTATAACCCATGGGGTTGAGTGTGTCCTTTTCTTTATCATATCTTGCCAGAAGGATTTTTTATTCAAGATAGAGTGTAAGCCATATATAACTAATAGTTTAAAACCTATTTTTCTCTCTATATCCCATGCATGTAGAAAAACATGTTGTGGTGTATAGGAGAGAGTTTCTATCTTCATCATTTAGTCTTCCCACATGATCAAAATTCTGCCATTCCTGTGGGTGGAAAAGTTGTCAATTGACCAAAATACTAGTAACAAGAAGTAGAATTGTGAGTTGCTTCCATTGTTCTGGTTTGCTTTAGATAAAATGGTTTAAGTGCTTGAATGAATTAGCATTTTTATATTTCATGGAAACTATAAATAAAAAAATGGATGTAAATATATTTAAAAAAAGAGACAAAAATATAAAAGTAAACTAAAATTATAAAAATTAATTAATTTAAATAAAAAATGAAATAGATTTTGATTTAACCATAAATGAAATTATTTAATAGATAAATAAATTTATGGTTAATAGTTTATGAAGTTTTAATGGTTATTTTTTGTAATATTAATTATAAATTAATGAAATGAATTTCAGAAAAAAAAATTATTAATGGTTATAAAAATGGTGAAAAAAAATTATATTACTAATGACCATGAAAACTAGTAATTGGTAATCAAATTTTCATATTATTTCATTTATAAAAAAAACAAATTATTTAATATAACCATAAATAAATTATATAAATGTATAACCATAAAAAATTTATAACATTCCATTTTGTTTTTATTTTTCTTATAAATTTATAATATTATTTCATAAATAAAAAAATAATATTATATTATAAAAAGTATTTCATAAAATTTCATATTATGGTTATAAATATAAATATAAATATAAATAATAAAAATATATATAAAAATATATATATAAAAATATATATATATTATGGTTATTAATTTTTAAGAATTCAATTTTTTTTTTATGAATATAATATGAAATAATTATAAATGCATAAAATTTCATATTATTTGATATAATTTATAATTTATAAAATTCCAAAAATTACTTAAAGTGAGAAGATCATTAAAAAAGTTATATTTATTATTTTAATAAAAACAGAATATTAAAAGCTAATAGTTATAAATATCTTAGTCAATTGTTTAATTCTTATAAATTTTAGTAGGGACAAAAAATAAAACTTGAATTCAAATCAACTTAAGGTCAGTTTGGTAGTATTTTTCAAAAGTGTTTATAGGGCTAAAAATAATTTTATGTATTTTTAGGAAAAAAAATATCATTCGTAATATTTTATAAAACTCTTTTGAAACCCTAAAAAAAATACTCGAAGTGTTCTTTTAATAATCATATGGAGATATTTTTTTTAATTATCAAAATTATTTTGATGTAATTAAAACACCTATGTATTTATTTTTAAATAATAATTTATTTTCTTTTAAATTTTATGAAATATTTGAATTTTTTTTTATAATTCAAAAATTTCAAATCTTTTAGTAATTATTTTTATAATAGATTTTTATAATCATAAAAATATATATTTTTAACTTTAAATAATATAAATATTTACTTGTTTATTCATCAATTCAAATATTATTGTAATTATTTTTTATTTAATCATACAATTAATTATTTTAGCTTTTATTTGTAGAAAATTTTATGTATGTTTATTAATTTATTAAAATATCATTAAAAATGTCATAATTGTAGAATTAATTATTTAATGTTTTTTAATACAAATATTTAAATATTATAATTACATAATTTAGAAAAATATTTTGTATAATTTTTAAAAAATTATATAATCATAAAAATAGTTATTTTAGTCTTTATTAATATAAATTTTTATTTGTATTTATATATATTTGAAATTATTTATTTATAATATCATATTTTTATAATTATATGATGAGAAGGTACCTTTCAAGGCTCCCTCATCCATTGACAATGGCAAACCTTTAATATATAAAATTGCATTAAATATTAAAACAAATAATATATATATAAAATATTAAATCAGTATAGATTAGCGGCGAAAATAATTCCTAGCCCAAAAAGCTAGGGAAAAATCCCTAGCTAAATGTATATATTTTGTGAAAATTATTATTTAAGGCCTAATCACTTGTAACTAATATATAACCGTAAAAAATAATATTCATAATATTATTTAGTGAGGTACTTTGTCTCGAACTAATTAGCTACAAAAAATCATCCCTAAAGTCATTGCTAAAATTGCCACTATTCTCTGCATGAAAATCTATGATAATATTAGCAAGTGATATTTTTCAATTGAAAATTTCAATATCTAATCCATCACAAATCTATCGGAAATTTGTAAATCAATGTAAAATCAAACATCTCTTACTATTCCCTAGCTAATCCCTCACTAATTAGTTGATAAATTTTTCCATAGCTTAATTTCCGTAGATAAACAAATAATTTATTGTAGTGTACCCACAGAGCAAAGACAAGTATTCTTGTTAAACATAGACCTATCCCTTAATGTATACCAGGAGTCTGTATCCTTCTATGATCCCACCATGAACATTAGCTTCTCACAGGCTTGTAACACCTTTTCTATGCCATAGTATCTCTTCTAGTGCCCTATGACTTTTTTGCCGGCAATTTAATATCTTCAATAGAAGATGAATGCCGGTTCAAGATCAACTATAATGGTGGGGGAGTTGTCATAGCAGCGGCAAAAAAATTAGTTACATTGAGCAAATTTAGTGATTTTTTGATACCTAAATCATAATTTAAGACGTTGGCATTCTTGCATGAAGAAAATGAAGAAGAAATTGATATAAAAGAGAGGCCTCTTTTGTACTTGTAGGTTCTATTATGTGTTTTATTTTTTATTTTCTTTCATCCTAATCATATAAAAATATAAAAGAAAATTTTATTTTAATCTACTAATATAAAAATATTTATGTTTTGATTTTTTTAATTTTAAGGGGCGACTACCAAATTCAAAAGTATTTACAATTTTATGCGCCTAAATAAATCATCGCAGAAAAAATCACCAAAACATTTTTATATGAAGATGTGTGTGTGTGTTTTGTATATATAATGTTATACAAACACAAACACAAACACACACACTACATATATGAAAGTTAGATATAATGTCAACAATTATAAATTGTATAAAGGTTATACATAACATTATAAAGTTATATATTCAAATATAAATGTCATTTATAATTCATATATATAATATTTAAATATGTAGTAAACCTACACACACACACACACACACACACACACACACACACATGAATAAAAAGTATTCAAAAATATTCTTGATAGCATTTTTGTATGCTATATTTGTGTATGTAAACAATCATTCAACTTTACATATAACATTTCGTATTACTTTTATTTATTTTTTTGATGTGGCTTGCTGATGTGGATATTAAGGATATTTTTTTGGGTTAAATTCATTTGAATACATTAAAACATAAATACTTTTTAGTTTGGACTTTGGAGTACATACCTATAAACATAAAAAATAATAAATACTTAAAACATAAATATTTTAATTTTAAAGTAAGTAAACATAATTTTCTCAAATACTAATATTAAATTCTTATATCATCATAATCATTAGCAAATCTAAATCTACATATATGTGGTAACAATTATATTTTTAAAATAAATAAACTTTTAGATTAATGCAAGTATGCATTTGAATAATTAATGAATTTAAATTGAAATAAGTCTATATATAATAATAAATTATCAACAATCTGATAATATAATTTATAAAAAGAGAATTGATGATCTATTTATAAGGATACTAATTAGAACCATAGGAATGACAATTATGTCATTACAAAAAAAATATTAGATCATTTATCATTTAGTTGATATGTGATAAAATTGGATATATACATATATATTTGGTTTAGTATATAGTGTTAAACCATAAATTTTTATATGGTTTAGTATTTAATGTTATATTTTCATGTTATTTTTTTAAAAATATAATAAAATAGGTTTATTTTTGTAAATATTTAGTAGCCTTCGAAACATAATTTAATATTTAACATGGGAGGAACCATTTTATCAATTTTTTTTGAATTTGTTTCGATAGTTCACGTGATTTGGATGTGGAAGCCTAGCATTGTGTCACACTCTCACTCTAAGAATGTGGAATATTCTAGAAGATTACGAAGAAGTCCACACTTGTATGGAAGCAAAGAGATTATCCTAGATTATTCTAAAATTTTCTAGACTTATAGGGAACCTTAACAGGTTCTAGACCCTTCCCTATACATGTATTTAAGAAGGAGGTGGTCTCATTTGTAAACCACCAAGTTGAGAGTTTCTAGTAAGATTTCATTATTCAATAAAGTATTTTTTTTTATTTTCAAGTGTTCTCTCAAATTCTCTTTGCTTCCATGTTGTGGGTAGATGTCAAGCATAACAAGTAAGATGAAAGTAAGGCTAACTTAACAATATCTAAGGGTTAAGTTGTCTAAGTGCCGCATGAGAACTTAGCAAAAAGACTAAGTCCGTGACAGTTGACTTCTTGGTACAATCATTGCATGCTGGAGAGCATATCTACTCAAGACTTTCCAAATCAACCTTGCGTCTCTAATGCAAGGCAACCAAATTGTAATCCTTCCAAATTTTGATTGATCCATCTTCAAAGATAGAACACCACCATTGATCAATAATCATCATTATGAATACTGTAAATCTACTGAGCTGACTAGCATATTCACATTATGTGGAACAAGCTGGTTCAATTTGCTTAGCTTGGATCAAAGAAGCAAAGCACAACTGATCCGCGTGTCATAGAAGTAGATTGATTGGTGGAAGAGACCTTTAAATAAATTAACACAACAAAGAAAATCATGGAATGCACCCTTCTCCTCCCTCTCCTCCTCGAATTTCTCAAAAAAAAAAAACCCTAAAAACCCAACTAATCCTTGGAAATTTCTACCTTGGAAGGCTAGATTTGAGTAGGAGTAGTAAAGGCATGAGCTTCAGCACTTAAATTTTTTCTGCCATAGATTTTTGGTATATAAGATGAGCATAATGGGAACGCTCGATATTAACACTCAAACTTAAAACCCTAAGAATGCTGCATGCTCCCCTAATACCGTGGTGACTATCATAGATCCTTTGAAACAAAACAATGGAAATCAAAGAAGAAATTGCAAGAAATTCATAGTGTGTTCGGAATATGACTCCGAAGCCACTGAATTCATCTTCGATGATGGAGATTCATGCCAAATAGTATACGGTAAGTTTTTTATTAATATTCCTCCAAAAACTTTTCTTGAAAATGATAATTCATTGCGAATTAATGGAACCCGTGATGATTCTGATGAAATTATACACTACTTGGATAAAAAAATTGAGATTTCAAATGAAAATTATGATTATCGGTCTTCGGATATACACTTTACCACATCCTGATAGTCGTTGTAACATGAATTTATTCCGAAAATCTCTTGACAGTGTGTTAAGCTTACCCTTTTCTGATGTTTATAAAAAAGAATGGTGATGAGAATGTAAATCCAAATGTGAATAATGATTTGGCCTCTATTGATAGTTGGTCTAACTTGCTATTATCTCAGAAATCTCAATATAATAAACCTAACTCTATTGATGTTCACTGTAAGAAGGATGTAAGTTGTGAAAATTGAACTTTGGATGTGAACAATGCTTATACAGAAAGTTGACCTAACATGTTTTGGGTTCATAGATCTCTGGAGAATGAGTCTAACTCACACTTGATGGATGTTAGTTACAAAAACAATGAAAGTTATGTGAATGAAAAAGAAGTCCATGCCTCTCATTGTTTATCTAATGAACACTCTGGAAACATTGCTATGGATAATAATCTGAATGCAAATGCTGAAGTAAATGGGAAATCTAATCATGTAACAAAAAATATGCAGAACACAATTAAACTAACTTACCTACCCTCCAACATTGATGAATTTGAAGATATTCAACATGGAATGGATATCTAGAAAAACTATTTAGTTGATTATTTCGTTATGAAAAATTTTAGATTTGGTCTACTAAAAAAGTTTATAAATGAACAATAAAAAATTAATACCCAAATCGTGCAACTTCCAAGCAGTAGGATTCTATTTAAGTTTAAAACCATGGAGGAGATGGAGGGGGTGCTAAAAGCTGGCCCATACCTAATGTTCGGTAGGCCCTTGCACATACAACTTCTCCCAATGAGTTTTCACTATGGATTAAAGGAAACGACAAACATTTTGATTTGGGTAAAGTTTTCTAACTTTCCTCTACATTTATGGAACCTAATTGGCATAAGCAAGGCCATGGGTTGCAAAGGGCACAAAGGAGGGCCCCTTGCTTAACCTTAGAAACAAAGGTAAACTCAAAGACTATAGGAGTTCTACCTCTCATGGCCTTTCTTAGCATCTCCAAAGGAGGTCACATCTCCTTTAAAATGTGATTATAATAGATTTTATCATGCTCCAGTGGTACAATTGGTAGAGTTTTGGAGGTTGGTTGATGGAGAGCCATTTGTGGCTTATCCTACCCCACATTCTATGTTATTTAAGGGTTTTTAAGATAGATATGAGAGCACCTCTAGGCTGTGGTGTTATATGTGGGTCTGTGCTGTGGTGCTATATGTGGCTTTAGTAGTTCAAGGCAATCTCTTGCCTACCTAGTCTGTGTGACTGCTAGTCTAGAATTTGGCCTAAGAGCTTCAGGTTGATGCCATATAGTCCCTCAACCATAAGGTTAAACTATATGGCCTAAGAGCTTCAAGTTGATATTTTTAGAACTACCTCAACCATGTATGGCAGGAAAGCACAAAAGATATGTTCTAAATAATCCAAATATTACTACTATGTATGAATGAGCTTGGGGGTCATCTATACGGGTAGCTTGTTCATTTATAATATCAGGATGTGGAATTCATGTAAGAATTAAATGTAATGGGGTGAGCACTCTTATATCATTGAGAAATGATTGTGAGAGGGGATATTTCATTCTATTTGAAGAATTTAGGAACTCTCAAATTTGTTGGGGAATTGCTTGTGTGCGTATTGCTATGTGCTACATAAAATTTGACGTACTAATTTATATGGCTAATCTATACTCGTGAAAATGTATGCTGGATGACAATTCTTATGAATGTATGTTGGGATCCCTCCCATTAGTATCAATAGTAAGGGTGGCACATGCATGGGGGTTAGATATGAATGGTGGTAACACTTATGTTTCATTGAATTGTAATAGTGGTAGAATGTATATGGGTGGCACATTGTATAAAGATGACATTTTGTATAAAGGTGGCATTGTCTATATGTGTGGAAATTTGTATATGGGAGGCTTGGGTGGCATATTTGTTCTGTAAAAGGGTGGCACAGTGCATATGTGGGACTTACTGTATAAGGGTGGAATAATGTATGCAGATGGAAAAATGTAATCGGGAAGCTTTCTTGTTATGGGCATGGGTGAGAATTCATATGTAACATCTTATATTTCAAATGGAGCCTATGTAAGGCTTTGTCATGCTTGTGTGGGTGGGGGATCCTTGAAAATTTATTTTATGTGTGCTACTCAAACCATAATATTAATTGAAGAATTATATTAGAGAATACTAATATGCTTAGAAGATAATTATCATATAAATCTGGGTAGTGCTTCCTCATGAAAATAGTGAGCTGAAATATTAGGTGTTTTAACTACCCCCTAAAACATAATGAAGTAAGTACTCTTTAAAGCTTATCAAATTGATTTTTTTATAATTATAGAAACAAAATTAAATAGTGAAAAGATAGCACTATTAATGAAGTCAAAATTTAAAAATTTTGACTACCTTGACAACTTCTCCTCCCATCGAAATGGTCGGATATTGTTACTATGGTATAGACAAACGACAAAAATTGAAGAGATATCATTCTCTCTCCAACTCTTTTACTTGAAGATAAAAGATGTAGTCTGAAAAATAAATTTTAGATTAACAATCATTTATGACCTTCACTCGATTGTTAGTAGAAGACTATTATGGGATAGCCTAATTCTTTAAGGCTCTTTTGATTCTTCGCATTGGATGGTAATTGGAGATTTTAATTCTCCTCTATCAACCCTTGACAAGAAATGGTGGTAGAATAGTCTCCACTTATGAATTTCTTGACTATATAAATTGTTGCTTTATTCTAAGCCTTGAAGATATTCTATCTTCTAGTTCGTACTTCACTTGGACAAACAAAAAAATGTCAAGCAAGCTTGAAAGGACAACGATAAACTAGGAATGGTTTAGTCTCACACTTGACCCACATGCAAAATTCCTCCTCCCAGAGATTTTTTATGACCTGATTCTTGTATCCACTGAAATAAGCCCTCAAGATAGAAAGATACCCTTCAGATTTTACAAAATGTGGTTAACCCACAAAGAATTTCCTTTGATACTTTTTAATATTTGGAAGCAAAAATTGCATGGACCATTAATGTTCCAACTGGTCAAGAAGCTTAAAATGCTTAAAGATCCACAGAAAATATTGAACGAAAAGTATTTCGGACACATTAGCACAAGAGTATGCTTAGCTAGGAAGGCACTAACTCAAAGAAAGATACTCTAAGCTCCCAATACAACTTTAAAAGTTGAGGAAACTAACCCTAAAAGTTAAATTGAGGATGATTGAGGAGGCTAAATTGCCTTTTATTTGACAAAAGGCCAAATTCAAGTATCTAAAACAAAGTGACAGATGCCCTCCTATACCCAAGTTTGATAAACGAATTGCATATCATTAGCACTGCGAGCCTCCATCAGAGTTTCCTCTAGCATCGCCCTACTCCAGCACAGTTTCTTCTAGCATCGCCTTACTCAAGCACAGTTTACTATCTTTAGGATCCCAACGTACATGCTCCCCCACTCAAACTTTTTGCAATAAAAAAAATTCATGGTCAGTCGACGATGCAACCCATCAGTATCTCATCTCTCAACTTCATTACGCAGTATGACACACTAGGGCCACCAACTCGCATGCATGTTAGACTCCCTGGTCCATGTTTCAAGATGGGTAAAATGGAGAGTATGCCCTTCAATGCCAATAACATGCAAATGAAACAAAAATTAAATATCAACGCACCCTTGATGTCAGAGGCACGTTATCCCCAAGACATAAGATATCCTCGAAATCATGCAACTACTATAACCCACATCAAACACAATCCACCGCCCATAACCACATAGTCGCAACAATTAGGTAGTTGGCCACTATTTGAAAGTAACTGCCCTCATACACTTTTTCCCCAATAATTTCAAGCATTCTTTGACTTTTAATAGTCATTTTCATCTTTCCCTCACGGTATTTGTTCACTATTGGTCTCTTGCCCAAATTCAGCCTTTGACAAAATTTATGGCCCGATTGAGGCTGTAATCCCAAACAACTTTACTTAAAGAGAATACCTCTAATGCAATGCTAAATTCAATGAAATGGGGGCACTCACCCTTTCCAACACCTTTTTCCAAAATGACTTGCACCAAAAATTATCAACGAGAATGTTTCTCCAAACTACAATTCAAAACACGCGAAGACATTTTGATTCAAAATGTAGACTCTTCCCCTTTCACTCGTCGTTACTAAGGAAATGCTTGTAAATTTCTATTCCTCTACTTATTAATATGTTTACATTTTGTGGGTGACCATGTCTGACCTAGGGTCTAGCAGGATAAAAAATCACATTGAAGGACTTCACCCACCAAAAGCACGACATGCACATCAGATACTACCACTAGCTCTCTTACTTTTTGCCGAGGAACCAGACGAGCACCTGTCTCCCAATTTAAGCCAACAACATGCTCACTCTCATGAGAGGCCACCAACACCTCACGACCATGTCAAGGGTATCAATGCAAAATATCCAAGAAGACGCACCCCCTCAACGAGGAAAAGGGTTGCCGCTCACATTCAAAAGCTCAATGATTCACAAAATTCTATAATTCTTACGATGTAACACATATGATCACATTCATTATCAATACGAGAGTCAAGATATTCATTACTAGGAGTCATAATTATTCGCTCGTATAACTTATGCACCTCTTACAAAGATAGCCACAAAAAATCTGTCACCTTACTTCCTCATCTAAGCCCACACCACGAGGAGTTGCCAGTTGATTCTAATGCCGACCATGAACAAAAAGCAATGTGCACCACCACATCTCCATAGAGATGAGATGGAAAATCCGATACAACAAAGGTCCCAAAGAACAACAGCTCCACAAGTTACCATGCTCTCATTACCTACAGTAATGATCATTCTACAGTAAAGTTACAGAAACCTTGTTACGACTTCTCTTTCCTATAAATGATAAGGTTAAATAAATTTCTCATGACACAATGAGTGATAATTAGTCCACAATGCCACAATCCAAAAATTATACTGGACCATTCAATCGATAGGTGTGATGGGCAGTGTGTACAAAGGGTAGGGATGTAGTCAACACGAGCTAATGACTCATACTCACTAGGAATTCCTTGTTGAAGATCACCATTGTAGAAATTATCCCAATCACGATGAACTTTCAATAAATACATCATTGTAGCACACGTGTAGCCTAGGACATCTAAGGGAATCAAAGACCTGTTATTGCCTCAAACTTTCATGGCTGAAAAGGCCATAATCCCTCGAAAAAGCTGCCCACAAAGAACAAGCTTTGCGTAGCTAGTTAGTAGGTTGAGGTCTCACTCGTTAACAAAATTAACCAGACAAATTTCCCTACCAACTAAGAATGGCCATGCACCACCACCCATAGAATCTCGAAAGAGCTCTCAATCTTTATCAAAAAAAAAAAATCGAAAGAGCTCTCAATCACCATGGATGTGCACCTCTAAAAAGATCTCATTTCATGTATGCGGATGATTTGATTGTATTCTCTAGAGATTATTGAAACTCTATTAATTTCATTATCAATGTTTTAAAGCATTGTATCGGGCTTAACCATCAACTCCTCCATATCGAATATCTTATTTGGAGGAGTGGGGCAAAGACTTAAAATTGATATTTTAAAAAATTCTAGTTTAAAGGAGGGTACTCTACCCTTTGTTTTCTTTGGTGTTCCCTTATCTTCAAGCTGCCTAATAACTTCCCAGTTCTCCATTCTATTGAATAAAATTATCTCAGCTATTTATCAATGAGCGAGTAAAATATTTTGAGTAGTGGAAAGATTAGAGCTACTTTGCACGGTGATACAAGGTATTAAAAGATACTGGTTCTTAGTATTCCTCCTGCCTAATTCTATCTTAAAAGCGATTGATATATGCCTAAAGTTGCTTAGGCCAAAGTATACACACCTACTTCTATTGGAGGCCTTGGCCTTCTTGATGTCAATACATGGAACAAAGCCTTTTTTTTCATGACTCTTTGGAGGATTAATAACAAGGAGGACATACTTTGGATTAAGTGGTCCACCATATTTATCTCAATTCGCATAGTATATGAGTATCACAATTCCAAAGAAGACCCTCCTCACTGGAAAACCCTTATCTTGGTAAGGGACATTCTTATTGAAAAAGTTGGATCAAAGGAGCAGACCAAGAAATTATTAATAGGATGGGGCAAGAATGGAAGACAAATTTGAGAGCATATAGTTAACTTATGAAAACATATAATATCAAAACCAAATCTTAGACAAAGGCCATATGAATAAAGTACCACATTCCCAAGCATGCAAACTATCTTAGGATTGCTAGGCATAGAAAATTAAGAATGAAAGATCAAACATTTTCAATGCCCAATAACATATGCTGCGAATTCTACTCTTGTGTAGACTACATGGACTATATCTATTTCAATTGTAGTTTTTCAAAGGCTGTATGGATAGATTTAAAAAGCTAGATTGGGGTTAAAAGCAATGCTGAATCACCATCTATTTTCAAAGAGAAGAAAGCTAACAACGTGAAAGATAGCCTAACAAGCATGGTATGGAAAGTAATATTTGCAGCTATTGTATACTATATCTGGAGGGAGCGGAATAAAAGATTATCTGAAGATAAAGCCTAAGATGCTGGAAATTTAGCTAGGAAAATCAGAATTGAAATTTACATTGTATTTGGCAAAGAATATAGAGCTTAGAATTTATAGCTTATATAAAATTTTTGATAGTGAAATTCATTACTTATAAAAAAAATCGAAAGAGCTCTCAATCATGGGTTTTTTCTCCTCCCTCTCTCCTCCCTAAAACTCTCCCAATCCTTCAAGTTTTCTTCTAAAATTATTCAAAAATCTAGCGTAGGAAGGCTTGGATTGGATGAGAAATGCTTGAATCTCAAGTTTCAATAACATCGAAACTTGTTGCAAGTTTTTATTAGTCACAATGGGATTTATGGGACCACCTAATAGTCTCTAAGAGACACCCCGAAATATAAAAAAAGATGGAAACCTAGGGAGTGCCACAAGCTCTCCCAAGACTCAGGCACTCATCTCGCCTAACTCAAAGCTTCTAGATGAATTGAAATGCCAAATTCCTAAGAGAAGACTGATAATCTGCTCGAAATCTGACTTGGATGTAATCGAATACCTCATCGATGATGGGAATTCTCAAAAAACCATCTGTAAGATCTCGGATGTCCCGTTTGAAGTTTTCTCAAAAAATGATTGTGAAAATAAAACTTCTTCTATTTTTAATGTGAAATCTGGTATGAATGTTAATTTTAATGGAATCATGAATGATTTAAATGGCGCACTAGAAAAAAATGATAAAGGAAAATAAGAATTACTCATCCTGAAGGCCAATGGAGGTGGAACTATACAATTTATAAGACTCTATCCTCGATGAAGGTACGAATCATTATTCAACCCTTGTTAAGAATGCCGATGTGAACTCTTCTTCTACTTCAATTAATAAAATTTATTTAAGTGATGATTATAATGGAAAGGGCAATACTATGATCAATTACGGTGGTGCTGATACCTTTCCGAATGATATCAATGAAGTTTCTTACTCAAACTCCCCACTGGATAAGGGCTCCTTCAATGAGATATCTTCTGCTAATATTTTTAACTGTGTGGATGAAATGGTAGCTCCATTTGGGCATGCAAGTAGCCATGATTCAATATGGAATGCAAAAAATAGTGAGTCTATGTATGGGGGAATTGTGGGCTACAATCTTAAATCTCATAATTCCAGTAGTTTTAACTTGAATTACAGTAGAGCTCGTAGTGTCTCTCACTAAAGGCTCATTGAATAGAAATTCTCATAATGATATAACTCCTATAGACCTGTTAAATTGTATGTGAAGCATGAACACAATCATTGGACACTTAAATTTCCATGATAAAAACAAAAATGAGTATGCTATGAAGGAAAACCATAAGGAAGAAATAGTTTAGAACAAGAAACCTAGTGAGAATAACTCGGAGGTAGAAGGACATAATAGCCACATGCCAGACTTATATAAATTTTCAGGGATTGGTATTTTTTACCATCCTTATTCTTTACATAATATTCATTAAAGTTGAATTGACTTGTAACCTCAATCATATGTCTATCCAATAAGAATTCAACCAAACACACACCTATCACATATTTCTTAATATTTTTTTATTTTTAGGTTTGTCGTTAAATAGCTTAACTTGTTGTGCCTTCTCATTACAGCTAGAAGCCTTTTATGACACTATTTTCTTACCTCACATTTTTGCGTCTTTCAAAACTTGAGCTTGGAATCTTACACACATTTCCAAATGTTCAATCAGAGTTGATATGCAAACTACGAGGTAATCATTAATACAGTTGAAGAAAGAACCTAGTACATAAAGAATAATGATCTCCAAAGTGTAATAATCTAAATATTGAATAGTTGATACTAAGACATCGTGATCAAGGTAAATCTTGAGATAATCCTTAGCAGTTCTTTTCTCTTGAGAGATCATCATCTTAAATATTTTTTTCGTATGCTCACAGAAACTAGGTTTCTCCTCATCATACAATGAAGTATAGCTTTCTATTAACTTTTGCAAACATGGATAATTCACTCTCTGTGAGATGAAAGCTAGAATTTTCTCAATATATCCAATACATCATCCTGATAATTTATTACATTCGAATGAGTACTTTGACATCTTTCAAGATCCTTCTCAATATCATAATATACCTGATCCCAGAAATCCTTCATTAAATCATGAAATCTACTATAGATTACCAAATTAAATGCACATCTACGTACATGCACACTTCTATCAGACCTGAAGATTTTCATATTGGGATATAAAAATTATAAAACCAAAAAAATAAAGTAATAACAAACTCTAGCCTTGAATAGGTTCTACGAGACACCTTTTTAGGTAGTAACTTCCTTTTCTCGAAACTAAATATGAGGCAAGCTATTAAAAATAAGAGACATCTGACACTCATCTAGCCTTTATCAGGATCTTAATACAAAATCCACCTTCTCTATGAGGGATGAGTAGTGTACTCTAGATTAACATTGATATCAGAGAAACACAGGCACTCGTTTCATAGGTATGAACTAAATTTTTCGAGAAATTGTATGGGGGGGGGGGGGGGGGGGGTTGATCCATTGAGGGGAAAAAGGGGATGGATTTCCCAATTGCAACTTTTTGGAAAAAAAACCCCCAATACGAGCTGATCTTCAGAGCCAGAGCCAAAAACATGTTTTTATCTCTAAAGATCAGTCGTACTAGGTACAGAAATGTCTCACCATATAGGAGGGTCAAAGTCGAGCATTCAACATGCTCAATATTTGGTACAATTTTAAAATTAAAATATTTATATATTTAGTGGTTGTCCTAATAGTCCAAATAAATCAAATATGTGCATGGTTTTATTAATTTTGTTAAAATATTTTAACATTTATTATTTTTTAACTTAATAAATACATACTATATGCTGAAGAATTGGATTGAGATCCCAATTTTTATGAGATTTTCAGGAAGATGCTCGTGAAGAAAGTGGATGGTCAGTTTGTTGACAATAAGTCTGAGATGATTACTATAAGAATCTATTATATTAATAAAATTTTATAATACTATAGTAAATTTTAAAAGTTGTTTGGAATGCAAAATATTAAATCTATTTTATGTATATCTAGAATAGTATTTTTTTCTATTTTATCATAGAAACTCATGAAGGAACATGTAGTTGCTTCTCAACAAGTTGAGGGTTTTATGGATCATCAACTAATTGACTATGTAACTATCAATTTGGAAACCATAAAAGGTCATAAGAGCAGTGAGTATGTGACATCGGCTTGAAGGGAGTGACATTTTGTTATAGCAGTCGTGCTTCTAATTCATTTGTCACATCAATGGTGGATGAGACAGTCAAACAACAAGTGATGGAAACAAATGAACATTTAGAAGTTATGGAGACCAAAATGAAAGAGAAGGATGAGCAGATTTCTCTTTTGAAGAAAGAAATGTAGGAAATGAAAGAAGAAAAGGGTGAGCAGATTAATCATTTGAAGGAAGAAATGCAAGAAATTAAAGAAATGAATGATGAGATGAAAGAAATGAATGATGAGATGAAAGAAATGAATGATGAGATGAAAGAAATGAATGATGAGATGAAAGAAATTAAGTAATTAATGCAATAGAAGATGTCCTATATGTAGTCCCAGTTAGCAGCATTGACGTGACAAATAGCATTTTTAGATCCACCTACAAAACCACGTAGGAAAGGCTATCACAAATGCACCAACTAATAATGAGGATGATTTTATGTCAGAATTATTTTTGAACTATTTTTGATTTTTGTCTGTGTAGCTAAACATGATGAGATTTTTTTGGAAGTATCATTTTTCTTTATTCTGGTTTTGTTCTTTGCTTTGCCGATTAACCTAAACATGAATCTTTATAGGACATCTGACATGAGATGCATGAAAATATTCTAATTCAAAGCCTTCAGACATCCCACGGTCCTTCCTATGGATGGGTCCCATCTTTATAGATCTTAGCAAGATCAAAAGGAGGTTGAGCTTCTATTATCTTTATTATTTCTGAAACATTTTATTTTTTGCACTTTCTCTCTCTCTCTCTAAATATTATTTCTGGCAATCTTTTAGATATTTGTTAAAGTTGTATGACTATCAACTTAGATTCGTGTTTTTTCATGTCTATATTTACTATTTTTATATATCTATGAATATGTTTGTGTACACAAATATTTTGGGTAGAGTTTTAGCAGATTATATGTATATAAAAGGCTTGGCTCGTCCTCTTGGTGCTGGGAATAGCATCTTAGCTTTTAAAGTTGTGAGATGAATGAAAAAAATTCTAGTCCCACATAGATGCAGGTTTGTTCTTGACACTCTTATATC
Organism: Sapria himalayana; assembly: GCA_029783825.1. Taxonomy (NCBI): domain Eukaryota; kingdom Viridiplantae; phylum Streptophyta; class Magnoliopsida; order Malpighiales; family Rafflesiaceae; genus Sapria; species Sapria himalayana. Next base: position 717,565 of record JAREIK010003198.1, on the reverse strand, counting down.
GTGCAGATTTACGTTGTCGCTGTTCAGATATGTGCCTACTTTTTATTGGTCATCAGTGGAATTAAACTATTGAATTGTTAATTGCCATAACTATTGCTAATAAAATTCAATTAAATGTGTTCATTCTGCTTGTTCTCCTTCTCTTGCATGTTGATAGTTTCATAGATGACGACAGGCTGAACATGAGGAACTCTGGCTATTACAAGCCATCTTTCAAGGGGCATCTTGGTCTGCAACTGATACCTAGCATGGGAGACCATGATACGAAGCCATACTTACCAGGATATGATCATTAATAACTTTATCATTAATGCCAACAATCCATTCCATCCCAGTGAATGCGTTGTCTCCAACACTTCTCGTGCACTGAAATACATGAGAGATGGTGGAATAAACCAAAAAGATAAGTTTTTGAACATTTTACCTCCAAATGCTTCTTATCTTGTTCTCACAGAAATTGCTGGAGCTCAACCATTGCAGATTCTACACCCACATGATTCTTTGTGAGATGAAAGGATTTGTAAGATCTATCAACCAAGTCCTGATGAACAAGGTAGCCAAAGAAACCGAGGAAACCAAAGGATCCAAACTCCATTCCGATTTCACGTTTGAAAGCTCCAAAGAAATGCTTGGACATAGTCGTCAATAGCAATGACATTGATATCTCAGGCATTCGCATATTAGTCTGCACTTGCACATGCAAGATTTGATAGTGCTATCGATGGGGTTGTGGTGGGTACCAATCCGCATGCTGCACAACTAGAACATCAATATATCCCCTGCCGATGAGCATAAAAAGAAGAGGATTGAGAATAGCTAGAAAGAAGATGAGTTAAGATGTCTTGCTATATGAAGTTTGCAAATTTTGTAGCCATTTGCTTTTTTTTAATATTTGGAAGACTAAACATCTAATTTTTGAAGTTTTGTTCTTCTTTTTTTCTTTGAATGTGTATTGTTTTTATGGAGTGCATATTGAATTATTCTATAGTTACGTTGACGCATACAATGAAGTGATGGTCCTTGCTTCAAACCAAGAGAGGAACCATATGGCAGTAGAAACTATACGGTTGATGGACTAATACAATAAAGCTAAGCAATCAAAATCATTGGTACAAGCACAAGGAGAGGGGAAGAAATGTTCTATGAAAACCATACGGGGAGCATGGTGTTGCGAGGGAGGTGAGGGGGGGTGGGTGGTGGGGCAGAGCACCCCCCTTATAGGCCTTGGGATCGGGAGAAAGTTTTGGTTGTGGGGAGGCAAGGTGCGAACTTTGATGAGCCAATCATGGCTAGTGGCTTGTCTTCCAGGTTTTCCTCTAAGTGTTTTTAGATATATTTTCAAAAATTTAAATAATATTCGCATTTCTTATTAATGTTGATAGTGATGTTTTGTGTCTTCTTTGTAAAGTATAAATGGGATAATACTTTACCCGCTGTTCTATATTTATAAGACATCCATATATACTACAATATATATGTATATATACTATAATATATTTGTACATATATACTATAATGTATATGTAGATATATACTCAGTATATGTACATATACACTACAGTATTATATATAAATATATACTGTATATAACTATCTTATTGATGAGCATGATATTTGTTATATTGTTTATGTTTTGCTAGGTGCCATGTTGTTCTCTACTTTATCAATTGATACATTGTTCTATTGATAGCTTTTTAGAGGAAGAATTACCATGTCTTACATAGTGAGGCATGCCTGGCACACACAGGTACACTTCGAGAGTGATATAAAGGTTATTCATCCTGTGAGTTGCTCTAATAAAAATAACATGATATATAAGGACATTGTTTGTATTAGGTTATTCATCAAGTGTATTATATTTATTTTATGTTGTGTGATTTTAGCTTTACATGGTATCAAAAGTAACCCTAGGGAAAGCTAAATAATGGGGGGGTTGGGGGTCAGAAAGAGTTGTAAACCCCTAGGAGTGCATCAACTATGCACTAGCTACCATGATTGCCCATGCATTGTGTGCTATGCAAATCTTCGCATGCTAACTGTATGTTATCGAAGCCATCGCACTCCCTCTATGTGTTATTGAAATCATTGCTCACAAAGCTTAGGCCTCAATTCCAACTACATCAATGCCATATGTGACCAATAGGGGTGGATGTTACTAAATTTGAGTTTTATGAGCCGAATCAGATGCTCCACGACCTTAAATACAAGCAAGAGGCGAGATGTTAATTTGTCTGTGAGCTCATAACAGGCTTGCCCATTGAGTTGTGAAAGTTTTAGTTTTTTTTAGTTTTATTTTATTTTTTATTTTGATTTGGTTGCTTGGATATGGCATAGATCCTTCTTATCAAAGAAAACTAGATTACATCAGTGACAAACTACATGCATTGAAACTATGAAGTTGTGCAACGAATCTAGATGGGCTATTATAATGGCAATGGAGTGCAGGTAAGACATCAACTTGAACATCATTATAGGTGATTTGACAAGCATCCTAATAAAGTAGATTTGGTATTCTTGTTGATTGAACTCATATTTTTATGGTTAGAGTAACATTTGTTCACAATAGTGTTGAGATAAGATTTCAGTGATGATGATAATGAGAGGTTAAAAGAAAATTTATATGAAATAGTAATCAAGTTTTCTTATTTGATATAATTTTTTGTGTACATGAGATATTCGTAGATTTTTTGCTTTTGTGAATGATATTAATACTAGCTTTTAATATCTCGTGCATCGAAGCAATATTAACTATTCATGCTCATAACCATCAAATATTATTTCAAATAGTCATTTATTTTTCATAAAAAAAATTTTCTTACAGTTTTTTCAAGCAAAAAACTTAATAATAAATTCTAGATCATGTGGGATATGTAGATAAGAAAAAAAAATTGATTTTTGGTAAAGACCATTTCCATGCATCAATAGTTTAGTTGAACTAGAAAGGTGCAATATATGGACAAGATAAAGAAATATGAGAAGATAGAAAAATAGTGTGTGCGTGTGTGTTTGGACACATATAGTTATATTATATTCATGTTGCATGCATGTATATTTCATATATACATGCCTATGCATTTTTAAGTAAATGCAAAGAAATATCTGATGCATATATGCATTATAGCACCGTTTATTAGTATTTTTTATTGTTGAATGTTGCAGACCATCCCTATTAATCCCAAGCCTTTTCTTAACAACTTGATTTAGAAGACGGTCATTATAAAACTAAAGTGGGGAATGAAATACAAAAAGTGAGTTACCTTGTGTTATCTTCCTATGCATTGCATTTTCTTTCTCATTTTTTTTCTTTGGGTTGTTCCAGGTTTCCTTGCTTTGGTGGATTCCTATATGAATCTACAGGTGTGCAAAAATTCAATTCCATGTAGCCTTTATCATTTCAACTTTCATTTCCCTTTTGTTTGGTACTTTCTAACGAGTTTTGTATGAAAATAATACGTTTTAAATAAAAAATCCAAAATATAATGCTAGTTTGAAAAATATTACCAAACTAATGCATTTGGAAACAACATGGAAATTTGTATTATTGTGAATGATGGTCATTGCCATGCTATTGAATTTTAAAAATCAAAGGCCGGCATTGTGAATGCCGGCTATTAAATTTTAAAAATTTTAAAATGCAGGCATTGGGAATAACGAGAGATTGCGTGACATCCAATCTAGTGAAAAACAAGGTTGAACAAGCTGTATCCATGGATATTCATTCCAGAAGTACATCCACCTCCCTAGCTACCACTGCATATATCACTCCAGTTCTCAGAAATTCATACCTGAAAGAAGCCATAAGGGCTCTCACCACAGCCAACACTTCTCCACCTCCATTTCTTTCTTTCAGTCAATTTGAACCTTTGGGGAAGGACTTAAACTCGCCATTAGAAACACTAACAAAGAACAAAGATGTGATGAGGGTTTTAAAGGTGATGGAGAGGAAGAAAAGAAACATTGTGATTATGGGAGAGTGCGTGGCAAGCATAGAGAGCGTAGTAAGAGGAGTGAGGGAGAAAATGGAAATAGTTAGATTAGTAACTTTCCCTCTGTTCTCTTTAAGGAATCATTCAAAAGTAGATGTTGGCCAAAAATTTATGGAGCTTAAGTGCATCATAGATGATTATTCAAGTAGAGGAGTTGTTTTATATGTGGGTGATCTTAAATGAGTCTCTAATATCTGACCAAATAATGGTTGACAAGCAAGTAACAACATTATAAAGTACATTATCAAAGAGATGCAAAGTATGATCTACGGAATAGGTGGCGAGGCTGGAAGAGTATGGCTTTTGGGAATTGCCACATTCCAAACTTACATCAAGTGTAAAGCAGGCTTTCCCTCTCTGGAGACTTTTTGGAAACTTTATTTAGTCACTATTCTAGTTGGAAACCTGAATCTTAGCCTCAATCTCAACGGGTAAAATGATTCTTTTTTTTAAACATTTTTTTTCTCAAATTCTTCTAGTGTGATATATCAGTCACTTACACTGCCCATGAATGACTCAAATACACACCCACAAAGACAGGGACAAACACATACACCCACACACTTATTCATATGTACCATCATGTCAACTATTGTATACATGTGTGGATAAACACTTCATATCTCACTAGTCGCGCATTGACTTAGTTTTAAAAAAGAAGAAAAATGAGAGCAGGAGCAAACATCTACATGTGAGAGTGGCTCTAACGATATAAAGAAGAAAAGAGGGGCGATGATAAGGCGCCTATTTGTTTTATTAAATATGAAATTTGGCCTTCTCATACTCAAATGTATCTATATCCTTTTCTTCCTATTAAATGAATTATTTTTTTAATCATGATTTGAGTGATCCTATCAAATTCAACAAATCAAGAGATGCTTGGCACAAGTGGCTTCTCCATTTGTATCCAGAGAAAACCATCAAGTTAAATTCATCTTTTCCATCCTTCATTTCTACATCATCTCTTGATCAAACAACCAACTTAACTTGGCTGCTCACTTGGAAATCTGTATGGCCAAGATACAATATTGAAAGCAGCAACGAATCCAAACCTTATCTCATGTCAAACCCAATTCAAGCCTAAATTCGGCATCATCAAGTGAAACAAACATTGATGAAGGTCTTGATTTTTAAAATTCAATAGCGTGACAATGAGTGTCATTCACAATGATGGTCATTACCACTCTGTTTCTAGACGCACTAGTTTGGCAATATTTTTCAAATAAGCATCATAATTTGGATTTTTTATTTAAAACATATTATTTTCATACAAAATTTTTTTCTAACCACTACAAGAAAAATCCGATATAGCTATGGACAATTCTCTAGCTAAATGGGAAATTTCCGTCGCTAAATGGGAAATAGCGACGGAATACCAACGGATCGGGTCTCTTTCTAAAGTGCTTCTTGCTAAATTTTAGTGACAGAAGTTTCCATAGCTAAATAATTAGTGATAGAAAATTCATTTGCTAAAAAAGAAAAATTCTGTAGCTAAAATAGCAAGATAAATGAAATATTTTGTCGCTAAACAAATATAATAATGGCTGATTCCCTAGCTAAAGTCCCTAGCTTAAGAAAATTAGCGACAGAATATACGTTGCTAATTTTAATATTTCCCTAGGAATTTTAATTTCAAAAATATTTATAGAATTTTAAAAATTTTAAAAAATTTTTAAAAATTTTTAAAAATTTATCATTAAATAATTTATTATTTTTAAATTATATTGAATAAAAATTGAAACTAGAAATAATTTATTATAAACAAAAAATAAAATCATTTAATATCTTATTCAAATTCAATATTTTACATAATTGAAACAAAAAAATAATAAATTTTATTTTTATTCATCAATGTTTCTACCGACAGTGCAGAAAGTATAATATATCCATTCATTGACGCTGCTTTCACTCCCTCTACTCCTCCGATTATGATTTTTCTACTACGACAAAGCTGCCCGAGTCACGGCACGTAATGTATATTGAAAAATCCCATCACTTATAGAAGCTTCGTATGAGGAACAATACGGCATCATATCTGTAAGAAAATTAAACTACTTAGTCAAATAAAAAAAGTTATGTTTTTATACATATATAATCATACAGTATATATGTAAATATATACTAGCAAATCACTCGTACATATATTACTACAATATATGTACATATAAACAACAGTTTTAAGTGTACATATAAATGGAGTACAAATATACTCAGTATATACGTACATAAAATACTGCAGTATTAAATGTACGTATATACTGACTTTATTCATACATATATATCTCAATAGTTGCTATTGCTACTGCTCTCACTATCGCTCCCGCCATTGTTGCCGTTGCCGCTGTTGGTGCCAATACCACTGCTACTGTCGCAACTGTCGCCGCCGCTGCTGTTGGGGCTGTAGTAACCGCCGCCGCTGCCACAGCTACAACTGCCACCACGGCTGCCACAGCCACTGTCCGCTGCGGTGGCTGCCGCCATTGCCCCCGCTGCCAGAGCTGCCACTGCATGCCGTAGTTGTCGCTGCCGCCGCTGCTACAGCAGCCACCGTTACTACAGTTGCCGCCTATGTCGCTGCCACCACTCCCGCCGCTATTGCCACCGCTATAGCCCCTGCTGTAGCTCCTGCTGCTACCGCCGCCATCTCTGCCGCCGCTGCCATCGCTACCGCTGCTACTACTGCTGATAATAGGCTTTTACATACCTATAATTGGCTAAAACTCTACCTAATAATTTCAGAGCCGCACAAACATTTTCATAGATATATAAAAAACAGCTATTATACAAATGAACAAACACAAATTAAAGTTTATTTTCATACAACTTAAACTAAAATTTAATTCAATAATATAATATTTTTAAATTAACTTTATTAAAAACTAAAACTAAAAATGAAAATATTAAATTAAACAAAAAAAATTCATTTAATAACTTATTCTAATACAATATTAAAAAAAAGTAACAAAAATTATATTACATCTTAGTAATCAATGTATCTACCAACAGTGCATAAAGTATAACGTATCAATGTATTAATGTTACTTTCTCTCCATCTGCTCCTTCGATCACCAACTTTCCGCTGCAAAAAAGTTGTCTGAGTCACACTGCTTCATGTCTTTTGAAAAATTACTTCACTTATACAAGCTTCGTATAAAAAACAATACCGTACCTCATCTGTAAGAAATTTAAATCACTAAATCAAATAAAAAAATTAAAAAAAAATGTTTTGATAAATATATATTACCATAGAATAAATATACATATATACTAGCATTTCACTCGTACATATATTACTGTAGTATTTATACATATAAATTGCAATATTATGCGTACATATGTACTGAGTATATTTATACTCAGTATATATGTACATAAAATATTGTAGAATTATATGTACATATATACTGACTATATACATACGTATATACCACATTTGTTGTCATTCCTGCCACTCACACTGTCGCTGCCGCCCCTGCCACTACTGCCTCTGCTGCCTCCACTGTCATTGTTGCCACTGCAGTAGCTGCCTCCATTGATGTCGCCGCTATCATCGCTTCCTTCGCTGCCTCCGCTGCCTCTGATACAGCCATTATCGCTGCTGCCGTTGTTGCCGTCTCTGCCGCCGCTACCGTTGTTGCCACCGCTGCCGCCACTGCCTTTGATGCTGCCGTTGCCTCCGCTGCCTCCGCTGCAGCCACTGCCGCAGCCACTGCCATCGTTGCCACCGCCGCTGCTATCGTGGCTGCTGTAGCCCCTACCGATGTCACTGCCGACGCTGCCGCCGCCACTGCCACCACTGCCACTTCTTGCGCCACTACCACCATTGCCACCACTACCATCACTACCACTGCTGCCGCCGCTGCTACCACTGCTACTGCCGCTGCCGCAGCTACCTCTGATGATAATAGGCTTTTACATACCTATAATATGCTAAAACTCTACCCAAAAATTTTGGACAAACACAAATATATTCACAAATATATAAAAATAGTTATTATAGACATGAACAAACAAAAATTACAGTTAAATTTCATACAGTTTCAACAAAAATTTAATTAAATAATTTAATATTTTATAATTAAATTTACTAAAAATAGAAACTATAAATGAAAAATTTAAATTAAAAAAAGTTACATTACATCTTATTAATCAATGTATCTAATGATTATGCATAAAATATAATCTCTCAATGTATTGATGTTGCTTTCTCTCCCACTACTCCTCCGATCACCAGCATTCCACTGGGAAAATATTGTCCGAGTCATGGTGCATCATGTTTGTTGAAATATGTCTTCACTTATACAACCTTTGTTTGGGAAACAATGTGGTACCATATCTGTATGAAATTTAAACCACCAAATCAAATCAAAATAAATAAAAAATAACTATGTTTTGATAAATATATATTGTTGTAGTAAATATGTACATATATACTAGCATTTCACTCATACATATATTCTTGTAGAATATTTACATTTAAACAATAGTATTATGTGTACATATATACTGAGTACATATATATACTCAGTATATGTGTACTTAAAAAACTGTAGTATTATATGTACATATATAATGACTATATACGTACGTATATACCGCATTTGTTACCATTGTTGATGCTCCCACTACCGCTGTCGCTGCCACTGTAGCTGCCGTTGCCGCTACCACTGTTGCTATTGCTGCCGCTGCCACTATTGCTGGTGCTGCCGGTGCTGCCGGTGATGCCACCGCTGTCGCCACTGCTACTACCGCTTCTGCCGCAGCCAACGCTACAACCGCTATCATCGCAGCCACTACTACCGCCGCCGCCACTGTCGCCACCGCAGCTAACTCTAGGTTTTTACATACCTATAATCGGCTAAAACTTTACCCAAAAAATTCAGAGACAAAAACATATTCACAGATATATAAAAACAAATATTATAGACATGAACATACACAAATTAAAGTTTATTGTCATACAGCTTCACCAAAAATCCAAAAGATGTATAGAAATTATGTTTAGAGATAAAGAGAGTGCAAAAATATAATGTTTTTAGAATAATAAAGATTAGATAAGCTAGCCCTCTTTTTGATAAAGCTGAAATCAGTAAATATGGGACCCATGCCCTGGAAGGACCGCAGTAATGTCTGAATGCTTTGAATCGAAATTTTTTCTTTTGTCTCACATTATTTGTCCTGCAAAGATTCATAATTTGATTAATCGAAAAAGCAAAGAACAAGATCATAATAAAAAAAATTGAAACCTGTCAAAAAATATCATAATTATTTGCTACACATAGACAAAAATAAATAACAGTTCAAATATAATTCTCATATTCAATCATCCTCATAATTTGTAGGGAATGCCAGCCTCTCCTACAAGGATTCGCAACTGGATCTCTGAATGCCATCTGTTGCGCCAATGCCGCTAACTGTGACTCCATATAGAACATCTGCTGTTGCATTATATTTTTAATTTCTTTCATCTCATAATTCATTTCTTTAATTTCTTTCATTTCTTCCATTAAATTATTTATCTACTCATCCTTCTTTTTCATTTCGATATCCATAACTACAATACATTCATTTGTTTCCGGTGCTTATTGTTCGACCGCCTCATCCACCATTGCTGAGACAGATGAATTAGAAGCACGACTGCTACAACAAAATGCCACTCCCTTAGAGTGGATTCCGTACACTTGTTACTTCTTTCGACCTTCTATTGTCTCTAAATAAATAGGATCATAGTCAATTGGTTGAAGATCCATAGAACCCTCTACTTGTTGTTGAGCAGCTTTCACATGTTCCTCCATTAGGTCCTGAGATAAAATAGAGAAAAAAACTATTCTATATATACAAAAAATATATATATTTTGCATTCAAAACAATTTTCATAATATACTATAGTTTTATAAAATCTAATTAATATAATAATTTCTTACATTAATCATATGAGACTTGTTGTCAACATATTGATCATCCACTTTTTCTCATGAATTTTCTTGAAAATCTCATAAAAATTTGAATCTCGACCTAATTCTTCAGCCTAGAATTTGTTTTTATTAAGTCATAAAAAACAAATGATTAAAAAATTTAACAAAATTAATAAAACCATGCAGAGATTTTATTTATTGGACAAGTAGGACACCACAAAATATAGAAATATTTAGAATTTTAAATTTGTACCAAATCTCGAGCGTGCTCAATGCTAGACTTTGAACCTCCAGTGTGTCGGCAGATTTCTGTACCTAGTCCAGCTACCTCACTTCATCGATTTTTGTTGGCAATATGTGATTTTTTCTTCACATCTGGCTCCTCCCAATAATTAAGCCACTTTGGGCCAGTCTTCCTCAGAAATAAAATTAGGCCTTTCTTTCATTTTCTTTAATTTATAGACAAAATTAGAATACTGTCGAGCAGCTTTAATCTCCCATAATGACTTTATCTTTCTATCAAATTTGGGTGCCCTTGTGCACTGATTCTATAAATAGAAAAATGACAAAAGAATTTATATTAACAACAATAACATAATTATTTACTGCTTGAATAATAACCAACATAAAAGTTAAGTAATTAGATAATTATTTTTCAATGCTTTTGTTTTGTTATTTTTACATGAAAGTCATTAAAATATGAATCTTTTGTCGATTTAGAAACTTTCTTCCAAGAGAAAGCTTTAGAATCAACCATTTTTTTTGAAAGCTTTTGTAATTATAGTCGAACACTTGTGAGATGGAATAAAACTGTACAAATCAATAAATAACATTAAAAACAAGCAAATCATAACAATATTAAAAAAAACCACTGACAGTAACATCAATTTTTTTTTCAATTAATTTTTACATATTTCTTTTAGCTCTCATTCACAATATCAATTTCTAACTTTACACTAACTATAGAGAAAGTCACAACATTTGATGATGTCGTTGGTATTGTAAATGGGAAGACAATCGATGTTAAATGTGGTGTAGAAGATGGAGATGGATCAAAAGTGTGTGTAGGAAACACAATGGGTGGTGGGCTTACATCTGATAAAGGTGATATTAGAAGTCTCAAAAATGGCGATAGTGATAGAAATAGAGATGGTGATTGTGATGTTGAAGTCTGGATATGATGACTATGAGATGGCATTAATTTTGCAACATGATGTAACATACTAGATGAATTTAGTTAATTTCTATGTCCACGTCCACATCCACCATGGCAACATATTTTAGGTACCATCAGTTGTACAAAATTAAATATAGAACAAAAAATAGGGATATGATGAACAAGCATACATTTTCGAATAAAACACACCGATAGATTTCAACAAAATATAAAAAGTCTTTGATAGTTTAAATTTATAATAAAATTATTACAATTTAATTTTCAGCATCACTGTCATCCTCCAAAAGATCTTCTGATATTTCATCTGATTCCGATAGAAGTTCGAACTCATCTTCAGATAAAAATTGATCATCTTCAATTTCTATTGTGCCACCATTTGAGTCACATAAATTTTCTGGATCTTCATCTACATTCACAGGCTTAATATTATTTATGTCATCTTCCTGGAATGCCGGTGCAATTTCTAAGTCTGCACTTCTTTGTTGCGATGTTGATAATTCAAATTTTGATCGAGCTTTGATTTTGAAAATCTTTCACCAATCTCTCTTATCACGAGATAAACTCAGATATGTACAATAATATACCTGAGTTTCTTGAAATGACATAATAAATGACTCATATCGATTATATCTATGTTTATGGTTAACAATCACTAGTTTATAATCCGAATGAATCTTTGTGCCCACATTTCATGTAAGATCAAACCACTCCCACTTAAATAATACAATCCTATTATTTTCGAGTCCAGGATACTCCAACTCAATAACTTCTTTGAGTTGACCATAATAATCAATATCCTTTGCACTATAGTTAAACATATAGTTAAACATATAATTATATATATTATATGCATACAAGTAGTTATAAGTAAATATAAATAAATGTATACAAAGTTATAAACAATTATATATATTTACATATATGTATACATAATTAAAAATAAAGTTATATTTATTTATATAGAGTTATTTATAGTTATAAGAATATTTATATATAATTATACAGATATAGTTAAACATTGTGTTATATGTTTTTATACATATAATTATAAATATTGTTACATGTAGTTATACATATAGTTACACCTATAGTTAAACTTATATTTATACATGTATGTATATATAATTTATCATAAAATTTCATATATTTATACATATAGTTATGTATAGGTATGAATATACTAAAATATATTTTTTATACTAATATATAAAAATGTATATTAAATAAATGTTGTTAATTATATATTTAAATATCTTTATGTATAAACTTTATATAGTTATACATATAGTAAGATAAAATTATTTATAGTTATATGTTAGTATACATATAATATATATAGTTATACAAAAGGATATATCGTTAAACAATTAGTTATATATATATATATATATATATATATATATATATATATATATATATATATATATATATATATATATATATATATATTCATATGAGTAGTTAAATTTAGTTATACATAAATATATACAATGTTATAAATGAATATATAGATTTACATATATGTATAAATAGTTAAAAAAATAGTCATATTTAATTATATAAAGTTTTATTTAGTTTTACAAATATTTATATATAGTTATACACATATAATTAAATATGATGTTTTATGTTATTATACATATAATTATAAATATAGTTACATGTGATTATATATATAGATACACATAAACACATATTTATACATGTATGTATATATATTTGTTCATATAATTTCATATATTTATACATATAGTTATGTATAGGTTTGGATATACTAAAATATATTTTTAATACTAATATATAAAAATGTATATTAAATATATGTTGTTTATTATATATTTAATTATAGGTTATACATTAATAATATAAAATTATGTATAGTTATATGTTATTATACATTTAATATATATAGTTATAAAAAATTATATATCATTAAACATTTAGTTATATATATATATATTCATATGAGTAGTTATATTTAGTTATACATAAATATATACAAAGTTATAAACAAGCATATAGATTTACATATATGTATACATATATGTATAAATAGTTAAAAATATTGTTATATTTTAATTATATAAAGTTTAATTAGTTTTAAAAATAGTTATATATAGTTATACATGTAGGTATATATATTTATTTATATAATTTTATATATCTATACCTATAGTTATGTATAGGTATAGATATAATAAAATACATTTTTGAATACTAGTATATACAAATGTATATTAAATATAAGTTGTAAATTATATATTTAAATATGGTTATGTATAAAGCTTTTATAGTAATACATATAATAAGATACAATTATTTATAGTTATATGTTATTATACATATAGTATATATAACTATAAATATTTTTATATAGTTAAATATATAGTTATATATAGATATATTCATACAAATAGTTATACATAAATATATAAAGTTATAAATAAATATATAGATTTACATATATATATATATACATACTTACAAATATAGTTATATTTAATTATATCGAGTGTTATATAGTTATACACTTATTTATATATAGTTATACACATTTATATATAGTCATACAACTTTAATAAATATCTAAAATATGACCAGCAATGATATTTAGAGAGAGAGAGAGAGAGAAAAGAAATACTATATTTCAACAATTTTTTACATGAGTAGGAAGTTACTTTGAATGGCCATTTACTATTACTTTTATAGCAAGGAGATGTTCTGCTAAAGCATCATAAATTTATTTCATATATCTGCATGTCCATATATATATATATATATATATAGTGAAAAAAATATAAAGATTAATACATGAAAATGAAAAAAAAAGATGATATAAAAAAATAATACTCAATAATAATAATATATAACTAAAACTCATGCCTTAACATAATGAATACAAAAGATTGATAAAACTTTACATATCGAGTATTCCCATAAAAAATAAAACAATTCAATAAAATAAATAAAACCTCATAATAATATAATATTATGAATAACAATTATAAAATGACATTATCATTTATTAAATATAATAAAAATTCACTTATAAATACAAAAAAAAATTATAAATACTTTTAATCTATATGAATCATCTCATCCCAGTATCTCAAGATAAAAAAAATATAAAAATACAATATAATTCTCAATAGTTTTGAAATTTTTATTTTTATTTAAAACTTATTAATGTTCTTTATAATTCATTTTGCTGTATTATTATGATATCTTACTACAGTGGAACCTCTCTTAATTAATACTATCTGCAGCACAAAAAAATTATTAATTAACGGAGGTTATTAATTCATAGAACCTTCACCTAAAAAAATCAGAAAATATATCAAAGATATTGCATGATTAATCCATGCAAGCCTCAATAAATTCAACGTCAATTTCCAAAGTTAAAAGTTGTGCTTAAATTAATCAACTTAAATTTTAAAATACTAAATGTCATCACCATGTTTCCAAGAAAGTTTTCCACGTGTAGAATATCAAAAGTTCCTCACTTGAATTATAAAGGCTAATGCATACAACATTTGAGTTATGGTTTGTCCTTTTTTTCATTTCCTTTTTCTTCCAAAATGAAACCTTCATCTTCTCTGAGTAATGATCAAAAGCTTAAATTTTGTCATCATAAAGCAACAAATTCATCCATCAAACAATCATCACTTGCAAATTGGGGAATGCAAGAATTCAAGCTTTCAAAAGTCTCAACACAAGGAACCATCAAAAATATCCTTGCTAAGCTTCAACAAAATGAAAGCATGGACTCAACTAAACTTACATCTAAGCATCAAAGAGCTGTGAAGCATCCTGAACTTGATAATATTTTAGCAAATTGGGTTTTACAATGCCAATCACGTCGAGTGGCATTATCAGGTGATTTAATCAAGGAAATGACTCGTCAATTTGCTAGACAACTTGAACTTGGAGAGAGAACACCAAAATTGTCAAATGGATGGCTTGCAAAGTTCAATATTCGCCATGGATTCAAAGCTCAAAAATTATATGGAGAAAGTGGCTCTGCTGATCTAGATGCAATTGACAAAAATATGCCAACAATAAAAGAAAAACTTCAAAGCTATTCACTTCAAGACATATACAACATCGATGAAACATGACTCTTTTATCGCATGCCTCCTGATCAAATAATTGCACGATGTCAAATTGAAGGTCCTAAGAATGATAAAACACGGCTAACTTTTGTCTTTGCTGCAAATGTAGATGGGTCTCACAAAATGGAACCTCTCATCATTGGTTATGCACAATGGCCACGTGCTTTTAATAGAAAAAGTGGAGAGCAATTGGGTTTCTATTATTACAGCAATGCAAAAGCTTGGATGATTGGACTCATTTTTAGGGAATGACTATAAAAGATGGATCAACAAATGCAAGATGCTAATAGAAAAGTCATACTTTTGTTAGATAATGCTTCTTCACATGTGGTGAGGGATTTGCCTCTTACAAATGTTCAAGTTTTTCTTTTTCCAATTAACACAACTTCTAAAATTCAACTAATGGAAGCTGGAATAATAGCAGCATTCAATAGGCAATATATGCGTTTTCAACTCCAAGATGCAATTGATAAAGATGAACAACAAAAGGAAGACATCTATAAGGTTGATCAATTGATAGCCATGAAATGGGCTAAGCCAGCATGAAATGATATTTCTAGCAAGATAATTGCCAATTGCTTTAAGCACACAGGTCTCTTTGAAAGAGAAACTCAAAAAAATGAAGTGGGTTCGGAAGAATAAGATATAGAAAATGAACATAAAGATGCTATTAATCAACTGCCAATTAGTTGCCCAATGTCTGTTCACGAGCTTATAAATCCCGAGGAAGAGCAACAAGTTGCCCATGAGGAAATTTCAGATGAAGATTTAATAAAACTTTCGTTATCTCAAGATCAAGAAGAAGAGGAAGATGGTGAAGTTATGGATGAAAATCCTCTCATGTCAACAAAAGAAAAATTAAATGTTCTTCATTCTTGTATTTCATTTCTTGATCTTTCAAATCCAAATCATGTTATAGCTCATAAAGTACTTAGAAACATATAATTTGAGATACGGACTATTGAAAAAAAACAAACTACTTTAGATAGGTATTTTTGTAAGGAATATTGATTTTACGAAACAATATATTTTATCTATGATGTATAGTATTTTTATATTTATAAGGAATATTGATTCTATAAATTAATATTTTTACATAGGGTGTTTTCTATTTTGCATTAAATAATAAATAGTAGAATTATTAAATTATACACATTCCACAGAGTCGGTGGATTGATTTTTCATTAAATAATGGATGTTATTAATTTATAGCATATCAATTTAGGGAGGTTCTACTATATTTTTTTATTATATTATATTGATGTTATTGAAATTATAATAATTTATATTTATTTTATTAAAATATGAAATAATATTTTATAATATATGTTATGGACTAAAAATTAATTAGTAAATATTTATATATCATATTAAACTTAACTGAGTACTCACATAAAAGAGTACTCACATAAATTCGCTAGTACTATAAATTAATGTTTCATTAATGATACATACATTTCCATAATACTTCTCATATTTTCTTATATTCTTTATTACTATTTATTACAAGATACATCTGCCACAAATTTTGTGAAACATGAAACTTAGATTATAACTTATAGGCTACTACTAATAGTTATGGTACTCAACTAATAACTACAACGTTCAACTACCAATTACTATTCATATTTATTAACTTTTTAAATTGTTTAAAATAAACATATTGCAGTAGAGAAAAATTGCTGTGTGTTAAAAGATGATGTTATTAACACTGTAGGATAAAGGGTATCCTACCAAATGTTGTCGAAAGGAGAATACTCTTGTATGGCATGAAATTCATCAACACTACAGAGATACCAAAACTCTTCATAATCCATAGTTGTTAATGTCATAAATTATAGTTAATATAAATTTCGTATAAATTGAATTGTTAGAGTAAAAATAAACAACATTGTTGTGGCTAAAATCATAAATCGAAGTTGATAAAACATTAATTGATAGAAAAAAAATCCATTGTGTTGCATGACATTGTGGGGATTATAAACATTAAATATTTTTAAATATTTTTAATAGTTTTATATCCTCTATCTAAATCAAAAATGGTATAGATTTAAAATATTATACTTTTTTTATCTACCTACCCTTCTCCCATACTCAACCCAAAATTCTTAATTGGCTTGTATATAAGCTATGAAGCTTCATGATTAGAATAAGTAAAACTCATGTCCCAACATCTTAACAACACGATAAATGATAGTACCATGGAAAACCTATCCAACATCTACGAGGATCGGATTCATATTTTAAGTGTTAGAGTATTAATCATCTTTTGTCGATCAGTCTACCATGTTGTTGGTTCGGATTTTTATTACCATGCTATTTATTTTTAAAAATATTATTCTTGATAGTAATTATGTACAAAAACGTTTGGTTGATATATTTTATACTATCTTAGCTTGAGTGCCCATGACACATTGCTATATGTTGATTTTATTATATCAGTATGAAATCATTATTTTAATATTACTAAACTTGATTCAACAAGTCCACTCATTACTAACGCAAGAGAGATAACAAGGAATCACACACTAAGAGACATCTATTGAAGGAATATTGAAATTACTAGAAATATAAGTGTTTTATTACATGTGTGAATATTATTGAGTTTTATAGAAGTTAGTAGAATAGTTCAAACTAATTCAATCGAGTTTAATCAATTTAATATAATTTGACATGCTAAACTATTATTTTATTTATTTTATTTATGTTATTTATTTTATTATATAATATTTTATTTTATTTTATTTTTGGATTCAATCAATTTTTAATTCAATCATTATTTTATTATATACTATTTTTCTAGATATCAAGTCGGCATACCTAAGTATGTATACTAGGTATGTATAAAATACACATTAATATTGATGTAAACTATTTTTGTAAATATAAAGTTGGAAAACCTAAGTATATATACTATTTAAATATTGAGGAGGAATGAAGAGGAATGATGAGGAATTCAGAAACAAAAATAGTATCCAAACATTATATCATGGTGTGTATGGTGATTAAAGAAGAAAATCAGAAATGACAACCCATTATCGATGAATGCATCAGAATAAAAATAGTATCCAAACATCAGAATCCACACAATGATAATGCATTATATCACATGTGCATTAAGCATTTAAAAGAAGAAGTTTTTATAATTATCCATGCATACTGAATGGTGACTAAAGAAGAAAATCAGAAACAAAAAAAAACAAAATAAAAACACTTACTCTTCAATTAAGCAATCCAACAATAATTGATGAAATTACCTCAAACCAATAACAAAAAAAACTTAAACCTCCAATGATTTTTCGTATAATCGGTGACGAGAGATAATGGCGTAATGAGGAGGATATTGGCCTCCGTTAGAGATGCGTCAATTTGAGAGAGTGTTTATTTTAGGATAATATTTATATTTTTAATTATTAAAACATTAATTAAACAATATATATATATAAAATAAAAAAAATACTCATTAATTTTATTTACTATCAAAATTCTTTCAACAAAATTAATGTGCATGTAGCAAGATACAAATGAAAAATAAATACCTTATAATTTTTTATTATTATATTAATTAAACAATAAATATATAAACAATAAAAAAATATGTTTTGCATAAAAAAAATATCAAATAGGTATGAAATTAAAAAACTTCATATAATAAGACATGAATGAAAAGATGATTTATCTTCTAGCCACTCGCCTAAAAGTTATAAAATACTCTTAATGTTAAAAAATTGATAAAAATTTTTATTTTATGGTTATAGATTTTTAAGAATTCTTATTTATTTTTACAAAGATAATATGAAATAAAAACTTAATATTTAAAGCTAATTGTAAAAATATTACTCAATTTTTAAATTTCTATAAATTTTAGTAGGATTAAACACCTATATATTTATTTATAATAATTATTTTATTTTCTTTTAACTTTATTGAAAGAATTATATTTTTGTTATATTTCAAGATTTTCAATATTTGTATTATTTATTTATCTAAAAGTTTTCTATAATCATAAATTTTTTTAATAGTTATAATAATATTAATATTTATTAGTTTATTCGTTAATTAAGATATTTATGAAATTATTTTATATTTTATCATACAATGAATTAATTTACATTTAAATTATTAGAAATTTTAATGGATGCTAATTTAAATTTTAAATTTTCGAAAAAATTAGTATACTTATTGAATTAATTATTTAATGTTACTTTAATTTTAATTATTTAGTTTCTTAATTAAAAATTTTACAAAAGTTTTTTGTATACTTTTTTATAAAATTAATACATCATTAAAATAGTTATTTTAGTCCTTATTAATATAAGTTTTTTTTTTGTATTTTTATATATTTTAAATTAAATATTTATAATATCATTTTTCTTGATTTTACGAGGAGAATGTGCATATCAAGGATTGCTCATCTATAGAATAATAATGTAAATTTAATAAATAAAATTTAAATAAAATATTAAAACAAATAATAAATAAAAAAAAATTATATAATTAAATATTGGCTAGGGAAATGCCGTCCTTAAATCCGTAGCTAAATTACGAATTTTATAAGGTAGGAAAAATTCATCGCAATATTACTGATTTTATTAGTTCGAGAAAAGACGTCGCTAAATCCGTCACAAAATTATAAATTTTATTAGTAAGGGAAATTCCATCCCTAAATCCGTAGCAAAATTTAGGATTTCATTTTATACAAAAATTCTATCACTAAATCTGTCGCCAATTAATGGATTTTATTAGCTAGAGATATTCACTCGCTATATATGTAGCTAAAATATGGATTTAATTAACAAGGGATAGTCCGTCACTAAATTTGTCCCAGAATCAAGGATTTTATTAGCAAGGAAAAGTCTATCACTAAATTCGTCACTATATCATGTATTATATTAGCAAGGGAAAATCCCTAGCTAAATCCGTTGCTCAATAAATGATTTTATTAGCAAGGGAAAATCCATCGCTAAATCAATCGCTAAATCAATCGCTAAATCAATGATTTTATTAGCAAGTGATATTCCATTGCTAAATCCGTCGCTAATTTCAAGGGTTTAATGTGAGAGATATTCCGTCGCTAAATCTGTCACTAAATCAAGGATTTTATTATCAAGGGAATATCCTTCGCTATACCATCGCTAATTTCAGGTTTTTATTAGCGAGAGTTATTCCGTCGCTAAATTCGTCACTAAAATCCATGTTTTTTTGAGCAGAATTTACAAAATTTTTTCGTCGCTAATCCATCGCTAAATCCCTCGCTTTTCTTGAACAGAATTTAAGAAAAATTTTCCATCTCTAATCTGTTGCTATTTTTTTTAAAAAATCATTAATCCATTGCTATTCCCTAGCTAATCCGTCATAATTTAACTAGGAATTGATCCCTGGCTAAAATGAATTTTTCTTTTAGTGAATTTTCTTACAATTAACCATGGACTGATGCGTGAAGCTGGGCAAAATAGAAGAATATGTTGATGGGAAGTTCACTAGAAATCTTGGAGAAATCTTGATACGATAATTTAAAAATAAGCTCATGATTATCTCGCTGTGTGTAATTTTTAGCAAATGATAGTTGGTGTTGCATATGCTAATCTATCTGTTTATCAATGACATTGTGTTGTTTTTTTATTGGTTTGTAAATGTAGTGTGTCATACTCCATGTGCAGGTGTATCAATGTTCTCTATCTGCATGGAGTACCAGAGGACAAAAAGCTAGAAGATGCTAACAATGCCCAAGAGACCAAAATGTGTATTTTTAAGCCTTATATTATTTCCTTCTATTGTCTTTGATGGTATGTGGATTTGCATGAAAGTACATGTGTCTATGTTTAAACATACACACATGCACATACATACATCCACAAGTATACATACATGCAACTTATCGTAAGGTTAAAAAATGTGTTGTTGGAAGAGTAGCTTGATATAAAAAGGGCATTGGCAGATAAAAGGAAGAAGAAGTTGTAGGTGGAGCGGAAATACAGACTAGAACTAAAGGAAGCAATGCAGATGATCATGGAGGGACATGCTCGGGTGCTAGAGCAGTATGCAGATCTTGAAGAGCTGGGAGAGAGAAAACAATGACAATTTCACCGACAGATTATACTTTATGCCCTGTCATTAGATACATTGATGAAGAATAAGATATAATCAAGTTTTGTTTTATTTCTCTTTTACCTATGTAACAAATTGTATCAGAATATTTTATTAACTAATTTTATTTTTTATTAATTAAAATAATAGTTTATAGATTATGTTTTTATTAAATTTATTATAAAAATTTAAAAATATGTAATTAAAATTTATGTAAAAAATTAAAAATGTAAAAATACTTTTGGAAAAAAATAGCTATGGATTTTCCCTCGTTAATTTAGCGATGAAATTTTCATCGCTAATTTAGCTAGGATTTTTACTCGCTAATATAGCTAGGGATTTTTCCTCGCCAATACAGCTAGTGATTTCTCTCGGTAATTTAGATAGGGGTTTTCCCTCCCTAATTTAGATAGAGATATTTACCTCGCTAATTTAGCTAGGGAATACATTTACTCGTTAATTTTTGTGACAAGCACTTTAGATTGAGAAATGTTCCATCGTTATTATGTCGGTATATCCACATTAGCGATGGGAAACCCCCATTTAGCTAGGGAATTTTCTTTAGCAATTTGAGATTTTTTGTAATGTTATCTTTCTATCAGTCTATCAGTTTATCTGTCAATATGTTTATTTATCTATCTGTTTATCTATTCATCTATCTGTCTATCAATATATCTTTCTATGTTTCTTTCTATATTTCTATCTATCTATCTATGTGTCTAGCTATCTATCAATCTAAATATCAATATGTATATTTTATTTATCTATAAATTTGTCTATATGTCTATCTCTTTATCATCTATTAGTCTATTATACTGATAAATATATATGCAGATAGTTACAGACACATAGACACAAAGACACATTGACACATAAACACATAGACACTACAAAAAAAATTCATTTTAGCTAGGGAATTTTAGCTAGGGATCAATCCCTAGCTAAAGTGCAATGGATTAGCTAGAGAATAGCAAGAGATTAATGTTTTTTTTTTGAAAATAAAAGCAACGGATTAGCGACAGATTAGCGACCGAAAATTTTTCGTAAATTCCATAAAAGAAAGCGAGGGATTTAGCGACAGATTTAGTGATGGATTAGCGACAGATTTAGTGATGGATTAGCGACAGAAGATTATCGTAAAATCCATTCAAGAAAAGCGGGGTTTTTAGCGACGGATTAGCGACAGAAAATTTTCATAAATTCTACTCAAGAAAAGTGAGGAATTTACAAACGGATTAGTGACTGAAAATCCCTCGCTAATATAAGCCATTATTTAGCAATGGATATTTCCTTACTAATAAAAGCCATTATTTAGCGACGGATTTAGTGAGAGATTTTCCCTCGCTAATAATATTTATCATTTAGCAACGGATTTAGTGATAGAATTTCTTTTGCTAATAAAATCTATTATTTAGCGACGGATTTAGCGATAGATTTAACGACGGAATTTCTCTTGCTAATATAATCGATGATTTAGTGATGGATTTAGCGATAGAATTTCCCTTGCTAATAAAATATATGATTTAGCGATAGATTTAGTGACAGAATTTCCCTTGCTAAAAATATCCACGATTTAGTGACAGATTTAGCGACAAAGTTTCCATTGCTAATTGAACCCATGATTTAGCGACGGATTTAGCCACGAAATTTCCCTTGCTAATAGAATCCATGACTTAGCGATGGATTTAGCAATTAATTTAGTGACAGAATTTCCCATACTAATAAAATCTATGATTTAGTGACAGATTTTCTCG
Source organism: Sapria himalayana (assembly GCA_029783825.1). Taxonomy (NCBI): domain Eukaryota; kingdom Viridiplantae; phylum Streptophyta; class Magnoliopsida; order Malpighiales; family Rafflesiaceae; genus Sapria; species Sapria himalayana. The sequence goes on along the minus strand of JAREIK010003198.1, from coordinate 694,534 downwards.
AGCTAGTAAAATACGTAATATAGCGACGAATTTTCCCTATCTTATAAAATATGCAATTTAGCTATGGATTTAGGGATGATATTTCCCTAGCTAATATTTATTTATATAATTTTTTTTTATTTTTTATTAGTTTTAATATTTTATTTAATTTTATTTATTAAATATATGTTAATAGTCTATAGATGAGCAATCCTTGAAACATACATTCTCCTCATAAAATCATAAAAAAATTATATTATAAATAAATAATTTAAAAAATATCCAAATACAAAAAACAATTATATATATTAATAAGGACAAAATTAACTATTTTTATGATGTATTAATTTTTTATAAAATTATACAAAAATTTTATCTAAAATTTTAAAATAAGAAACTTAAAAATTTGTATTAAAGTAACATTAAATAAAAAATAGAATAAGTAAAATAATTTTTTTTATTTTAAAAATTAAATTAACATATATGCAAATTTCTATTAATATAAATATAAATTAATTCATTGTATAATAAAATAAAAAATATTTTATAAATTATCTGAATTGACGAATAAACTAGTAAAAATTAATATTATTATAAGTAAAAAAAATTATGTTATTATAGAAAACTTTTAAATAAATAAATAATACAATATTTGAAAATCTTGAAATATAATATAAATATAATTTTTTTAATAAAGTTAAAAGAAAATAAATTAATATTTATAAATAAATACATAGATGTTTGCTCTTAAAAAAATTTATACGAAATTAATTAGTCTTTCTGATTTATACATAGGTGTTTATTTTTCATTTGTACCTTGCAACACGCACATTAATTTTGTTCGAAAAATTTTTTATAGTGACTAAAATTAATTAGTCTTTTTGATTATATACATATATTATTTATTTAATGTTATAATAATTTAAAATATAAAAAATTTGATTATCTTTTTCGACACCGATTATCTTCTTCTACACCGACGCTTAAGTGACGCAAACCTCCGTAGAAGGCCATCCATCCCTAGAAACCAACGCTTCAATATATTCGATTTTGAGGTTTAAGTTATAATTTTTATTTGATTTGAGGTACGTTTTATACATTTATCTTCATCAATTAACTTGATTAAGCTTAAGTTTTAATATTTCCGAAATTCTTCTCCTTTATTCACCGTGGTGTTATTGGATTGAGTATATGTACTTCAAATTAATTAGTATACATACTTTATACATTTGTGATATAATGCATTGTCATTGTGTGGTTTTTGATGGTGCACAGTAGGTATGCCGAATTAAAAAATTTTTCAATATAAATAACTTCATACTGCATACAAAAATAGTATACATAAATATAAGTTTGCTTTAAATAAGTGTGTTTAAACATAACTATATATATATAACTATAAAAAACGTATACATAAACTATTTAAACTTAATTATATCTATAATTTTTTTATTACCATAGATGTGGAATGAAAAAATTGTTATTCATTGTTTGGGCATGTTGGTATTAAGTGGGCGAACTTCTTTATCATGGTTTGGGTGATTTTGATGCTATAGTTTGATAGTATTTTTTTTTGTTATGGTTATAAAAATTTATATTTAAAACTTCAATTATTAATGGTCCATTGCTAATGTATTTGTTCACAGGTGCTCTTGAGTGAGGAACAAGAAAAAAAATGTGTATGTTCTTGATTTATTATCTATATTGCATGAAGAGCACAAAAAGATGATTCTAATAATTATTCTAAAAATAAATTTTTTAGAATAATTATTCAAAAACAAATAGTTTTAATCTATATTTTGCTATTTTATGAATGATAAAATGAGAGTGTGTGTATGATCATATTTTGTGTTATTTATGGTAAGTTTTTAGCAGTGTATTTTTTGATAGTGTAAGTTTTTTGTTGTGTTCGTTTATTTTATGGTAGCGTGTATATGTGTTTGATAATTTTTGCATTATTAAAATTACTATGTGCTATGCATTTAACATTATTTTTGAAAAATCCAGAAAAGCCATTTTGGCTAATCTATTCATGATTTTTGTAGTGTGTATGTGCGTGTGTGTGTGCAATAAAAATAATGTGAATATATATATATATATATTTTCTATTTATTAATTCAACTCTATTAAGTATAGTTTGGGAAAATGAAAAATAATTTTGTGATTTAATTCAAAATTATCATATTTAATTAACTGGTTTAGTATTTGAGCTATAATATTTTTCAATTATGTTTGAAACCCATTGATAGTTATCTTTTGATAATCTTTTGAGATTGGAAGGCATATCAATTGAATATTCATGTCTTTGCTTGCTTTATTGATTTGTTGTTGTTAGGTAACCAAACTTTTTGATTGATTAATCTTGTCATAGAGAAAATATTATCATTAAAAGAGACCATAGTTAGTCTTTCAAGACCTCAGTTTCTCCAATGGAGATGATTTGTAGAACATATATTACCAACCTCAAGACTATTTACCTTGTAAAAAATGTATATTGATGATGTATCATGGTTGATGTGTGAGATACATATATCACTATGCTCTACAAATCAAGGAAGTTGTCAACAATGACAAATCAACCACTCAAACATATGCTCTAACAAATAGATTCCTATATGTTGCAAGTTGATATTCATCTATTATTAATCTTGCATAATTGGTAATTAATCTACCATTTATACTCTATTTGCAATTAGATACTCATCTATTAGTAAGCTTTCTCAATTGAACTATAATCTATATTTTTATCTTTGATTAATGAGAAAGTATAATGGAATATACTATAGACCATGTTAAAGATAAAGCATAGAAAAATATTATCTCATCTATAAATGAGCATTCTCATTTGAAAGTAGATACTCATTTGTGGTAGTAGCAGTACAAGAAGAAGAAGTAGAAAAAAATGAAGAAGAAGCAGTAAGAGAAGGAGAAAAAGTTTAAGATGATGAAGAAATTAGAGTAGACTTATAGCTTTTAAGTAACAATTACATGCAATACAAGAAATCCTAATCATTCTAATCTTCAAATAAAAAAAAATATTAGGCTTGTATCTCTTAAATTACAAAACAAAATAACAAAAGCAATTTAATATTATGCTTTGATACCACTAAAAGGTAGGAATATTGCTCTGAGAAGTATTTTCTTAAATTAGTTCAATTTTAAAATTTTATTAAATAGATTTTGTTGACAATGAAAGTACTATTCTTTATAATTTGTTGCATCCAAAAATAGCACTAACTTTTATCTAACTTTGCAAAAAAAAAAAAGGAATTCCTCAACAACACTAATAATAATAATCTTAATATTTTCATCCTTAATCTACACACACACACACACACACACACACACACACACACACACACACACACACACAATGGATAATTATGTTATGGAATCCAAAAAAAAATATTTATGATTTGGGTTATATTTTAGTACCTATATTCAGATACTCATAATTATCCCAATATAATTAATAAAAAACATTATGCATAAATTTGTTTCAGCTTACTTTGTATGCAAAAAATGAGTTAATGCATATGTTTATGCATACAGAGTATTTATGAACTCCATATGAATATGTTTTTGTTTATGAAATAATGAGTTTCTACATAAACTCATATGCATACTTGAGTATATGCATTCCGTATGAAAAAAAGAAGGTAATTATCAGTATAGGAATTTGGAAGACCCAACTCATAAATATATTGGATTTGGGTCCCCAAATGTTATATTAAAATTAAAAATTGTAAAAAAATATAATTATATTCATGTTGGTTCTCCCCTTAACATTTTTTCCTATAATTTTATAACTTTTATCCACTTTTGTTGCACCGAAATGCATCAACTTTGTTTACCTCACCTAAGTTTTTAAAAAATTTAAATCTAAAATAATAGTTTCAGAAATCAAAAATCAATTTTTGATTCTCATAGTGTTTACCAAAATATACTTCTTCAAAGAACAATGATAGGTTAAAACCCAAGGCTTACACCCATTTAATGATGCCACCAACCATCCAACTAGTAACTTTTTAGAAATCTTAGATTCAAAAATCTTTATCATTATAACGCAAGTAGGATTTGATTATTTTAAGTGTTTAGAATTATAAGTATTTGTGTAACTATATATATACCCACATGTAACTATATTTATAATTACATGTATAATAACATACAATATTTTATTTAACTATATGCGTATAACTATGTATAAATATTTGTATAAATATATATAAATATTTGTATAATTATATAACACTCTACAACATTAAATATAACTATATTTATAACTATGTATACATATATGTAAATCTATATATTTATTGATAACTTTATATATTTGTGTATAACTATTTGTATGAATATATTTATATATAACTATATGTTTAAATATATAAAAATATTAATAGCTATATATAGTATATGTATAATAACATATAACTATAAATAATTGTAAATTATTATATATATAACTATAATAGTTTTATACATAATTATATTTAAATATATAATTTACATCTTATATTTAATATACATTTGTATATATTAGTATATAAAAATGTATTTTACTATATCTATACCTATACATATCTATATGTATAAATATATAAAATTATATGAATAAATATATATAACTGCATGTATAAATATAAGTATAACTATATGTGTAACTAAATGTATAACCACATGTAACTATATTTATAATTACATGTATTAAAACATAAAACATTATGTTTAATTATATGTGCATATAAATAAATATCTATAAAACTAAATAAAATATTATATAATTAAATAAAACTATATTTCTAACTATTTATACATATATGTATACATATATGTAAATCTATATATTTGTTTATAACATTGTATATATTTAGGTATAACTAAATATAACTACTGGTATGAATATATATATATATATATATATGTATGTATATAACTAAATGTTCAATGATATATTAATTTTTATAACTATATATATTATATGTAAATAACATATAACTATAAATAATTATATCTTACTATATGTATAACTATAAAAACTTTATACATAACTATATTTAAATATATAATTAACATGTATTTAATATACATTTTTATATATTAGTATAAAAAATGTATTTTAGCATTTCCATACATACATATAACTATATGTATAAATATATGAAATTATATGAAAAAATATATATACATACATTTATAAATATAAGTTTAACTATTCGTGTAAATATATGTATAACCACATGTAACTATATTTATAATTATATATATATATATAAACATACAACATAATGTTTAACTAAATGTGTATAACTATATATGAATATTTGTATAACTATAAAAACTCTATATAAATAAATATAACTTTATTTTTTAATTATGTAAGCATATATGTATACATATATGTAAATCTATATAATTATTTATAACTTTGTATTCATTTATTTATATTTACTTATAACTACTTGTATGCATATATCTATATATAATTATATGTTAAACTAAATGTAACTATTTATAACTACATTTACTATATGTATCCTAACATATAATTATATATGGGATAATACTATTTTGTTGCACCAACTTGAAATAAAATGGCTAAAGATATAATATCAACATTATGTAAGCACATAGCATGAGACTGTCCGTTGATCATGCTCATATTTGGTATAATACAAATAAGGATAGTACTCTTACCTAATCCCAGCCCTTGGGCCTAAGGCTCAATTATGAACTTATATATAACAAAAAATGTAATATTTGATAGGTTTGTACTGAAGAACTTATATTTTCTTTTATATAATTCTTTATTCTAACACTGCACTTTCTATGTGCCTTTCTCTCCCTCTATAATTCTTTCTATCTTTCACTTCCTCTTTTTCTTTATGTGTCACACTCTCTCTCGTGTTATTTTTTTCTGGCTCTTCTTTATTGCTTGTTCTCTCTCTCCCTCTCTCCCCCTCTCTCTCTCCCTCTCTCTCCCTCTCTCCCCCCCTCTCCCCCCTCTCCCCCTCTCTCCCTATCACCTTTTCTCTCCCACTCTCTCTCCCTCCTTTTCTCTCCCTATCTCTCTCCCCCCCCTATTTTCTGATTTCTCTACCCCTCTTTCTCCCCACCTTATCTCTCTCTCTCTCTCTCTCCCCCTCTCCTTCTTCAAACATTAAATGTATTTTTTTTGCTTTCATTTCTTGTGAATTATTGTACTTTGCACCCTTTATTTAGTATAAAAGTGATATCTTTTAATCTTTATCGTGCTAAAAATTACGTTATCTATTAATGTAGATTGTGCAAACGGCTTGCCTCTATATTCAGGATATTTAAATTTTAAATATTCATCTGTAAGTAATTTTGTTTTATTATTTGTATATTTTAAAGTAATAGAATGTTTTATTTATATTAATGATTGGACATTATTTTATGTAAATAAAACTAGGCAAAATGAGCTCAGATCGTCAGTGGATGTACAAAAGGGCTATTAATGGATTTTTGAATAAATATTTTTTGATTGGGCTTGAAACTTTCATCAATTTTGCATGTAGTCAATCGAGATTGAAGGATGGAGAAAAAATTAAGTGTCCATGTAATCATCGAAAGTGTTAGATATTCCTTTTCGTGATGCAAACACTATAAGATATCATTTGAAAAATATGACTTTGTGTCAAATTATCTTGTTTGCATTTATCATGGAAAAAGTACAAAGGCTCTGAATATTGACTAAAATGAGGGTATTGAATCGTTTGCTTGTGGTGAAGAATCATCAAACACATACCATAGAATGATCATGGAAGCTGCTGGTCCTGACTTCAATATGAATTACATGGATGAACTACCTAATCAAGCTCAAAAATTTTATGAAATGCTTAAAGCTGTAGATAAAGAGTTATGACCTGGTTGTAAAACACATTCGTAATTGTCACTTGTGGCTCGACTAATGAGCATTAAGTCAGAAAATCATATTTCTGAGAAATTATTTGATCATGTGAGAGAACTGATGAAAGAAATTGTTTCAATATTGGTTCCAGGGCCAAAAAATCCAAAAGACATGCTGGATATTCTCTTACAGCATCTTATTGCAGAGTTAAATCATTTATGGGATGTTGACATGAATACATATAATATCTTAAAGAAGCAAAATTTTATTATGCGGGCAGCCCTTATGTGGACGGTAAGTGACTTTCCTACATATTCAATGTTGTCTGGCTGGAGTACTGTATGATGATTCGCATGCCCGGATTGCATGACAAATTCTGATGCATTCACCCTCATATTTAGTGGTAAATAGTCATGGTTTGATAACCATCGTAAGTTTCTACCTACGAATCATCCATTTCGAAGAAATAGAACTGCATTTCAAAGAAATAAAATTGTGATGACAGTTGCACCAGCTATTCATTAAGGAGATGATATTATTACAAAAATTCATAGTTTGAGTTTGAAGAAGGTAACTGAAAAGGATGCTATTGGAAGTAATGGACCAATAGGCAAATTATTTGGCCAGAGGAAATGTAGTATATTTTTGGTTTTCCCTATTGGAAGTCCAATTTAATTCGTCATAACTTAGATGTAATGCATATTGAAAAAAAAATATTTTTGACAGTGTTTTCAACATTGTCCTTAATGTAGATGGAAAAACAAAAGACACTTTAAAATCAACACAAGAGCCGAATGATTATTTTCGGTGGCCAGAATTGAAACTGAATGAGCAAACATGAAAATTCCCTAAAACTTGCTACACACTTGATAAGAAGGCAAGACAGATATTGTGTGAATGAGTTAAAATTTTGAAATTCACTGATGGATATGTGTCAAATATGGGTAGATGCGTGGATATGAAAAATCATAAGTTATTTGGAATGAAAAGTCATGACTGTTATGTATTTATGGAGATATTAATACCAATTGCATTCCGTGAATTACTTCTACTTAAGTGTTTGGAAGGTCCTTACAGAACTTAGTTTGTTTTTCTAACTGCTAACTGCAACCACAATCAAAATAGATGACATGGTGAGGTTAGAGAATGATATTCCACTTATTATTTGTAAGCTTGAACGGATATTCCCACTGAGTTTTTTTGACTCGATGGAGCATATTCCGGTCCATTTGGCATATGAAGCTAGGATAGCAGGGCTAGTACAATTCTGGTGGATGTATCCTTTTGAGAGTTAAATACATATAATTTGCTGTGTTTTATTATTTCATACTTTAAGTATTATTTTAATTTAATCTAATTGAAACCTAACATTGTGGATGTAGGTATCTTCGTAAGTTGAAATTGAATGTTAGAAACAACACAAAAGTTGAAGGTTCAAATTGCATTGTATATTTAGCAAAAGAAGCATCATCATTTTGTTCTTATTATTTTGAGGATCATGTAAATACAAAGAATAGAAATGTGTTGAAAATTATGAAGGTCATGTGATGGTAGAAGATGATTTTGTGAACAAACTATCTATCTTTAAGCACCTTGGAAGAGCATTTGGAAGAGTAATGAAAAGATGTATAACAGATGAAGAGTACAAAGAAACCCGAAGCTACGTTTTACTTAATTCTGAGAAGGTTGCACAATATATTGAATATGTATACCCAAAATGGATTCATGTTTAATCATAGTTTAATTTTATCTTTAATAGGAATTATTAAAAATCGATATACATTTTTTTATCTTTTTATATTTGTGTAGTATTTATGTCTAGCAGTTAAAATATAGGCAACCATCAATTTCCAGCAATGATGTCGATTATATGCTAGAAACTAAATTTGCAAATTGGTTGAAAAATTATTTGAGAATTATTAAGTTTTAAATTTTGAATTATTTAATTTATTTTTATCTTTTATTTGTTAATATCAATTTTTTTAATTAATGTCACAGGTAATTGATCCTTCAAATGGAGATTCAAATATTTTTATTCAGAATCTAAGTAAAGGCCCGTTTCAATATGTGACAACCTATCCTGGGTATTTTGTTAATGGATATAAATTTCACACAATCATACACAGTTCTTCTAAAATAACAATGAATAGTAGTGTATGCATTAAAGGCACTAGATATAGTGTAGATGAGATTGATTATTATGGTCAACTCAAAGAAGTTATTGAGTTGGAGTATCCTGGACTCAAAAATAATAGGATTGTATTATTTAAGTGCAAGTGGTTTGATCCTACACCAAATATGGACACAAAGATTCATTCGGATTATAAGCTAGTGAATGTTAACCATAAACATAGATATAATCAAAATGAGCCATTTATTATGGCAGTTCAAGCCGCTCAAGTATATTATTGTACATATCCGAGTTTATCTCGTTAAAAGAGAGATTGGTGGGTGATTTGCAAGATCAATATTTGAAGTATCACCATCGCAACAAATAGTGAAAACGTAGAAATTGCACCGGCATTCCAGGAAGATGACATAAATAATATTGAGCCTTTGAATGTAGATAAAGATCTAGAAAATTTATGTGACTCATATGGTGGCACAATAGAAATTGAAGATGATCAATTTCTATCTGAAGATGAGTTCAAACTTCTATTGGAATCAGACAAAATATCAAAAGATCCATTGGAGGATGACAGTGATGCCAATAATTAAATTGGTATAATTTTATCATAAATTTAAACTATCAAAGATGTTTTATTTTTTATTGAAATCTATCGGTGTGTTTTATTCGAAAATACATGCTTGTTCATCATTTTCCTATTTTTTGTTCTTTGTTTTATTTTGTACAGCAGATGGTGCCTAAAGGACGTGGTCGTGGTGGAGCTGGACGTGGACACATAAATGAACCAAATTCAATTAGTATGTTACATAATGTTGCAGAATCAGTACCAGGTAATAGCCACCATATCCTGACTTCAACATCACAATCACCATCTTCATTTCTATCACCATCACCATCACCATCATTGAGACTTCTACTAACACCTTTATTAGATATAATCCCACCATCGATTGTGCTTCCTACTCACAATTTTGATACATCTCAATCTTCTACGCCACAATTTATACCGATTGTTCCTCCATTTACAATACAAATGACATCATCAAATGTTGTGTCTTCCTCTAAAGTCAGTGAAAAGTTAGAAATTGATATTGTGAATGAGAGGTAAAAGAAAAATGTAAAAATGATTTGAAAAAAAAATTTTGATGTTACTGTTAGTGGTTTTTTTTATATTGTTATGATTTTGCTTGTTTTCTATGTTATTTATTTATTTGTACAGTTTTATTTCATCTCAAAAGTGTTCGACTATAATTATAAAGGCTTTCAAGAAAATGGATGATGCCAAAGCTTTCTCCTGGAAGAAAGTTTCTCAATCAACAAATGAGTCATATTTTAATGATTTTCAGGTAAAAATAACAAAACAAAAGCATTGAAAAATAATTATCTAATTACTTAACTTTTATGTTGGTTATTATTCAAGTAGTAAATAATTATGTTCTTGTTGTTAATATAAATTCTTTTTTCATTTTTCTATTTATAGACTCAGTGTACAAGGGAACCCAAATTTGATAGAAAGATAAAGTCATTATGGGAGATCAAAGCTACTCAATGGTATTCTAATTTTGTCCATAAATTAAAGAAAATGAAAGAAAAGCTTGATTTTATATCCGAGGAAGAATGACCCGAGTGGGTTAATTATTGGGAGGAGCCAGATGTGAAGAAAAAATCAAATATTGCCAGCAAAAATCGACAAAGTGAGGTTGCTGGACTAGGTACATGAATCTATCGACACACATGAGGTTCAAAGTCGAGCATCGAGCACACTCGAGATTTGGTAAAAATTTAAAATTCTAAACATCTATATTTTGTGTTTGTCCTAATAGTCCAATAAATATAATATCTGCATGGTTTTAATAATTTTGTTAAATTTTGTTATCATTTATTTTTTTATGAATTAATAAAAACATATTCTAAGCTAGATAATTGGGTCGAGATCCAAATTTCTATAAGATTTTCAGGAAGATGCATGTGAAGAAAGTGGATGGTCAGTATGTTGACAACAAGTCTCAGATAATTCCAGTAAGAAATTGTTATATTAATTAGATTTTATAAAACTATAGTACATTATAAAAATTATTTTGAATGCAAAATTTTTTTTTTATTTTTTGTAAATCTAGAATAGTTTTTATCTCCATTTTATCTCAAGACATAATGGAGGAACGTGTGACGACTGTTCATCAACAAGTTGAGGGTTCTATGAATCTTCAACCAATTGACTATGATCCAATTTATTTGGAGACAATAGGAGGTTGAAAGAACCAGCAAGTGCACAGAATCGACTCTAAGTGAGTGACATTTTGTTGTAGCAGTCGTGCTTCTAATTTATCTATCTCAGAAATGGTGGATGAGGCGGTCAAGCAACAAGCACACAAAACAAATGAACATATTGTAGATATGGAGACCGAACTGAAAAAGAAGGATGAGTAGATAACTAATTTAATGGAAAAAATGCAAGAAATTAAAGAAATTTAAAAAGCAATGCAACATCAGATGTCCTATATGGAGTCACAGTTAGCGGCATTGGCGCATAAGATAGCATTCTGAGATTCAGTTGTGAATCATCGCAGGAAAGGCTAGCATTCCCTATAAATTATGAGGATGATTGAGTATGAGAATTATTTATGAACTGTTATTTATTTTTGTCTATGTGTAGTAAATAATTATGATATTTTGGTGCAAGTATCAAATTTTTTATTCTGGTTTTGTTATTTGCTTTTCGATTAACCAAATTATGAATCTTTGCAGGACACATTATGTGAGAGAAAATAACAAATCCTGATTCAAAGCATTCTGACGTTTCCACGGCCTTTCTAATGCATGAGACCCATATTTACCGATTTCAGCTTTATAAAAAAGTGGGATAACTTATCTTATCTTTATTTTTCTAAAAACATTATATTTGTGCACTCTTTTTATCCCTAAACATAATTGTTGGATATCTTTTGGAATTTTGGTGAAGCTGTATGAAAATAAACTTTAATTTGTCTTTGTTCATGTCTATAATAGTTGTTTTTATATATCTGTGAATATGTTTTTGTGTCTCTTAATTTTTTTGGGTAGAGTTTTAGCCTATTATAGGTATGTAAAAGCCCATAATCAGTAGTGATAGCAGTGGTAGAATGGCAGTGATGGATGTGGCGGCAGCGAAAGAGGTAGCGGTAGCAGCCACAACAGCGGAAGCAGTGGCAAGATTGAAAGCGGTAGCGAGAGTAGTAGCGATAGCGAGAGCAGTAGTGGTAGCGGTATATATGTACGTATATAGTCAATATATACGTACATATAATACTATAGTATTTTATGTACATATATACTGGATATATATATGTACTCAGTATATATGTACGCATAATACTATAGTTTATATGTACTTATACTATAGTAATAACTGTACGAGTGAAATGCTAGTATATATGTACATATTTACTGCGGCAATATATATTTATCAAAACAAGTTATTTTCTCTTTATTTTGATTTGATTTGGTGCTTTAAATTTCTTACAGATATGGTTAGCATTGTTTTCCATATGAAGCTTGTATAAGTGAACACATATTTCAATAAACATGAAACACCGTGACTCGGACATCATTTTCACAACGGAAAATTAGTGATCGGAGGAGCAGTGTGAGAGAAAGCAACATCAATGCATTGATAGATTATACTTTATGCACATTTGGTAGATACATTGATTAATAAGAAGTAATATAATTTTTATTATTTTTTTGATTTTGTTATTTAAAATATTGTATTAGAGTAAGTTATTGAATGAATTTTTTTTATTTAAAATTTTCTTTTCTAGTTTCGTTTTTTAGTAAATTTATTTTTAAAATATTAAAATATGTAATTAAATTTTATTATAACTATATTGCAATCAACTGTAATTTTTGTTTGTTCATGTCTATAATAACTATTTATATATATTTATGAATATGTTTGTGTTTGTCCAAAATTTGTGGGAAGAGTTTTAGCCTATTATAGGTATGTAAAAGCCTATTATCATCAGAGGTAGCTGCGACAGTGGTGGTAGTAGTGGCGGCATCAGTGGCGGTGATGGTAGAGGCGGCAATGGTGCAATAAGCGGCTGGAGTAGTGCTTGCAGCGGAGGTAGCAACTGCAGCGGTTGTAGCGGTTGCAGCGGAGACAGTAGAAAAAGTAGTGGTTGCAGTGGAGACAGCAGAGGAAGCAGCTGCATAAGAGGCAGAGGCAGCGGCTACACCAGAAGCTGCATCAGCAGTGGTAGTAGCAGCTGCTGCACAAGAAGCAGTGGCATCAGCGACGGTGGTGGTAGCAGTGGCAGCAGCGGCGGCGGCGGCAGCTCTGGCAGCGGGAGCAGCGGCGGCAGCCGCCGCAGCGGCCAGCTGCCTCTGCTTTGGCAGCAGTGGCAGGAGCAGTAGCGGGAGCAGCAACAACAACACCTATTGAGATATATAGGTATGAATAATGTTAGTAAATACGTACATTTAATACTGCAGTATTTTATGTACTTATATGCTGAGTATATTTGTACCCAGTTTATATGTACACTTAAAACTATTATTTATATGTACATATACTGTAGTAATATATGTACGAGTGAATTGCTATTATATATTTATATATATACTACAAAATTATATATGTATCAAAACATAACTTTTTTTGACTGAGTGGTTTAATTTTATTACAGATATGATGCCGTATTGTTCCTCATAAAAAGCTTCTATAAGTGATGAGATTTTTCACTAGACATTACGTGTCGTGACTCGGACAGCTTTTTCGCAGTAGAAAAATGATGATCGCAAGAGTAGAGGGAGAGAAAACAATATCAATAAATAGATATATTATACTTTATGCACCGTCGGTAGATACATTGATGAATAAAAATAAAAGTTTGTTATTTTTTTGTTTCAATTATGTAAAATAATGAATTTTAATAAGATATTAAATGATTTTATTTTTTTTATTATAAATTATTTATAGTTTCAATTTTTATTCAATATGATTTAAAAATAATAAATTATTTAATTAAAAAATTTTAACATTTTTTAAATTCTGTAAATATTTTTGAAATTAAAAAAGCTAGGGAAAATTCCCTAGCTAATTTAGCTAGAGAAATATTAAAATTAGTGACGGATATTCCGGCCCTAATTTTTTAATGCTAGGTACTTTAGTTAGGGATTCAGCCATCATTATTTTTGTTTAGCGACGGAATATTTCGTCTATCTTTCTATTTTAGCAATAGAATTTTTTTAGCGAGGGAATTTTCAGTCACTAATTTTTTAGCAAGGAAAAATTCTGTAGCTAAAATTTAGCAAGATGCACTTTTGAAAGAGACACGATTCGTTGGCATTCCGTCACTATTTACCATTTAGCGACAGAAATTTCCCATATATCTAGGGAATTGTACCTAACTATATGAGATTTTTATTGTAGTGAGACACATACACATATAGATAGATAGATACAAAGATACACTAAAGGATAGATAAATTGACTGATAAATAAATAGATATATAGATTGATAGATATATAGATTGATAGATAGACAGATATACTGATAGATAGATAGATAAATAGACAAATAGATAGATAATGAGATATATAGATAGACATATAGATACATAGACATATATATAGATAGATACATACATATATAGATTGATAGATATATAGATATACAGATAGATAGATATACAGATAAATAGGAAAATAGATAGAGAGACAAATAGAAAGAAAGATAGATAAATAATAAAATAGATTGATAGTAAGATTGACAAATAGTCAGAAAGATAGATCGACAAATAAATAGATAAGCAAATAAAAAGATTGGTAAATAGATAGATAGATACAAACATATATAGATAGATAAATAGATAGATATATAGATAGATAGATATATAGATAGATACATAGATATATAGACATCTAGACAAATAAATAGATAAACAAATAGATAGATAGATATGCTAATAGACAAATATATTTATTGACAAATCCATATATGTGAATTTAGAGTGATAGAGATATAGACATATAGACATATAGGTCTATAGACATAGATAGATAGACAGATAGTCAGATAGAGAGATAGATAGAAAGATAGATAAGAATATAGGCAGAGAGATACATAGACATATAGACATGTAGATAGATATTTAGATAGATATATAGATAGATAGAGAGATATCTTGATTAATAAATAGATATATAGATAGATTGGTATATAGAAAGAGAGATAGATAGATAGATAGATTGGTATATAGAAAGAGAGATAGATAAATAGATAGGTAGGTATACATATAGACAAACAGACAAACAAATAGATAGATAGATAGATAGAATGATTGGTTGATTGATTTATAGACAGATATATAGAAAGACAGATAGAAAGATAGATAGACATATAGAAAGATAGACAGAAAGATAGATATCATGATAAACTGATAGATATATCGATAGAAAGATAGACATAAAGATAGACATAAAGATAGACATCATGATAAACTGATAGATATATAGATAGGTATATAGATAGAAAGATAGATAGATAGATTGATAGACACAGATAGACAGAGAAATAAACATATAGATAGATAGATAACAATATAGCTATATAGATAGATATATTGATAAACAAATAGATAGATAGATAGACAGACAGACAGATAGACAAACAGACAGATAGATAGATAGATATAAAGATAGATAAATAGAGAGATAAATACATAGATAGATAAGAAGATAGACATAAGATATATAGACAAATAACAACATATCCATGTAGATAGATAGATTGATAGACATATAGACAGATAGATAGACATATAGACATATAGATAGACATATATAAAATATACAGATAGATAGATAGAGAGATAGATTGATAGATATATAGATAGACAGATAGATCGCTAAAGAGATAGCTAGATATATAGACAAATAGATAGATAGTATTTTAGTCAGATACAAAAATAAAAAGATATACAGTTAGATAGTTATGCTGATAGATAGATAGACAAATAAATTGATAAATAGTTAAACATATAGAAAGATAAACAGATAGATAGATAAATAGATAAATATATATACAAATAGAAAGATAGATAGATAAACTGATATAAATAGATATATAGACAGATATATAGGTAGACAGACAGACACACACACACACACACACACACACACACATATATATATATAGATAAGTAAATAGATAGATAGATTGATTGATACATAGACAAAAATTAAAATATAAAAATACGCAGATACAAAGATCGATGGATAGATATATATATATATATTAGATAGATATATACATACATAGATATACAGATTGACTTATAAATAGATAGAAAAAAACATAATTCGATAGTTAAAGAGGTAGATAGATAAAAAGATAGATAGATTGACATTTAGGTAGATAAAAAAAGTTAGATAAATAGATAAACCTATAAAAATATAGATAAATACATAGAATGATAGACAACTAGGCAAATAAATAGATTGATAGATAAATAGATAGATAGATAGATAGACACAAAGGTAGATAGAGAGAAAGACTGATAGATAAATAGATAAATAGACAGATAGATAGAACTACAAAAATGCTTATAAATAGATATACAGGTAGTAAAATAGATAGATAGATAAATAAATACATAGACATATAGATAGATAGATTTATTAATAGATAAATAGATAGATAGACTGATATATATATATATATATATATATATATATATATATTGAATGATAGACAGATAGACATATATATAGATAGATAGTTAGACAAAAAGATAAATAGACAAATAGAGAAAAATAGAGATAGATAAATAGACACATAGATAGACAAATATTAAGATAGATTGACAAATATATAGATAGATATATAGACATATATATAGATAGATATACAAATGGACAAATAGATAGATAAATAGATAAATAGATAAATAGATAGATAGACAGATAGATAGATAAATAGATAGATAGACAGATAGATAGATAAATAGATAGATGGATAGACAGATAGATAGATAAATAGATAGATAGATAGACAGTTAATAGATCAATAGATTGACAGATAGACAAAGAGAGAAAAATAGATAAATAGATAGATAGATAGATAGAGAGAGATATATATATATATATATATATATATAGATAGATAAATATTTAGATAGATATATAGATAGACAAATAGAAAGGTAGATAGATAACAAATAGATAATAGAAAGATAGATATATTGACAGATAGATAGAGAAATAGAAAGAGAGAAAGATAGATAGATAGGTAGATTAATAGATAGTTGGATAAAGAGATAGATAGATAGATAGATATAAAAATAGAAAGATAAAAATATAAGTTAATAGGTAAATATACTTTTAAACTGATAGACTGATAAACATAAAGATAGATATACATATAGACAGTAAGATAGATAGATAGATATATAGATATATAGATATATAGATATATGATATATAGATATATAGATAGGTAGATTGATTTATTGACTGATAGACTAATAGACTGATAGGTAGAAGGATAGTTAGATAGTTAGAAACATAGATATATAGATAGAAAGATAGATAGTTACATAGATATATAGATTGGCACATAAACATATATTCAATTAGATAGATAGATAGATAGACATGTAGATAGATTGACAGATAGATAGTAATATAGATTAATAGATAGATAGTTAGATAAACATATATATAGATAGACATATAGATAGATAAATCGATAGATAAATCGATAGATAAATATATAGATAGACAGATAGACAAATAGAGAGATAGACATATAGATATATATATTGATAAATAGATATACAAAAAGACAGAGAAAGAGATAGGCAAACATATAGATAGAGAGATAGAAAGATATATAAATAGGAACATAGATAGATAAACACATAAAAACATAGATAGATAGACAAAGACACAAATAGACAAACACAGATACATTATAGATAGATAGATAGATAGAGAGAAAAACAAACATAAGATAGAAAGATAGATAAATAAACAAATAGACAGAAAGATAGATAGACACATAGACACATAAAGACATAAATAAATAGACAAATCATTAGATAGATAATTATACTAATAGACTAAAAGGCAGTTAGAAAGTTTGATAGATAGATACATAGATAAATAGATAGATAGATAATTAAATAGACAGATAGATAGACAAATATATAGATACACAGATTGATAGATAGATAAATAGACATATAGATAGATAGACTGATAGAAAAATAAATTAGAAGATAGATAGACAGATAGATAGATTAATAGATAGACTAATAGACTGATAGATATAAAAATAGATGAAAAGTTAGACAGATAGATAAATAGATAGATAGATAGACATATAAATTGTTAGTTAGTTAGTTAGTGAATTGGTCAGATAAAAAGATATACAGATAGATTCACAGATTGATAGATTGATAGATAGAGAAATAGATTATTAGATAGATATACAAATAGACAAATAGAAAGTTAGACATAAAGACAAATATATTGATAGAAAGATGGATATATATATATATATAGATATACAGATATACAGTTAAAAAGATAACATATAAAAAGTTCGACTAGTAAACATATAAACATATAGATAGATTGATAGACAAATAGATTGATAGACACATAGACTTATAGACTAATAAATAGAGAGAGAGAGAGAGAGAGAGAAAGATTGATTGATGAATAGATAGATATAAAAATAGATAGATAGATTAATAGATAGACAGATAGACAAATAGATAGATACATACATAGGTATATAGATATATAAATAGATTGACAGATAGACAGATAGATATACAGATAAATAGATAGATAGACATATAGATAGATATATAGATAAAATAGATAAATAGATAAAGAGACATGTAGATAGAAAGATACATAGATAAATAGATAGATAGACAGAAAGATAGATAGACAGAAAAATAGATAGATATAGAGATTCACACATGTATATATATATATATATATATAGATTGACTGATAGATTGAAGTACAGTTAGATAGTTAGATAGATAGAATGATTGACATATAGATATATAGAGAATTTGATAGATAGACTGATAGACATATAGATATAAGGACAAATAGATAGATAAATATATAGATCTTTTAACTAATAGGTAGATATATAGATAGACAACTTTACAGATAGATAGACATACATATATATTGATAGATAGATAGATATATATATATATATATATAGACAAATAGACAGATATATAGATAAATAGATATATAGATAGATACACAAATAGACAATTAGGTTGATAGATAGATAGATAGGTACATAGACTTATAGATTGAAAAACTAAAAGGCAGATAGAGAGAGAGAGAGATTGACATATAGACAAATCGAAATATAGATAGATAGACAGGTAGACAGACAGATAGATAAATAGATATATTCGATAGATAGATAGATAGCCAATTAGATAGACAAATAGATAGATTGACAAAGAGATAGATAGACACATAAACACATATATAGATAGTCAGATAGATAGATTAATAGACTGATAAAAATATAGAGTTAGATAGTTACATAGATAGATAGCCAGATATACATATAGATAGTTAGAAAGTTAGATAGA
>JAREIK010003198.1:632430-669930 GCA_029783825.1 Sapria himalayana | reverse complement strand
ATAGACAGATAGACAGTTAGACATAGAGACATATAGATAGATAGACAAATATATACACATAGATAGACATATAGATAGTTAGACATGAAGTCATATAGACAAATAGACAAATAGATAGATAGACAGATAGATAGATACAAAGATAAATAGATAACAAAATAAAAAATAGACATATAGACAAATAAATAGATAGACAGATAGGCAAGTAGATAGAAAGATAAATTGAAACATAGATAGATATATAGATAGACAAATAGAAAAATTGGCAGATAGATAGATTTATAGATAAGTAGATAGGTAGATAGAAAGATTAATAGATAGACATATAGAGAGATAGACACTTAGACCAATATACACATAGAAACATAGACACATAGACACATAGACACATAGACACATAAACACATAGACACATTTAAACATAGACACATATAGAAATAGACACATATACACATAGACACATAGATACATAGACACATAGACATAATTAGATAGATATAAACAAAGAGAGACAGATAGACAAATAGACAAATAGCATATAGACAGATAGATGATATACAAATAGACATATCGATAGATAATCAAATATACATATAGATATATAGATAGATGGATATATACACAAATTTCCATATAGTCAAATAAATAGATAGATAGATAAATTTATACATAGATTGATAGATAAATAGATAGGTAGATAGATAGATAAATAGATATATAGAAAGAGAGATATATAGATAGATAAATAAATAGTTAACATAAAAAAAGATAAAGAGATAGAAAGAAATATAGCTAGAGGGATAGAAGAATTTAGTTAGAGAGATAGATAGATAGACAAATTGATAGATATCAAAATAAATAGATAGATAGGTAGACAGGTAGACATATATATAGATAAATAGATAGACAAATAGACAGATATATAGATAAACACATAGATAGATAGACAAATAGATAATAGATAGACAAAAAGATAGATAGATGAAAAGATTGATATAGAAAAATAGAGATATATAGATAGATAGACATGATAAATAGAGAGAGATATATATATATATATATATATATATATATATATATATATATATATATATATATATATATAGACATATCGAATGATAGAGAGATCTAGAAATAGACAAATAGAAAGATAGTGAGATAAATAGAAAAACTAATAGATAGATAGCCATAAAGATAGATAAATAGATATATAGATTGAAAAATAGAAATATAGACAAATTGAAATATAGAGAGATAATTAGATACACATATAGATAGGTAGAGAGACAAATAGATAGATATACAGACAGATAGACAAATAGACTGATTAGATAGATAAATATATAGATATACAGATACACAAATAAAAATATAGATAGATAGACATTAAGATAGATGCACAAATAGAAAAATAGACAAATAGACAAATAGAGAGTTATATAAATAGAAAGACAGATAAACATATAGAGAGATATATAGATAGATAGATAAATAGACATATAGACAGATAGACATATATACATATAGATAGATAAATAGATAGATAGATCGACAAATATATATATATATATATATATATATATATATATATATATATAATTAGGTAGTTAGACAAATTAACATATAGACAGACAGATAGATAGAAAGAAAGAAAGAAAAAAAATAGATAGATAAATAGACAATTGAACAAATAGTCAGATTGATTGATTTATAAATTGACTGATAAACATATAGTTAGATCAAAAAAAAGTAGATTTGATGATAAGAAGTAAAAAATATAGATAGTTTGATATATATATATATATATATATATATATAGAGAAAAATAGCTTGATCAGATAGATATAAAGATAGTTATATAGATATATAGAGAGATAGTCAGTTAGATAACTATCAATCAATCAATCAATCAATCAATCTAATTTTGTTTTTATCTATTTATCTATCTATTTGCATATATGTGTGTGTGTACATCTAGTTATCTCTCTATCTATCTTTTTTATATCTATTTGTCTATAAGTTTATCTATTTATCATTCTATCTTTCTATCTGTCTATCAATCTATTTGTCTATTTTTTATCTGACTATCTGCCAATATATCTCTATATCTATCTATCTTTTTATCTACATATCTATCTATTTATTTATCTATATGTCTATCTATTTATTTATCTATATGTCTATCTATTTATTTAACTATCTGGCTTTCTATTTATCTATGCATTTTTCTATTTATCTTTCAATTTGTAGATCTATTTATCTATCATTATTTAGAACTATCTATCTATCTATATATGTATTTGTCTATCTCTCTATTTGTCTAACTGTCTATCTTTATCTATCTATTATTTATCAATCTTTCATTCTATCTATCTGTCTATCTAACTATCCATCTATCTGTATAACTATCTATAAATATTCATCTTTTTGTCTATCTGTCTATCTGTATATCCACATATCCATCTGTCTATCTATATATCTATATATTTGTCTATCTATCTATGTGTCTTTATATATCTATCAATCTGACTATCTATATATCTGTCATTTTATGTATTTGTGTTTCTTCATTTCTATCTATCTATCTATCTATTTATTTATCTATATATTTATCAATCAATCTATCTGTCTATTTATCTATCTATCTATTTGATTATCTAGGTATCTTTCTATGTGTCTATCTATTTTTATGTCTATCTATCATAAAGTTTTTCTATTTTTTATCTATCTATTTATCTATCAATCTGTCTATCTTTCTGTGTGTATATCTATTTATCTTTTCATCTGTCTATCTATCAAACTATATATCTATATATCTATATATATGTCTATTTGGTCTATCTCTTTATCTATCAATTAGTCTATTTCTCTATTAATCATTCTATATCTTTAACTATATATCTACACACACACACACACACATTTCTTTATCTATTGTCTATCTTTCTGTCTATTTGTCTTTCTATCTATATATTAATGTCTATCTATCATTGCTAAAATTTACGAGAATACAAACCAAATTACCGACCTAAAAATTTGGTTGGTAATTACTATCGAAATCACGACCATTTAGCGACCAAAAAAGGGCATCAAAAAAAAAATTTCCAACCAAAGACCAATCATAATTACCGACCAAATGTTTTTGGTTGGATATTGGTCTGCAGAGAGGTTATCCAATATATTACTGACAATTTAATGACCAACAATATATTACTATTAAAATTGGTGGGTACAGTGTGTTTTCAAATTATTTATAACTTCGTACATACCGACCATTTATCGACAATATATATAGGTTCATAATTACTGACTAATTCATGATCAATTTAGAGATCCAATGAGGCGCATCGGAAAAAAATATTTCCTGACCAAATTTTTGACCAATTACCAACCATATATTACCGACCACATTACTATTTAGTCAGAATTTGGTTTGTAAATTAGGAGGGAATTAGCAAAAAATATTTTTGAAAGATTATCGATCATTTAACGACCAAACATTTATTACCATTAAAAATGGTCAGTAAAGTAGTTATCCAATATATTATAATGTCGTAATTATTGATCAAACATCTGACTAATTATTTAGGTCGGTAATTACTGACCATTTCACGACTAAATGCCGATCATACCTACCGACCAAATATTTTTGGTCTGAAATTGGCAAGTAAATTAGAATGAAAATAGCAAATAGAAATTACCGACAAATTATCGGCTATTTAATGACCAAAATATATTACCATTAAAATTGGTCGGTAAAGTGGACTTCCAATTACATATAAATTTGTTCTGACCGACCATTTATCGACCATAATTTTGGTCTGTAATTCATTGTTATAATTTGTTGATTAGAAAATCATTTGCTAAGTCATTAAAACCTATATTCATCGAAACTCCGTCATTTTTTTGAATCAAAGGCGACTGTGTAAGCATGAAATTGATAAAATTTGATCTTTCTTTAGAATCCAGGTAAGTTTTTCTGTGTTCTTCTCCTTCAAAATGCTTATACATATCTCAGTCTCTCTGAATTATATATAGACAATTGGATTTTCATTTTTTCAGTATAATAGGGTATTAGGTTTTTTTATTTTTCCTCTGAATTTCTTAATTTTTACTTCAATTTCATTTAACCTAACATTATTACGACTCGACACAATTAATTAAACTATAATTTTTCATGTTTAAAATTTATTCTTCTACTGTTTATATTTTTAGGGTTTTAGTGATTTTGATTTCAATTACAGAATGTTTGCATCCGAATAATCCTACTGTTAATGGTCTATATTTATATAATCATATTATATTATGGATAAATGTCTATACTTTAATATATATATTGATTAATATTAAATCAAACTTTTATATAATGTTAATCTTAATTATCTATAACATTATATATAAACTTTTATACATTTATATAATCATATGATATTATGTATAAATGTCTATAATGTAATATATATAAACATATTACATTATAAATACACATTGATATGTTTGTATAAACATATAATGTTATATATAAATATTTATACATATGTATTAGTGTTTATAAATATCTATACAAAATTTACTTTAAACTATCCATTTATGTATTTTTTTATATGATAATTATGTAACATTAAGTGATTATACAATCTTGTAAATATTTATATTACATATAATTTTTTATATAAAATATAGAATATTTCTAATGTTTATATAAATGTGATATATATACTATATATTATTTAAAAAAGTGTTACATATAAATATAATAATATTTAAGTAACATTTATAAAAATATTTTATTCACAAATATTATATAGATACATGTGTTTAATTATATAATCATATGCGATTTTATATAAAAGTATTTATTACTATATTTATAATAAAGTAAACTATTTTTATAACTATATTTATAACTTTACATAACTAATTTATAACTATTTAATAATGTATAACTATATGTGTATAACTATATATAAATATTTGTATAAATATGTAACACTCTATATAATTAAATATAACTATATTTGTAACTACACACACACACACACACACACACACACATATATATATATGTTCATATAATTAAATTAAAATATTTGTTTATAACGTTGTTTATATTTTTATAACTACTTATCACAACTTGTATAAATATATCTATATATAACTATTTGTTTAATTATATATATCTATTTATAACTATATATATTATATGAATAATAATATATAACTATAAATAATTGTATCTTACTATATATATAACTATAAAGTATTTATACATAATAATATTTAAATATATACTTTACAACTTATGTTTAATATATATTTGTATATATTAGTATATATAAAAATTATTTTACTATATCTATACCTATACATAATTATATGTATAAATATATATAATTATATAAAAAAATATTTATATATACCTACATGTATAAATATAAGTCTACCTATATGTATAACTATATGTATAACAACATGTAACTATATGTATAATTATATGTATAACAACATACAACATTATGTTAAACTATATGTATATAACTATATATAAATATTTTATAACTAAATAAATGTCTATATTATTATATATAACTATATTTGTAACTATATATACATATATGTATTAATATAAATAAAAAAAATATTTTTTTATAACATTGTTTATATTTATGTATAACTACTTGCATGAATATATTTATATATAACTATTTATATCTATATATATTATATGTAAAATAATATATAACCAATAAATAATTGTATTTTACTATATGTATAATTTTAAAAGTTATATGCATAATTATAATTAAATATTAAATTTACAGCTTATATTTGTTTTATATTTGTATATAGTAGTATATAAAAAAGTATTTTACTATATCTATACCTATACATTACTATATTTATAAATATATAAAATTAAATGAACAAATATATAAACCTACATGTATAAATATACGTTTAACTATATTTGTAATTATATGTATAACTACATGTAACTTAATTTATAATTACATGTATAACAACACACAACATTATTTAAACTATGTGTATAACTATATATAAATATTTGATATAACTAAATAAATGTGTATATAATTATATATAACTATATTTCTAACTATATATACATATATGTATCAATATAATTAAAGCAAAATATTTTTTTATAACATTGTTTATATATATGTATAATTACTTATAACTACTTGCATGAATATATCTATATATAACTACATGTTTAATTATATATAAATATTTATAACTATATATATTATATGTAAAATAATTTATAACTATAAATAATTGTATCTTGCTATATGTATAACTTTAAAAGTTTTATGCATAATTATATTTAAATATTAAATCTACAGCTTATATTTAATTTATATTTGTATATAATAGTATATAAAAAAGTATTTTACTATATCTATACCTATACATTACTATATGTATAAATATATAAAATTAAATGAACAAATATATAAACCTACATGTATAAATATATGTTTAACTTTATGTGTAACTATATGTATAACCACATGTAACTATATTTATAATTAATAACAACATACAACATTTTTTTAGACTATATGTGTATAACTATATATAAATATTTGTATATCTAAATAAATGTATATATAATTATATATAACTATAATTAGAGACAATCATGTTTGTTAAATAAAATAATTTTTTTTAACTAGTTATGGTAGACGATCGTGAATGGATGTACAAGGGTCGGATAGTAAATGGAATGTTTTCTAATAAATGGGGAAATACAGTTGATGAATTTGTTGAGTTTGCTATGAGACATCCTGAGTATGTGAATGATGGTACACATATAAGGTGTCCTTGCACTTTAGTTAAATGTCAGAATAATAAGTTTTTGAATATTGAGACTGTGAATATGCATTTTTATAGAAATGGTTTTGTGGCGGATTACTATGTTTGGATATACTATGGTAAGAAGCAAGTCCACCAGAGGTGTTCAAGTTCAGTATGAGTGTCAGTAAGTGAAACCGATCAGATGGTCTCAAATAATATTAATCACACTACATACCATAAAATGGTTTTTGATGATGTGGGTCTTGAATTCAACCCGAATGAGGAACCCAATGTTGAGACAAGGAATTAATATGAGAAAAAATTCTATACAAATTTATATGAGACAAAACCCAATGTTGAGTTTTCTATGACATGATTTGAGCTGGAGACAAAATTGTATATGAGGGAAATTCTAAGCATGCTTAACTTTTTACAGCCATGAGGATGTTAGAAATAAAGTACAAACATAGGTGTTCATAAGCATGGTTTGATGATATGTATAAATTCATTAAAGAATTATTGCCACAAGATAATTTGATGCCATTGGATGTCTACATCACGAAAAAGTTAGTTAGAGGCTTGGTATTACTCGTACAAGTCATTCATTGCTATGTGAACAATTGTATGATATACTGGGGTGATCATTGTGACCTTATCAGTTATAAAAGATGCTTGATACAAGAAGATGCACTATTTTCCTAATAAAACCTAGGTTGCATAGATTGTATGCATCAACCACAACACCTAATGAAATGAGATGACATTCAGAGCATCATATGGAGGACGGTAAGATGTGTCATCCTTTTGATGCCCCTACTTGGAAATATTTTAATGGGTGTTTTCCTTTTTTTTTTCTTCTGAAGTTTAAAATGATAGGCTAGGTTTATTTGCTCATGGTTTCTAGCCATTTGGTCAATCTGGACAGTAATATTCTGTGTGGCCTATGGTGGTGATGCCGTATAATTTTCCTCGAGACTTATGTATGAAGGAAATTTTTATATTTTTGATAGTGTTAGTGCCAGGGCCTATGAATTCAAAGGGAAAGATAGATATTTTCTTACAGCCATTGATAGTGGAGTTGAAAAGTGTTTGGGGTGTTTGGAGTCAAACTTATGATATTTCCAAAAGAAAAAATTATAAGATGTGTGTTTCCCTCATGTGGATCATAAATGACTTTCCAGCATATTCTATGATGTATGGGTGGAGTATAACTAGTATGTTGGCATGTCCATATTGTATGAAAGATTCTGATGCTTTTAGATTAATTAAGAGTGGAAAATAATCATGGTTTGACAACCATCATAAGTTTTTGCACATTAATCATCCAGTATTGACGTAACACCAAAGACTTTATTAAGAATAAAAAGGTTTCTAAATAATTCTTAGGGGTTATATCTGAGAATGAACTTCTGCAAGAATTGAATAATAGAGGCTTGATAAAGGTGATAGATGTTGATGCTGAGGTTGTGAATACAAATATATCTAAGACTTGTGGGTGGAATAAGAGAAGTATTTTCTGGGATTTGCCCTACTAGCATGAACACTTGCTCAGACACAATCTTGATGTTATGCATATCAAGAAGAATGTGTTTACCAATATTTTCAATACATTATTTAACATTCCAGGGAAAACTAAGGACAAGTACAAGTCAAGAGATGAGTTGAATAAATATTGTCGTCGTCCTCAATTTACAAAAAATCTTGTCACCAATAAATACCCTAATGTGCCATTTGTCATGAATAAATCATAGAAGAAGATTGTGTTTGAGTGGATTAATAAACATAGATTTTTAGATGGGTATGATTCTAATCTAGAGAGATGTGTGGATGCGAAAAAACTTAAAATGTTTGGAATGAAGAGTCATGATTATCATGTATTCATGCAAAGGTTGTTGTCAATTGCTCTTCGAGAATTCCTGCCTAATTGAATATGGGAGCCGATATCTAAGATTTCTTTATTCTTCAAGCAACTGACTTATTCTTCATTGACTGATGAGGAGTTGAGGAATCTGGATGAACAAATTTTTGTTATATTATGCAATCTTGAAAAAATCTTTCCTCCTAGTTTTTTTGACTCAATGGAACATCTTCCAGTGCACTTGGCTTACGAAGCTAGGATTGGTGGTCCTATCCATTATCGTTGGATGCATCCTCTAGAAAGATAATATTAATTCACTAAACCAATTCTTTTCCTATATATATTTATATATACACAAAAATGACTTGTAATTTTTAATAATCTTTTTATAGATACTTGAAAACAATAAAGCATACAATAATGAATATGGCTCAGGTTGAGAGTTCTATATCAATAGGTTATATTATGGATGAGGCTGCAAAATTTGCATCATTCTATTTCAAAGAAGAACCAACTCTTCCACTTAAGGAAAAGCAGAATGAGGTTTATCTTTATGACAATGTGGATAATGATATGTTTGAAATTTTCAAGCCTCCAGGTAAAGCAATTGGTGTTAAAGGGAAAATGTATCTAATAGACTATGAATATACTACAGCTCATCTATATGTCCTAATGAATTGTCCAGAGGTTCAACCATTCATTGAGTAAGTATTTCCTAATAGTCAAATGAGATTTATTTAGCATTATAATTTTACTCTTTCCTATCAATGTATCAATTATTTTTAATTTTTTTTAGTGATTGTGTTACAGATAAACATAAAGAGTTTCCAAACATGAATGAAGAAGCTATAATGCCATGATGGAGCAAAAATTTCTACCATTTTTTGAAAAATACGTATGTTTACTAATAATGAAAATCACAAAACAATTGTATGTTCTAATAAAAATTTATAATTGTAATCTAAACAATCCACTTAATTTTCATTACAGGTTAATAATCGTGCAAATAAAATTTCTAATCATTATCTTCGAAGTATAGCACGAGGTCCCCTAAGAGAGGTTAGAACATACAATATTTAATGTGTGAATAGTTTTAAATTTCACACTAAATTGTATGGTAGTTAAAAGACAACTGACAATACGGGGATATGCATTAAAGGATCCGTATACAATAAAATTGAATATGACTATTGCAGGACTTTGGTTGAAGTGATCGTGTTAGAATTTGAAGCCCTCCTAGTTAAAAAAACTATGTTATTCAAATGTGAATGGTTCGACCCAACACCACATGTTGGTATTGTTGTCCATCCTCAATATAAACTTGTCGAAGTGCACGATATAAAATGATTCAACAAGTATGAACCTTTTGTCTTAGTAGTACAAGCATCACAGGTTTATTATTGTGAATATCCAGGTGGGACCGGTCCTAGAAAGGATTAGAAATCTCTGAGGAAGATCAAAGCAAGGGCTCAAATTGATATCCCCGCACCACCAAATACTGATTTCATAGAACTAACTTTTCAAAATGATGACAATGATGTGATAATCAATGCTGTGGTGGGGGGCTAAGATGTCCTTTTAGTCGCATCTTTTGAGATGATACAAGTGAGGATGTAGTTATTGATGAAAATTAATTGATTATGAGGAAGAAACGAGTGATGAAGATGAATTTGAAAATAATGTTACTAAATCTGAACAAGAAGATGAATCATTTTTGGATGATTCTGATGAGAATGAGTAGACAGTGAGTTTTATGTTATTTTAATCATTAATTATTTTTGTTTATTTTCATTGTCTTATGTATTTTTTACAAATATGGCACATGGATGAGGTAGAGGCAGCACATTGCAAGGTCATATGAGTTATGGTTTAGGCAGCATGGCCTTATGTATGCCCAAAACTAGATGAGAGTCATGGGTGGATGAGATGACATAGCAGACAGAAAAGGTTGTGAATCTACCGTAGTAGCAGCATCAAGAGATTGATCCACATAATGGTCTTGAGATTTTGATGAATGATCAAGAGACGTGGGTAGGAAAAGAGGGAGATGATGGAGATATTGGAGAGTCTTCCTTAGAGCACCTTACAGATGAGACTCTTCTTATTGCTCAGTTTGATCTGACATTTGATAATCCATAAGATATAAAACTTAACAAATAATTTATCAATTTATTATTTTATTTCTTACTGGCTAATCAATTTTTGGTTACAAGACAAAGTTAGAGCTGTCTGGTTCTATTTTTAGGGTTCTGAGAACAATTTTCAGGAAGACCTTTAAACATAATAGACATAATTGGAAGTTACTCACAAATAGAAACTAATTAATGATTTGGAGAGAATTTTATGTAAATATTACTACCTAAATATTTTTACATCTTTTATTTATCCTTTTGTTCACTGATTAAAAATTATTTATTTATAATTATAGAAAGTTTACAGGTGGACACAGCCAAAGGAGCCAGTCAAAAGTGTGTTCTATAAACATGTTGCAAGTCGGTATAAAGACACCATGTATGAGATCAAAGATAAATGGTTAAAGAATAAAGAAAAAAATTCGAGTGTCCCGGATCATGTTTTCAAGGAGTGGCAAAGCAGATGAGAAGATCTCGATTATAGGAAGAGGTATGATAAATAGAGCGTCAATCATCGCTCAGAGTAGGATGGAAAGGGTAGTGGCATGTCTACACACACTTGTGGATCTCACTCTATGCGTGAGCACGAACGAGCATTGGTATTATTTCTAATTTATACTTTTTATAATTATTACTTTGTGAAATGTGTTCTATTATTTTTAAATTTTATTTCTCATAATTTCTTTTTCAATAGAATTAGCATATGTATTGTGTGTAATTATAGACATGCAAGGAGGGTAAGAATCCTAGTGCTCCTCGCTTATTCAGACACATGCACACGAAAGCTCATTATGATCATACTTTCGTTGATCAGAGATCTTGTGCAGAAAATGTAAGTTTCATTAAAAAAATTAACTTTTTTTGTTTGAATGTAAATTGAAATACTTTTCTTATATTTTTATTAGAAGAGATATGAGGAAATGTTAGTTGTTGTGACTGAAGCATATTTCCAGTCTACTGTAGGTTCATGTAATGGTACAACAAATAATTCTCATTCATCACCTCACCAGTTGATACGAATTAGATTTAGTATGTGACTGTTGATGGCAAGGAGAAAATGCTCGTCTATGGCATCGGAATGTCAACGTCGTCATTCTACTCACATAGATGACCAGATTATGAAGCTGAATTTTTAGGATCAGTTTCAAATTTGTTCTCGATGATGGAAGAATTTCAGGACGTGATACGAAATACGATACAATATCAGTTGGCCAATACCGAGCGATGCATGATCGACTATGAGGATGATAGGGATGAGTTGCATATGTATTTTGACTGGCTTACAAAGAAGTTTCAAGAAGGAGGACTACAGTTCAACCCTAATGATCTACCTCGAATTGTTCAGCATAATGCTTTAGCTACAGCATCAACTTCATCACCTACAACAATACCTGTAGCAACTACATCAGGACTAGCAGCAGTAGACAGCTCTACTCCAGTACCCAGCATCTCACCATGTGGAACAGAAACCTCATAGCATAATGATTATGAAACTAGGTTGGATGATTGAGGGTATTATGCATATTTCATTTTCAATGCCTTAAACTTTGATTTTGGATTTAATTTTTTTAATTTCTTTTGATGTATTTAATATATATATATGCAGTATATATAGTTGTTTGTTGGAGTTAATTGGATTTTTTTGTGTTATCTGTATATGTTTATGCAGCAACTAGATCAAAATAGATGTTTTTTGGAATTTATTTTGTGTTTTATTTTCCAGTTTCTGTAGAAACTACTGCAAAACTGCAAAAAAGAAAATTTTAATCGATAATTACCGACTGAATTGTGATCAAACTAACCAAATTTTTTTAATATCAATGGTCGGTAAAATGTCACCAATGGTCGGTAATACATTTGGAGATCAATTATCAACCAATGATTTTAAAAGATTTTGGTCGATTTTTGATCGCAATTTTTTCGGTAAAAACTGACTATTTACCGACTGCTTTTGGTAGGAAAATGATTGAAATTCAGTTAGTAATTGTTTGTCAGTGAATAGTCTAAAAATAGTCGTTAATTACCAACCATTAGGAGGCCATATACCGACCTAATTATTTTGGTCGAAAAATTATCAGAATATAGTCAGTAATTGTTTATCGGTAGAGGGTTGGTAAATGGTTAGTAATTCACCAACCAACTGATTTTTTTTTGGAAAAAAAATTTCCGACGAGCAAAATTGAGACCAAATATTTTGGTCGGTAAATGGTCGGTATTTGGGTTAGCGACCAAAAACATAAAATTACTGACCAAATAATTGGTCGGTAATTCAGTGAATTTTAGTAGTGCATCATTCTGTCTATCTGTCTATCTTTCTATCTATCTATCTATCTATCTATATGTCAATTAGGCTCTATGTCTATATGTCTAACTATCTAATTATCATTCGGTGTAACTATATATCTTTCTATATGTTTATATGTTTATATGTTTATATGTATATATGTCTATCTATCTATTTATCTATCTATTTATCTATCAATCGATCTATCGATCTATTTGTCTCACTATCTATCTATATATCTAAGTATATGTGTATATATTTATTTTTCAATCTCTCAATGTATCATATATTAATCTATCAATCTATGAATCTATCTATATGTCTATCTATCTATCTATTTGTCTATCAATCTAATTGTCTAACTATCTAACTATTTATAAATCTATCAGTATATCTATCTATCTATCAAACTATATAACTGTCTATTACTCTATTAGACTATTTTTCTATCAGTCTATCGATCTATCTATCTATCTAAGTGTATATGTGTCTATGTATATGTGTATCTATCTATTTTTCCAACTCTCAATCTTTCAATCTATTAAACTATCAAACTATGAATCTATTTATATGTCTATCTATCTATATATTTGACTATCCATCTAATTGTTTAACTATCTAACTATCTATCTATGTATTTATCAATCTGTCATTCTATCAAACTATCTAACTATCTATTACTCTATTAAAATATTTTTTTATCTATCTAATGATCTATCTATCTATCTAATTATCTATTGATTTATCTATCTATTTATCTTATAGAACAATTTCTATCCATCGATCTATTTATATGTCTATATGTCTATCTATCTATTTATATGTGTATCTGTCTATGTGTATATCTATTTATGTCTTGATCTATAGATTATATATCTATCAATGTAAATATAAATCTATTTATTTATATGTATATTTGCCTATCTGTCTATCTATCTATCTATCTATTTATCTATCTGTCTGTCTGTCTGTCTAACTGCATATCTTTTTATGCATCCATGTGTTTATCTATCTATCTTTCTTTCTATCTATCAATTAATTTGTATATCTATTGATCTATATATTTATCTATCTATCTCCCTATCTATCTATCTATATATATATCTTTGTCTATCTATCTATATATCTATCTATCTATTTGCTTATTTGTCTATCTATCTATCTATCTATCTATGTCTCTATTTATCTTTCCATTATCTATGTATTAGTCAATTTGTCTATGTGTTTATCTTTATATCTATCTATCTATCTATGAATCTATTAGTCAATCAATCTATCTATCTGTCTATTAGTCTTTTAGTCTATAAGTCTATCTATATATCTATCTATCTATCTATCTATCTATTTGTCTATTTGTCTATCCGTCTATCTATGAATTTTATTATCTATTTATCTATCTATCTACCTATTTATCTATCTATCTATCAATTTATCGATCTATCTGTCTGTCTATCTATCTATATATCTATCTATCTATCACTCAAATTGTATATCTATCTATCTATATATAAATCAATCTATCTCCCTATCTATCTCATCTATTTGTCTATCTATTTATCTATCTATCTATTTGTCAATTTTTCTATCTATCTAGGCCTGTATTTATCTATCTATCTATCTATCTATCTATTAGTCTATCTGTCAATGTATATATCTCTATATCTTTTTATCTATCTACCTATGTATCTATTAGTCTATTTGTCTATCTATCTATCTATCTATCTATCTATTAGTCTTTTAGTCTATATGTTTATTTGTCTATATAGTCTTTCTATCTATCTATTATTCTTTTAGTCCATATGTCTATTTGTCTATCTAGACTTTCTATCTATCTGTTTATCTATCTACTTATCTTGTCTATCTGTCTATCTATCTATTTGAATATCTATCTATCTATCTATTTATCAATCAATCAATATATCTATCTACTTTTCTATCTGCCTATTTGTCTATTTGACTATATGTCCATAGTCTATTTAACTATTTGTCTAACATTTATATATTTATCTTTCTATCTTTTTATATGTATATTTGTCTTTCTACCTATCTATCTATCTATCTAGATATCTAACTATCTAATTATCTATCTATAAATCTATCTATCTATTTGTGAATCTATGTAACTATCTATTTGTGTATCTGTTTATTTTCTATCTATCTATTTGACTATCTATGTATGTTTTTTTTGTGTATATCTATTTATTTGTCTTACTATCTAATGCTATATCAATCTATCTATTTATCTATCTATTTGTCTACCTATAAACTACATATATATCTAATGGTCTATTTGTTAATCTTTCTATCTCTCTATCTCTGTATCTATCTTATAGTTTATCAATCTATCACTCTATTTGTTTGTGTCTATATATCTAACGATCTATTTATTATCTATCTATCTGAATAATTTTCTATCTATCTATCTGTCTGTCTATATGTTTATCTAATTATCTATCTATATGTCTATCTATATATCTATCTATATTTCTATCGATCGATCGAGTTGTCTAAATATCAATCTTGTTTACTATATTTTTATGTAACTTTATACTATCTATATGCTATATATCTAACTATATATCTATCTATCTGTCTATCAGCCTATCAGTCAATTTGTCTATATTACATATATATTTATATCAATCCATCTATCTATCTATCTTATATATCTATCTATATATCTATTATCTATCTATTGATTTGTCTATCTATTTATCTATTTATATGGTTATCTATTTATCAATCAATCAATCTATTTAGCTATTCATATATCTTTCAGTCTATTTATCTATCTTTCTATTTGTCAATCTATTTGTTTATATGTCTATCTATCTATCTATCTAAATGTCTATCTCTTTATCAGTCTTTCTATAAATCTATTTATTTGTCTATTTGTTTATCTTTCTATATGTATATTAGTGTATTAATCTATCTACTTGTCTATCTATCTACCTATCTATCTATCTATCTATCTGTCTATTTATCTATCTATCTATATATCATTTTGTCTATTTATATATTTTTCTATCTATTTATCTATCTCTCTATTTGTCTATCTATTTGTCTATATGTCTATCTATCTATCTAACTAAATGTCTATCTCTTTATCAGTCTTTCTATAAATCTATTTATTTGTCTATTTCTTTATCTCTCTATATGTATATTAGTGTATTAATCTATCTATCTATTTGTCTATCTATTTATCTATCTGTCTGTCTGTCTGTCTATTTATCTATCTATCTATCTATCTATCTATTATTTTATCTATCTATATATGCGTCTATCTGTTGATATATATATATATATATATATATATATTTTCTTATATGTCAATAAATTTATCTGTTTATTTGTCACTCTCTATATGTATAGTAGTCTATTAGTCTATAAGTTTATATGTCTATTGATCCATCTATTTGTCTAACTATTTATGCAACTTTTTATCTCACTATTTAAATGTCTTTCTTTCTTTCAGTCTATCAATCAATATAACTTTCTTTATATATATATATATATATATATATATATATATATATATATGTCTATCTATTTATTTGTCCGTGTCATTTTGTTTATGTGTTTATCTGTCTATCTTTGTATCAGTCTATTTATATGTCTGTCTATTTGTCTATATGTCTATCTATCTATTTGTCTATATATCTATCTGTCTATCTTTTTATCTTACTATCTATCGATTTATATATTTTTCTATCTCTGTATCTATCTATTTATCTATCTATTTGTCTATATTTCAATTTGTCTATTTGTCAATCTATCTTTTTGTTTATCTATCTATTTTGCTATTATCTGTCTATATGTCTATCTTTCTATATATCTTAATATCTATCTACACATTTGTTTATCTTTATATTTTTATATATGTCTATTTGTGTGTGTGTGTGTGTGTGTCTATCTAGGTTCCTGTCTATTTATCTATATGTCTATGTCTATATTTGTATATCTATTTATATGTCTTTTTATATATTTTTTGATCTATCTATCTGAATATCTATTTATTTATTTATTTATCTACATGTATATCTATCTATTGATATGTATATCTATCTATTTGTCTATCTTTTTATGTGTTTATTTGTTTATATATATATATATCTATATAATTAACTATTATCTATCTGTTTATTTGTGTAGCAATCAACCTATTTATCTATTTATATATCTATCTATTTATGTATCTATCTTTCTCTCGATATATCAATCTATCTATATGTGTATTTGTCTATCTATATATCTATTTATCAATATATCAATCTATCTATTTCTCTATCTATTTTTTTATCTGTCCATGTGTCTTTTTGTCTATCTGTCCTTCTGTGCATTAGTCGATCTATCTATCTGTCTTTCTGTCGATCTATCTAAATATCTATCTTCTTTTATTTTGTCTATTAGTCTATCTGTATATTTGTCTAGGTGTTTTCCATGTATCCAACTATCTATCAATCCGTTTATTAGTCTCTCTATCTATCTATATACACACTGTAGTGAATATGTACATATACATTGTAGAGCATATGTACATATAAACTATAGTGTATATGTATACACTCGTATATATGTACAAGTATTTACCAGTATGTATGTACATAATTGTACATATACACTACAATGTATATGTACATATATATTGTAATGTATATGTATACACGTAGATATGTACATATACAATACAATATATATGTACATATACTGAGTATATATGTACATATAAATACTTGTAAATATATACCAGTATATATACACATACATATATGCCAATGTATACATATACACTGAGTGTATATGTATACATGTATATATGTTCATTTACACTCTAGTCTATATGTACATATACTGAGTATATATGTACATATAAATACTTGTACATATATACCAGTATATATGTACATATACATATAGACCAGTGTATACATATACATTGTAGTATATATGTACATATATACTATAGTGTATATGTATATTAATATAGCTATATATGTATATGCACATATATATCAGATATATGTACATGTATACTACATAATTATATGTAATTAGTGAAATGCTAGTATATATGTACATATATATTGTAGTATTATATATTTATCAAAATAGAACTTTATTTATTTTTTTTTTTGATTTGATTGACAGTTTTAATTTTTGTACAGATATGATACCACAATATTTTCCATATGAAGCTTGAAGAAAAGAAGAAAATTTTCACTAGATATGATGCACCGCGACTCCGACAGCTTTGTCGCAGCAGAAATATGATGATCAGAGGAGTTGAGGGACAAAAAGTAATATCAATGCATAGATAGATTATACTTTATGAACTGTCGATAGATACATTGATGAATAAGATATAATAAAATTTTGTTATATTTTTGTTTTAATTAAGTATAATATTGTATCAGAATAATTTATTAAATGATTTTATTTTTCTAAATTATAAATTATCATTTATAGTTTCTATTTTTATTCAATTTAATATAAAAATATTAAATTATTTAATTAAATTTATTGAAAATAAAATAAAATTCTGAAAATAGTTTTGGAGTGAAAATAACTAGTGATTTTTAC
The DNA here is from genome assembly GCA_029783825.1 of Sapria himalayana. Taxonomy (NCBI): domain Eukaryota; kingdom Viridiplantae; phylum Streptophyta; class Magnoliopsida; order Malpighiales; family Rafflesiaceae; genus Sapria; species Sapria himalayana. The sequence goes on along the minus strand of JAREIK010003198.1, from coordinate 651,251 downwards.
CTTACTAATTTGGCTAGAGAATTTTCCCTTGCTAATTTAGCTAGGGAAATCATTATTTTAGCTAGAGAATTTCCAAAGCTAAAATTTTTTAGCTAGTGACTTTTTCACTCGTTAATTTTTAGTGACGAACACTTTAGATTGGGAAAGGTTCCATCGTTATATCCATTTAGCGATGGAAACTTCCATTTAGTTTGCTAATTTTGCTAGATAAATTATTTTTTAGCTAGAGATATTCTCAGCACTAAAACTTTTTAGCAAGGGACTATTTCCCTCACTAATTTTTAGTGATGAGCACTTAAGATTGGGAAAGCTTCCATATTTAATCCATCACTATATCCTGTTTAGCGAAGGAAACCCCCCATTTAGCTTAGGAATTGTCCCTAGCTATATGGGATTTCTTTTGTAGTGAAAGACTGATAGATAGATATATAGTCATACAAATATATAAACAGACATACATACAGTCGGGTAGGTTGTAATTTTGGCAGGAAAATAGTCGGGTAGTTAGTCATTTAGGCAGGCAGATAGTAAAGTAGATAGAAATATAGACAAATAGATAGTTAGACAGATAGACAGATAGAAAGACAAACAAATCATCATACTAAAAAATAGATAGACAGACATATAAACTAGTAGATAGACAAATAGATAAACAGTTAGTTAGTTAGATAGATCGACAGACAGACAGAAAGAAAGAAAGAAAAATAGATATAAACATAGATAAATAGATAGATAGGTAGACATATAGATAGATAGACAAATAGATAAATGATAGATAGACAAGCAAACAAAAAGATAGATAGACAGACATACAGACATACATATAGATAGACAGACAAATAGATATACAGACATAACAATAGAAAAATAGACCAAAAGATAGATAGACAGAAAGATAGATAGATAGATAGTTTGATAGATAGATTAATATACATATAGATAGATAGATATATTGATAGAAAGACATACACATATATATATAAAGATAGATAGAAAGACAGATAGATAGACAGATGGATAGACAAATAGATATATAGATAGTCATATAGACAAACATCATACAAATAGACAAATACGCAGACAGCCAGCCACTCAATCAGGTAGAAAAATAGTTAAGCACACAGACAATTAGGTAGACAGAGAGACAGATAACAGACAAAAAGATTGATAGACAGACTAACTAATAAACTGACAGGCAAACACATAGATAGATAGATTGATTGATTGACTAACTGACAGACTAATTGACCAATAGGAAAATAGACAAATAGATAGAAAGATAGTCAAATAGATAGAAAGTTTGATATTTGATTGATATACAAAAAAAAATACACTAATAGATAGAGAGGCAGACAGACAGACAAACAGATAGATAGATTTATTGATTCATTGATTGATAGATAGATAGATATACAAATTCATAGATCGTTTGATAGACATATTAATAAAAATATTGATAGATAGATTGATAATAAAATGGATAGACAAATTGATCGATAGATAGACCGACATATTGATAGATAAATAGATATTCAAATAGATAGATAGATAGAGATATATATATATATATATATATCACATAGATAAATAAATTGATTGACAAACATGTTGTTAGAAAGATAGATAAATAGATTGATATATAGATTGATAGATAGATTAATATATAGATTGATAGACAAATACATATATTGATTGATAGAAATATAGATAAAAAGATAGATAGCCATATAGATAGACAGATAGATATATAGATAGATAGTTTGATAAATAGAAAAATAGATAGACAGAAAGATAGATAGATAGATAGACATACAGACATACGGGCATAAATACAGACAATCAATTAGGCAAATAGTTAGGAAGGCATACTGTCAGGCAGGTACACAAATAGATAGATAGATAGATAGATAGATAAACAAAATGACAAATAGACATATATATGAACAAACAGATAGATATATAAACAAATATATATATATAGACAGATAGAGAGACATATAGATAGACATATAGAAAAATAAACAAAAATATAGATAGATAGACACATAGCCAGATAGAAATATACTTAGACAATCGAATTGATAGATAAATATATAGACAAAAATATGGGCAGATAGCCAAACAGATATATAAATAGATAGATACACAGACAAACATATAGATAGAAAGACAAACATATAGAACAACAGACATATAGAAAGATAGATATATAGATATATAGTTTTATAGAAATATACATAGACAGACAAACAGACAGATAGATAGATAGATTATAGTTAGAAAGATCGATAGATAGTTAGATAGATAGAAGGATAGATAGATAGATAGATAAATAGATAAGTAGATATATAGATAGACAAATAGATAGACAAATAGATAGAAAGATAGATAGATAGACAAATTGATAGAATGCTTGGTATAGAGTATGATAAATACTTTGATGGATAGATTGATAGACAAATAGATAAATAGATAGATAGACAAATTGATAAAGAGGTAGATATACAAATAGATAGATAGATAGAGAGATAGACAGAAAGATAAATAAATTATTAGACAAGTTGATATATAGATAGATTGATAGACAAATAGATAGACAGGTAGATAAATACATAGTTAGCCATATAGATAGATAGATAGATTGATTGATTGAAAGATAGATAAATAGATAGATAAACAGATAGATAGACAAATTGATAGATAGATATATAGATAGACAGATAAATAGAAAGATAGATAGATATATAGATAGATAGATAGACATATGCATAGACAAATAGATAGACAGATAGATAGCCTGATAGATAGATAGATAGATAAAGTGATAGATAGACAAAAAGATAGATAGATAGATAGCTAGATAGATTGATATATAGATAGACATATATATAGATAGACAGATAGATAGTCATATAGATCGAAAGATACATTGACAAATAGATAGATAGATAGGTAGACACATAGATAGACATATAACTATAAAAATAGATTGACTAATTGATAGGTAGACACATAGATAGATAGATTGTTAGATAAATAGACAGATAGATATAAAAATTAACAGATAGATAGATAGATAGATAAAAAATAGTTAGACACATTCATTGATAGATAAATTGATAGATAATTAGATAGATTGTTAGAAAGGTATATAGACAAATAGACAGATAGATAATATATAGATAGATAAATAGACTGTCAGATAGACAATTTATTAGAGAGATTGATAATTTTATTAGTTAAATAGAGAGATAAATAGATTGACAGATAAATAGACGGATAGATAGATGGATATATATATATGGAAAGATATTCAAATAAATAGACAGATATATATATATATATATATATATATATATATATATTGATATACCTACAGATAGACAATTTAATATACACAATGATTGACAAATTAATAAGGAGATTAATAGGACAAATTGATAGATAGCTAAATAGATAGATATATAGGCAGATAAATAGATAGAAAAATAGATAATAGAGAGATAGATAGATTTATAGATTGATAGAGTGACAAATATATAGTTAGATTATTAGACAGACAGATAGATAGATAGAAAAATAGATAGATAAATAGATAATAGATAGAAAAATGAATGAATGAATGATAGATAGATAGATAGATAGAAGGATATATAGATAGATATATAGATAAGTAGATATATAGAGAGATTGATAGATAGATAGATAGATAGGCAGATAGATAGATAGATAGACTGATAAATATTTAGTAGATAGATAGAGAGAGAGAGAGATAGATAGATATATAGATAGATTGATAGATAAATACATATCTAGATAGTTTTTTAGACATATTGATCAAAAGATTTATAGACAGATAGTTAGATAAATTTATACATAGATAGATACTAGGACAGATAGATAGATAAATATATAGATAGACATATAAATATACAATTAGATATATAGATATAAAGACAAATAGATTTATAGATAGATATATAGATAGATAGATAGACAAATAGATAGAGAGATAGACAAATCGATGGATATATAGATAGACATATAGATAGACAGATAGATATACAGATAAATATATAGATTGAAAGATAGATTGATAGATCGGATAATTGACAAATTAATTGATAGATTCATATACAATTTAATTGATAGATAGACAGATAGATACACAGATTGACAGACAGATAGATTGATTAATTGATAAATAGATTGATATATAGTTTGATAGATAAATAGACAGATAGACAAACATACATATATGCATACATTCAGTCATGTAGGAAGATAGTCAAGCATGCATATAGATAGTCAGATAGATAGACAGACACAAAGAGAGACAAATAGAAAAATAGATAGAAAGATAAACAAATAGATAGACACAAATAAAAATTTAAACACATAGATATATAGTTTGATAGATAGATAGATGCATAGATAGATATATAGATAGATACACACACATATATATATATACATATAGATACATAGATAAACAATTGTATAGACAAATTGATTGATTGATGCATAGATTCATAGAAATGATGATAGACAGATAAATAAATAGATATTCAGAAAAATAGACATACTAACAAATAGACAGACAGACAAACATATAGATAGACAAACAAACAAATAAAACTAGACATATAAAAAGACAAACAAAGAAACACAGACAAATTGATAGATTGACAAATAGTCAGTCAGTAAGGAAAACAAGTAGATAGTCAGGCTAGCAAAAAGTTAGGCAGACAGACATACATATAGACATACATGCAGACTGATAAACAGGATAGACATATAGACACATAGAAAGACAAATAAACCAAAAATAGACAGACAAATAGATAAACATATAGAAAGAAAGAAAGCCAGATAGATATGCAGACAGTCTGATAGATAGATTTAAAGATAAATAGATAGATATACAGATAGATATATATAAAGACACTTAAAAATACATATTAGATAGATACACAAATAAAAAGATAGTTAGATAGACAGATTGATAGAAAGATACATAGACAGATATTTAGATTAATAGATAGATAAATAGATAGGACAAATAGAATGATAAATTGATAATAGATAGATATATTGATTAATAGATAGATAGATAGATAGATTAATACACAGATCAATAGATAGATTGATAGAAATATTGATAAACAGATAGATTGATTAATTTTGAGTTAGATAAATAGAAAGACAAATAGATAGATATATAAAAGATAGTCAGATAGATAGATAGATATATAGATAGATAGATAAAAAGATAGATAGACAGATAGATAGAAACTTTGATAGACAGGTAGATTGATTAATAAATAGACAAATAGATAAATATATAGATAGACAGATATATAGACGGATAGATAGACAAATTACATGGCAGATAAATAGAAAGATTTAGACAAAGTCATATAAATAGATAGATAGACAGATAGATAAATAGATAGATAGTTAGTTAGTTAGATAGATTTAAAGATAGAAAGATTGATAGACTAACTAGGTAGGTATGTAGATAGATTGACAGATAGTTAGATTCAAATATAGATAATTAGATAGATAGATCGATAGATAGATCGATAGATATATATTCATATAGATAGATAGATAGATAGACATATAGATATATAGTTTGATTAATTGATTGATAGATATACAGATAGATAGACAAATATATAGACAAATAGAAAGATAGATAGATAAATAGATATATATACAAATAGATATACAGATAAATAGACAAATAGATAGATTAATAGATAGATTGATAGATAGATTGATTGATAGATTGAAAAATAGATTAATAGATAGATTGATAGACAGATTAATAGATAGAAAGATAAAATTATTAATAGATTAATTGATAGAAAGATTAATAGACAGATATATTGTTTGATTGATATACAAAGATATAGACAGATAGATAGATAAATAGATAGACAAATTAATAGACAAATAGATAATTAGATAGATTGGTATATAGATAGATAGATTGGTATATAGATAGATAGATAAATAGATATATATATACAGAAAAATAGATAGATAGATAGATTAACATATAGATGCACAAATAGATAGACAAATAGGTTGATTTATAGATAAATAGATAAATAGACAAATAGACAGACAAATAGTTAGAAAGAAAGAAAGATAGATAGATAATTAGACAGATAGATAGAAGACATATAATTAAACATAAGGATCTATATAAAGATATACAAATGGATAGATAGACAGATAGATAGATACATACATAGAGAGATAGACATACATATAGATGGATACACAAATAATTAGATAGATATATATACAGACAGACAGATAGATAGATAGAAATAAAAACATATATATAAACAGACAGATGGACAAAGAGATAGATACAAAAAAAAGATATATAGATATATAGTTTGACTGATAGATACATAGATAGATTGATAGACATATTGATAGATATATACATTGATAGATAGAGAGATAAATAGATAGACCAATATATAGATAGATAAAAAGATAGATTGATAGATAGATATAAAGATAGATAGATAGATAGCAGATAGATAGAAAAATAAATAGATAGAAAAATAGATAGACAGATAGAGATATAGATAGACCGATAGAGAAATAGAAAGATAGCCAGATAGTCCATAAATCAGGCATCACTACTAAAATTCACTTAATTACTGACCTATTATTTGGTCCCTATTTTGGTGTTTTTTGGTCAGTAAACCTAGGTACCGACCAAAATATTTGGTTGCAATTCTGCTCGTCGGTAATTTTTTTACCGATGAAAAATCAGTCTTTTGGTAAATTACCGACCATTTACGAACTATCTACTGGCAAACATTTACCTATTATAATCCAACAATTTTGCGACCAAAATAATTAAGTTGTTACATGGTCTCTAAATGGTCGATAATTAATGACCATTTACATACCATTCACTGACAAATAATTATCAATTAAATTCCAACCATTTTCTGACCAAAACTACTTGGTCAGTAAATAGTCTCCAAATGGTCAGTAATTACCGACTGACTACAGACCATTTACCGATAAATAATATCCAACTATATTCCGACAATTTTCCGACCAAAAGCATTAGGTCAGTAAATGGTCTCCAAATAGTCGGTAATTACTTATAATTTACAGATAATTTACCGACAAACAATATCCAACTATATTTCAACCATTTTCCGACCAAAAGAATGAGTCGGTAAATGATCACAAAATGGTCGATAATAATCGAAAAAATTATGAAAAAAAACTAACCAAAATCTTTTAAAATCATTAACCCATAATTGTTTTCCAAAAGTATTACTGATCATTTGATGACCTTTTACTTACAATTGATATTAAAAAATTTTGATCAATTTTTGGTTGCAATTTCGTCCGTAATTATCGACAAGATTTTTTTTTTCTAGTTTTGGTTTAGAAATCTTGCTTTTGAAATATATATATATATATATATACATACATACAAAAAAATATTTAGATTACTCAACAAAAAAATTTCAATTAAATCCAATAAACAACTATATATACAGCATATTTATAGTTAATACGTCAAGAGAAAATAAAAAAATAAAATCCAAAATCAATGTTTATGACATTGAAAAATAACTGCGTGTAATACACTCAATTATCCAACCTAGTTTCATAATCATTATGTTGTGACATATTTGGTCAGCATGGTGAGATGTCGGGTAATGGGGTAGAGCTATCTGCTACTACTAGTCCTGATGCAGTTGTTGCAGATGTTGCTGTAGGTTATTGAGAAAATGTTGTAGTTGGAAAATTATGCCGAACAATCTGAGGTAGATCATCAGGGTTGAACTGCAATCCTCCTTCATGAAACTTCTTTGTAAGTCAGTCAAAACATATACGCAACTCATCCCTATCATCCTCATAGTCAATCATGCATCGCTCGGTATCAGCTAACTGATACTGTATTGCATTTTGCATCGCGTCCTTAATTTCCTCAATCGTCGAGAACAAATTCAAAATTGGTCCTAAAAATTTAGCTTCATTATCTGCTCTTCTAAGCAAGTAAAATGATGATGTCGATGAACCGACGCCATAGATGGGCATCTTCTCCTTGCCATCAACCGCCCCATACCAAATCTGATTTGTATCAACTGGTGGAGCTGATGAATGAGAACTACCTATTGCACCATCACATGAACATGAAGTAGACTGGGAATATACTTGAGTCGCAACAGCTAACATTTCCTCAAATCTCGCCTAATAAACATGTATGATAAGTATTTCAATTTATATTCAAAAAAAAGAGAAAAGTTAATTTTTTTAATGAAACTTACATTTGCTGCACGAGATCTCTGATCAATGAACGTCTATCAGCATGAGCCTTTGTGTGAATATATTTGAATAAGCGAGGAGCACTAGGCTTCTTACCCTCCTTGCATGTCTATAATTACACACAATACATACGTTAATTCTATTGAAAAAAAAATTTATGAGAAATGAAAATTAGGCATAATTGAACACATTTCACAAAGTAATAAACATACAAAATATAAATTAGAAATAAGACTAATGCTCATTTGTGCTTACACATAGAGCGAGATCCAAAAGTATGTGTAGACATGATACTACCCTCCCCAGCCCACTCTGAGCGACGATTGCCGCTCTATTTATCACACATCTTCCTATAATCAGGATCTTCCCATCTGCTTCGCCACTCCTTGAAAACATGATCTGGGACACTCAAATCTTTTTCTTTCTTCTTCAACCATTTATCTTTAATCTAGTACACGGTATCTTTATACCAAATGATAGCATGTTTGTAGAACATACTTTTAATCACCTTTTTTGGCTTTGTCCACCTGTAAACTTTCTGTAATTATAATTAAAAAATTTTTAATCAGTGAACAAAGAATAAATAAAAGATGTAAAAAATGTTAGGTAGTACTATTCACCTTAAATTTTCTTTAAATCATCAATTGGTCCCCTATGTGTCAGTGACTTCCAATTATGTCCATTATGTTTTAAGGACTTTCTGAAAAATTTCATCAAAACTCTAGAAATGGAACTAAACAGCTCTAACTTCATCCCAAAATTTATTAGCAAACAAGAAATAAATTAATAAATTGATAAATCATTTTAAATCTTATGGATTATCAATTGTCGGATCAAACTGAGTAATAGGAAGAGTCTCATCTGTAGGGTGCTCTGAGAAAGACTCTCCAACATCTCCATCCTCTCCCTCCTCTCCCTCCCATGTCTCTTGATCATTCATCAAAATATCAGGACCATTATGTGGATTAATCAACTGATGCTGCTATTGGGGTACATTCACAACCTTCTCTGTCTGTTGTGGCGTCTCATCCACCCATGATCCTCTACCAGTTTCGGGCATACCCGAGGCCTTGCAGCCTATACCATAACTGGCATGACCTTGCAATGTGCTATCTCTACCTCGTCCATGTGCCATATCTATTAAAAATACATAAGGCAATAAAAATAAACAAAAATAATTAATGATTAAAATAACATAAAACTCACTATGTACTCGTTCTCATCAGAATCATCCAAATCTAGTTCGTCTTCTTCTTTAAATGTAGTAACATCATTTTCAAACTCCTCTTCATCACTCGTTTCTTCCTCATAATCAATTAATTTTCATCAATATCTGCATCCCCACTTATATCCATCTCAGAAGATGTGACTAAAAGGACGTATTCGTCCCTCACCACAACTTCGATTATAACATCATTGTCACCATTTTGAAAAGCTGTTGCTATGAAATAAGTACTTGGTGATGTGGGGATGTCAATTTGATCCCTTGTTTTGATCTTGCACATAGCTTTCCAATCATTTCTTGGATCGGTCCTACCCGGATATTCACAATAATAAACTTATGATGCTTGTACTATTAAGACAAAATATTCATACTTGTTGAATCATTCTTTAACATGCACATCTACAATTTTATATTGAGGATGTAAACAATACCAACATGTGGTGTTGGGTTAAACCATTCACATTTGAATAACATAGTTTTTTTAACCAGGAGGGATTCAAATTCTAACTCGATCACTTCTACCAGACTTAGGTAACAATCATATTTAGTTTCATTGTATATGAATCCTTAATGCATACCCCCGTATTATCTATTGACCGGTAACTACCATACAATTTAGTGTGAAATTTAAACCCATTCACACAGTAACCATTGTATGTTCTGACCTCTATTAGGGGACCTTGTGCTATACTTCGAAGATAATGATGGAAATTTTATTTATGAACCTGAAATCAAAAATTAAGTGAATTGTTTAGATTACAATTATGAATTTTTATTAGAACAATTCAATTGTTTTGTGATTTTCGTATTAAGTAAACATATGTAAATTTTAAAAAATGATGGAAATTATTGTTCCATCATGACATTGATAGTTTCGTCATTCATGTTTGGAAACTCTTTATGTTTATTGTAACAAAATCAATAAAAAAAAGAAATTAGAAATAATTGATACATTGGTAGGAAATTATAAATTATAATGCTAAAAAGATCTCATTTGACTTTTAGGAAATACTTACTCAATGCATGGTTGAACCTCTGGACAATTCATTAGGATAAATAGATGAACTACAGTATATATATAGTGCTAGATACATTTTCCTTTCAGCACCAATTGCTTTATCCGGAGGCTTGAAAATTTCAAACATATCATTATCCACATTCTCATAAAGATAAACCTCATTCTGCTTTTCATTAAGTGGAAGAGTTGGATCTCCTTTAAAATAGAATGATACAAATTTTACAGCCTCATCCATAATATAACCTATTGATATATAACCCACAACCAAAGCCTTATTTATTATTGTATGCTTTATTTTCCTCAAGTATCTACAAAAAGATTATCAAAAATTACAAATCATTTTTATGTATATATAAATATATGTATAGGAAAAGAATTGGTTAAGTGAATTAGTATTACTTTTCTGGAGGATACAACCAGCGATAATGGATAGGACTAGCAATCCTAGCTTCGTAAGCCAAGTGCACTAGAAAATGTTCTATTGAGTCAAAAAAACTTGGAGGAAAGATTATATCAAGATTACATAAGATAATAGGAATTTATTCATCCAAATTCCTCAACTCCTCATTAGTCAAAGAAGAAGAAGTCAGTTGCTTGAATAATCAAAAAATCTCAGTTATCGGCTCTCATATTCTATTAGGTAGGAATTTTCAAAAAGCAACTGGTAACAATCATTGCATGAATACATGAGAATCATGACACTTTATTCCAAACATCTTATGTTTGTTCTCATCCACACATCTCCCCAAATTAGAAGCATATTAATCTGGAAATTTAATTTTTTTACCCACTCCAACACAACCTTCTTCTGTAATTTATTCAAAACAAATGGCACATCAGGGTATTTATTAGTGACAAGATTTTTTGCAAATTGAGGATGACGACAATATTTATTCAACTCATCTCTTGACTTGTATGTATTTTTAGTTTTCTTTGGAATGTTAAACACTATATTGAAAATATTATCAAATACATTCTCTCGATATGTATAACATCAAGATTGTGCATGAGCAAGTGTTCATGCCAGTAGGGCAAATCCTAGAAAATACTTATCTTATTCCACCCACAAGTCTTAGATATAGCTACATTCACAACCTCAGCATCAACATCTATCACCTTCCTCAACTATCTGTTATTCAATTCCTGCGGAATTTCATCCCTAGATCTAATCTTGAGAATTGTTTAGTAACCTTTCTATTCTTAATGAAGTCTTTGGTGTTACGTCGATACAAATGATTAATGGGCAAAAACTTCTGATAGTTGTCAAATCACTACTATTTTCTACTCTTAATTAATCTAAAAAACATCAAAATCTTTCATACAATGCAGATATTCCAGCATACCAGTTGTACTCCACCAAGACATCATAGAATACACTAGAAAGTCATTTATGGTCCATATTAGGGAAGCGTGCATCTGAAAATTTTACTGTTTGAAAATATCATTAGTTTGAACCCCAACACCCCAAAGACTTTTCAACTACGCTATCAATGGTTGCAAGAAAACATCAATCTTTCCCTTTGGATTCATAGGCCTCGACACTAACACATTCAAAAACATAAATTTCTCCTTCATACATAAGTTAGGAGACAAATTATATGGCGTCACCACCATAAGCCCCAAAGAATATTGCTATCCATATTAACCAAATGGCTGAAAACCTATCAGCAAATTAACCCAGCCTAAAATTTTGAACGTTAGAAAAAAAATCAGGAAAATACCTATCAAAATGTTTCTAAGAAGGAGCATCAGAAGGGTGACACATCTTAACATCCTTCATATGATGCTCTAAATGCCACCTCATTTCATTAGCTCTTGTGGTTGATGCATACAATCTCTGCAACCTAGGTGTTATTGGAAAAAAGTAAATTTTTTTATATGGTACCATCAACTTTCGTATATACAATCTATTTCTAGAACTCCTAACATTTTGCTTGTATCGAGCATGCTCACATATTTTAAAACTGTTAAGGTCACTGTCATCAACCTGGTATATCATACAGTTGTTCACACAACAATAAATGACATGTATGGGTAATCCTAAGCCTATAACTAATTTTATGTGCTGTAGAAATCCAATGGCATCAGATTATCTTGTAGCAACAATTCTTGAATGAAATTAGACATATCATCAAACCGTGCCTGTGAACACCTGTGTCTGCACTTTATTTCTAACATCCTCGCACTTATAGATAGTTGAGTATGCTTAGAATTTCTCTCATATATAGGTTTGTCTCCAGCTTGAATCATGCCATATAAATTCCTTGCCTCGGCATTGGCTTCCTCATTCGGGTTGAATTCAGGACACGCAACATCACCAACCATTTTATGGTATGTAGTGTGATTAATATTTTCCGAGACCATCTGGCTAGTTTCATTTACTGACACCCATACTGAACTTGAACTCCTCTGGTGGACTTGCTTCTCACCATGGTTTATCCAAACATAGTAATCCGCCACAAAACCATTTCTATACAAATGCATCTTCGCAGTCTCAACATTCGAAAACTTTTTATTCTAACATTTAACTAAAGTACAAGGACACCTTATATCTATACCACCATTCACACACTCAGGATGTCTCAAAGGAAACTCAAAAAATATATCAACTTTATCTCCCTATTCATAAGAGAACATTCCATTTACTATTCGACCATTGCACATCCATTCACGATCATCTTCCATAACTAGTAAAAAAAATCAATTTATTTAACAAACGTGATTGTCTCTAATTATAGGTATATATAATTATATAGATATTTATTTAATTATACAAATATTTATATATAGTTATACACATATAACCCATTAACATTAAGATTAATTTTTCTTAAGTTATAGAAGCAGATAAATCAAATATTATATATTTTCTTCAGCTACAAAAGGATAGAACAAAATGCAAATATTTTTTAATTGAAAACAAAATCAATAAAACCCTAAAAATATAAACAGTAGAAGAATACAGATTACATTGAAATATTATAGTTTAATTAATTGTGTAGAGTCAAAATCATATAGGTTAAAATTTAAATGAAAAAGAAGCAAAAATAAAGAAATTCGGAGGAGAATTAAAAAAACCTAATACCCGATTATGCGAAAAAATCAAAATTGATTGTCCTAATAAAATTAAGAGAGACGGAGATATGTATAAGCATTTTGAAGGAGAAGAACAAATAAAAACTTACCTAGATACAAATGAAAAGATAAAAATTCCTCCAATTTTTGCTTGCAGTCGCGTATAGCCTCTACTTCGAAAAATGACGGAGATATGAATGTTTATAGGTGTTACTGACTTAACAAATGAATTTTAAATCAAAAAATTAAACCTATGAATTACCAACCAAAATTATGGTTGGTAAAAGGTCGGTAAGTACAAAGTAATAAATATTTGGAATGCCACTTTACCAACTAATTTTAATGGTAATATATTTTTGGTCATTAAATGGTCGGTAATTTGTTGATAATTTCTATCTGCTAATTCCATCCTTATTCAAAGACTAATTTATGACCAAAAATATTTGGTCAGTAAGGATGGTCGGTATTTGGGTGGGAATTTGGTCGGAAATATTTTTTATCTGAAACCCCATTTTGGTATCTAAATGGTCGTGAATTTGTTAGCAATTATCGATTTATATATCTGGTCAGTAGTTTTGTCGGTATTATGGTGTTATAAATATTTTGGAAAGCTACTTTACCGACCAATTTTCATGGTAATATATTTTGGGTCGTTAAATGGCCGGTAATTTTTGACAATTTTTTTTTCTCTATTTCCCTCCTAATTTACAAACTAATTTCCGACCAAAGTTATTTGGTTGGTAAGTATGGTCGGTCTTTGGTCGGAAATTATGTCAGAAATATTTTTTTTATTCGAAACCCCATTTTGGTCTTTAAATGGTTGTGAATCGGTATGTAATTACCGACCTATATTTTCGGTCGGCAGTTTGGTCGGTAAATACGACATTATAAATATATTGGAAAACTACTTTACAGATCATTTTTCATGTTTATATATTTTTTGTCATTAAATGATCGGTAATTTTTCGGTAATATTTTTTCGCTAATTCCCTCCTAATTTATAGACAAATTTCCGACTAAATATTTTTTGTTGGTAATATATGATCGATATTTGGTCGGAAATTTGGTCAGAAATATTTTTTTTTTCAATGCCCTTTTTTGGATCTCTAAATGGTCGTGAATTGGTAAGTAATTATCGACCTATATATTTGGTCAGTAAATGGTCTGTAAGTACGAAATTAAAATAATTTGAAAAACTATGTTATCGACCAATTTTAATGGTAATATATTTTTGGTCGGTAATTTGTCGGCAATTTGTATTCGATAACTTCATCCTAATTTACAGACCGATTTCTGACCAAAAATATTTGATCGATAATTATGGTCATTTTTCGTCGAAAATTTGGTCAAAAAAATTTTTTATTCGATTCCCTTTTTTGGTCTCTAAATAGTCGTGATTTGGATAGAAATTACTGACCTAATTATTAGGTCAATAATTTGGTCGATATTCTCGTTATTTTTAGTAGTGTAGATATTTAGTCATGCTATTAGACAAGCAGGCTTAAAGACAGACAGATTGATAGTCAAAAAGATAGACATATATCTAGACAGAAAGATATACAAATATGTAGATAGATAGATAGATAGATAGACATATAAATAGTTAGATAGGTAGATAGATAGACATATAAATAGTTAGATAGATAGATAGATAAACATATAAATAGTTAGATAGATAGATAGATAGATAGACATATAGATAGATAGATATTTAGATAGATAGAAAGATAGATAGACTAATAGATATACATATAGATAGAAAGATAGATAGGTAGGTAGGTAGGTAGGTAGATAGATAAGTAGGTAGATAGATAGATAGTAAGATAGATAGATAGACAGACAAATAGATAGATAGGTATAATGATAAATAGAATGATAGTTAGACATACAGAAAGATAGATACAAAGATAGACAAATAAATAGACAGATAAATAAACAAATAGTCACTAATTTTGGTAGAAAAATAGTTAGGCAAGCAGATAGTCAGGCATACAGTCAGACACATAGGCAGACATATAAAAAGACAGACATACACAAAGTCAGATAGAAAGACAGAGAGACAAATAGATAGACAGAAAGATAGAAAGATAGATAGAGAGTTTAATCGTCAGATTGATAGACAAATTAATTTACATATAGATAAAAAGATAGATAGACAGGTAGAAAGTAGATAGATAGACAAATTGAAAAACAAATAGATAAACCAATTAATAAAAAAATTGATAGACACATTTAGATACAGATTGATAAAAAATTGTTATATAGATAGACTGACAGATTGATAGACAGATATATATACAAATAGATAGATAGATAGACAAATAGATAGACAGATTGATAGACGGCTTGATAGACAAATTCATAGAAAAATTAATAGACAGCTTGATAGAAAGATTCATAGAAAAATTGATAGACAGATAGAAAGAAAGTTAGATCGACAAAGAGATAGACACATAGATAAATATATAGATAGATATATAAATAGATTGATAGAGAGAAAGACATATAAATATAGATATAGATAGATAGATTGAAGATAGCTAGAGAATCAAGAAGAAAAATAGATAGACAGGGATACATACAATTAGGTAGATAGATAGCCAAACAGAAAATACAAAAACTAACTAACAGATTAACAGATAGATAGACAGACACACTGATAGATAGCTAGATAGATAAATAGATTGATTGATTGATTGACAGATAGATAAACAGATAGATAGACCAATAGATGGACAGATAGATAGATATACAGATAGACAGACATATAGATAGATAGATATATAGATAATTAGATAGATAGATAGATATATATATATATATAGAAAATTAGACAGATGGATAGGTAGATTGATAAAAAAATTGATAGAAAGATTGATTGATAGATAGATATATAGATAGATAGATTGATTGATTGACACACAAATTTATAGATAGATAGAAAGATTGATAGAGAGATAGATAGATTGATTGATACACAAATAGATAGACAAATTGATAAATAGTTTGATAGATAGTTTGTTTGATAGATTGATAGAAAGATTGATAGAGAGATAAATAGATAGATTGATAGATAGATTGACATATAGATACACATATAGATATAAATATAAGTGGACATATATATAAATAGATGGATAGACATATAAATAGATAGATAAACTGATAGATAGATAATAGATAGATAGATAGATAAACAAATAGTTAGTTAGATAGATAGAAAAATTGATATATAGATTAAGTGATATCTTGATAGATATATAGAAATATAGTTTTATTGGCATTTTGATACATAGATAGATAGACAGATAAATAAACATATTGATAGACAAATAGATAGGTAGTTATATAGGAAAATTGATAGACAAATTGATAAACACATTAATTGACAAATTAATATACAGATTGATTGACAGATTGATAGATAGATTGATATAAAGTTTGATAGACATATTGATAAATAGATAGATAAAAATATAGATAAATTTATAAATAGAAAGATATATGACATATAGATAGACAGATAGATAGTTCGGTAGATAGATAGATAGATAGTTTCATAGATAGATTAATAGATAAATAGATAGATAAATAGACAGACAGATAGACAAACAAATAGATAGATAAATAGATAGATAGATAAATAGATAGATAGACAGGTAGATCGACAGATAGACAGACAGATAGAAAGATAGATAGATAGATAGAAAGATAGACAAAAAGATAGACAGATAGATAGATTTATTGATTGATTGATAGTTTGATACACAGATTGATAGAGATATTGATAGACAAATAGATAGATAGGTAGATCGATAGATAGTTAATTAGTTAGATAAATAGATTGAAAGATAGATAGATAGTTAGTTAGTTAGATAAATAGATAGAAAAACAGATAGACTGATAGATAGATAGATAAAAGACAAATAGATAGATAGATAAATTGAAAAATAGATATATTGATTGATGGAATGATTGATAAATAGATTGGTATACAAATTGATAGACAAATGTATAGGCAGATTGAAAGATAGATCATAGACAGATTGATAGATAGATTGATAGATGGATTGATAGAAAGATAGATTGACATACATATATATATATATAAAGATAAATAGATATATAGATAGATTATTACACAAAATGATAGACATATAGATAGATAGATAGATTTACAGATAGATAGATAAATAGATAGACAGATTAATATATAGATATAAAGATAGATAGCAAAATAAATAGATAGATAGGCATATATATAGATAGAAAGATAGATAATAATTAGATTTATATATAGTTAGATAGATAAATAGATAGATAGATAAATAGATAGATAGACATATAGATAGACAAATAAATAGACAAAATTGATAGATAGATAAATACACAGATAGATATACATTTAGAAAGACATATAGATAGACAGAGAGAGTGAGTGAGATAGACAAAAAGATAGCAGGATAGATAAACAAATAGATAGGTAGATAGATAAATAGATAGATATATAGATAGATAGATAGATTGGTAGATAGATTGAAAGACAAATAGTTAGACAGATAGATAGATAGATAAATTGACTAATAGAATGATAGATAAATAGATAGATAGATAGATAAAGAGACATATAGACAAATAGTTAGATAGATAGATAAATAGACAAATAGATAAATAGATTGATAGATAGATTGAAACACATATAGATAGAAAAATAGAAAGACTGATAGATAGACAAATATATAGACAAATAGATAAATGATAAGTAGATTGATTGATTGATTGATAGATTTATAGAAAGATTGATTGACAGATTTACAGAAAAATTGATAAAAATTTATAGAAAGATTAATATACAAATTTATAGATAGATAGAGAGTCAAGAAAACAAATAAATAGTGAGGTATACATACAATAAAGTAGACACATAAACAAACAGAAAGATATAGAAACTAACTGACTAATTAACAGATAGATAGACAGACACACAAATAGATAGATAAACACATAGATAGATAGATAGATAGATAGATAGATTGATTGATTGATTGACAGATTGATCGACAGATTGATAAACTAATAGTTGGATAGATAGTTAGATATACAGATAGACAGACAAACAGATAAATAGATAGATAGATAGAGAGATAGATATACAGATAGTTAGATAGATATATAGAT
>JAREIK010003198.1:441131-629430 GCA_029783825.1 Sapria himalayana | reverse complement strand
AGATAGATAGATACATACATAGATATACAGATAGTTATATAGATATATATATATATATATATATATATATATATATGTATATATATATATAATTAGACAAATGGATAGGAAGATTGATAGGCAAATTGATAGAAAGATTATAGAAAGATAGATAGGCAAATTGATAGAAAGATTATAGAAAGATAGATAGACAAATTGATAGATTGATTGATAGATAGATTGAAAGAGAGATTGGTAGATTGATTGATGCACATATAGTTAGAAAAATTGATAGATTGTTTAATAGATGGTTTAATAGATAATTTAATAGATAGATTGATAGAATGATTGATAGAGAGATAAATAGATAGATAGATAGATAGATTGTTTGATTGACATAAAGATACATAGATAGATAGATAAATAGATGGATAGATAAATAGGCAGATGGATATACATATAAATAGATAGATAAATTTGATAAATATAAATGTAGATAGATAATAGATAGACATATAGATAAACAAATAGATAGTTAGTAAGATAAACAAATTGATACATAGATTAAGTGATATATTGATAAACATATAGATATACAGATTGATAGATATAAAAATTTATAGTTTTATAGGCATATTGATACATAGATAAATAGACAGATAAATAAACATAATGTTTAACAAATAGAGAGGCAGTTTGATAGACAAATAGATATACAAATTGATAGGTACATTGATAAAAAAATTTAAAGACATATTGATTGACAGGTTGATAGATTGATTCATAGAAAATTGATAAAAAAATTAATAGATAGCTTGATAGACATATACATAAAAAATATAGATAAATAGATAGATAGATAGATAGAATGATATATAGAATGATAGATAGACTGATAGATAGTTATGTAGATAGATATATAGACATAAATAGACAAATGGATAGATAGTTTCAGATATAGATTAATGGATAGATAGTTTCAGATATAGATTAATAGATAGATAGATAGACAGACAGACCGATAGATATATAGATAAACATATAGATATATAGATAGATAGATAGATAGATAGACATATACACATAAAGATAGATAGATAGACAGATATATTGATAGACATATAGATATACAGATAGATAGATAGATAGATTGATTGATTGATAGATAGTTTGATACACTAATTGATAGACATATTGATAAACATAGAATGACAGACACTGATAGTTAGAAAGAAAGAAAGATAGATAGATAGATATATAGATAGATAGAAAGATAGTAAAATAAATAGATAGAAAGATATATAGATAGATAGATAGATATATAGAAAAATTAATGGATAGATAAGTAGATAGATTGATTGATAGATAGATAGATAGATAGATTGATTGATAAATAGATTGAAAGATAGATAGACAAATTGATTGATTGATAAATACATATACAAATTGATAGACAAATGGATAGACAGATTGAAAGACAGATTGATAGATTGATTGAAAGTAAGATAGACAGACAAACAGATAAAATGATAGATATAAAGAATAAATGATAAGTATATATATAGAAAGATAGATTATTAGATAGACAAATAGACATAAAAGATAGATAGATAGATTTACAGATAGATATATAGATACACAGATTAATATATAGATACATACATAGATAGATGGATAGATAGAAAGACATATAGATAGATATACAGATAGATAGACAGATAAATAGAAAGATAATTAGACAAATAGAAAGACAAAAAGATAGAAAGATAGATAGACAAATAAAAAATTGATATATAATATAGATCGATAGATAGATTCAAATCTAAATAGTTAGACATGCTGACAAATAAATAGATACATTGATAGATAGATAGATAGACTAATAGATAGACATATAGATAGATAGATAGATAAAGATACATATAGACAAATAAATAGATAGACAGATAAACAGACAAATAGATAAATAGATTGTTAGATATATTGATAGACAGATTTATATACCGATTGATATACATATTGAAACACAAACAGATTGAAAAATATATAGACCGATATATATAAAATAGTTAGACAAATAGATAGACACATAGATAGACAGATAGATAGAATGATAGATTCACAAAAAGATAGATTGATAAAAAGATTTATAAATATATAGACTAATAGATAAAAAAATAGATAGACAAGTAGATAGATAGATTAATAGACAAATTGATAAATAGATTGATAGACAGATTGATAAAAAATTGATAATAGATTTATATATAGATTCATATGCACATTTATAGATAGATAGAGAGACAAATAGATAGGCAAATAGATAGACAGATAAATAGACTAACAAATAGACATATAGACAGATTGATAGAGAGATAGAAAGATATAAAGATTTATATACATATAGATAAACATATAGATAGATAGATAGATCGATCGATTGATAGATAGATAACTAGATAGAAAGATATAAAGATAGATAGACAAATAGACAAACAAAAACAAAGATAGACACCTAGACAGACAAACAAATAGACATATAGACAAATAAATAAATAGACAGATAGATAGATAGACAAATAGAAAAAAAATAGATAGATATACATTTAGTTAGATAGATAGATAGTTAAACAGATAGATAGACAGATAATTATATCGATATATAGATATTTCAATATACCAATATATTTATTGATTAATAGATAGACATACATATAGATAGATAGACTCAAAAACAAAATTTTAGATAGATAGATTTATAGATGGATGGACATATAGATAAAGAAATAGACAAATAGATAGAGAGAGAGAGAGAGAGATAGATAGATAGACAAATAGGCAAACAAATAGATAAAAAATAGATAGTGAAGTAGATTGAAAGATAATCAAGTAGAAAAATAGTCAGGAAGACAGATAGACTAATATACAAATTGACATACATAATTACTAAAAGGCTCACAAATAGATAGATAGATATATATATATATATATATATATATATATGTATATATATAAACAGACAGATAGAAAGATAGATTGATATATAGATAGATAAATAGAAAGAAAAATAGTTAGATAAATAGATACATAGATAGAAATACAAATAGATAAATAGATCGATAGATAAACAGATAGATACACTAATAGATAGATAGATAGTTAGATAGATAGATAGATAGATAGATAGAAATATATATATATATATATATATATATATATATATGTACATAGATAGATAAATAGATCAATAACTAGACAGATAGATAGATAGAAAAAGTGATTGATAGATAAATAGATAGATAGATAGATCGATAGATTGATAGATAAACATATTGAAAGACAAATCAATAGACATATTGATAGATAAATTGATAGGCAAATTGATAGAGAAATTATTAGATAAATTGGTATACAAATAAATTGATAGATTGATAGACAGATGATACACAAATAGATAGAAAAATAGATTGACAGATATATAAATACATATATAGATACATAGGGAGATAGATAGAGAGATGTATATATATATTATTAGACAGATAGAAAGATAGATAGATTAACATATCGATAGACAAATAGATTGAAAGAAAGATAGACAGATAAATAAATAAATAGATACATAAATAGATAGATAGATAGATAAATAGATAGATAGATAAATTGAGAGTTATATAGATAGAAAAATAGATATAATGATACATAGATACATAAATTGATAGGCATATATATATATATATATACATATTGATACACATATTGTTAGATAGATAGATAGACATATAGATAGATAAATACACATATAGATAGATAGATACACATATAGATAGATAATTTGATAGACTGATAGATATACAAATAGATAGATAGATATAAAAATATATAGATAGGTATATAGATATATAGATAGTCAAATAGATAGACAAAAAAATAGATAGATCAATAAATAGATAGACAAATAGATTATTAGATAAAAAGATAGACATATAGATAGATAACCAAATAGACAGAATGATACTTAGATTGATCGATAAATAGATAGATCGATAGATTATTAGATAAAAAGATAGACATATAGATAGACAGACAAATAGACAGAAAGATACTTAGATAGATTGATAGATAAATAACTAGATAATAAGAGAGATTATTTGAAATATAGAAAGAAAGATAGATAGATAGATTGATTGATAGTTAGAAAAATAGCTAGACAATTAGATAGACAGATCGATAGGCTAATTGATAGACAGATAGCTAGACATACAAATAGATAGATAGATAGATAAATAGATAAACAGAAAGTTAGATAGATAGACTAATTGATAGATAGGTAGATAGACAAATAGATAGATTGATTGATTGATAGATAGTCTGATACATAGATAGATACACACACACACACACACAAAGATGGATAGATAAATAGATTGATAGATAAGTTAGATAGATAGATAAATAGATTGATAGATTGAGAGATTATAATAAAGATATATTAACAAATAAAAAGGCATATAGATAAATAGTTAGATAGATAGACAGACATACAAATAACTATATATATATATATATACAGATAGTCTAACAGATAGATTGACAAACAAATATACTTTTATGTATGTAGACAGATACGTAGATAGATATATAGATTTATAGAAAAATAGATAGACATTTTGATAGACAGATAGATAGATATATAGAAATATAAATAAACATATAGATCGAGACACACACACAGATAGATAGATAGATAGATATATAGATAGATAGATATATTGATATATAAATTGATAGTTAGATTGATAGTCAAGTTGATAGAAAAATAGATAGATAGATAGATAGATATAGAGATAGATAGATAGATATATAGACAAATAGATAGAAAAATAAAGAGACATATAGATAGATAAATATGCAAATAGATAGACTAACAGATAGATAGATTTATAAATAGATTGATAGACAGATTAATACACAAATAAATAGACAGTTAGATAGATAGATAGATAAAGAAATAGTTAGATAGAAAGATAGTTTGATAGATATGTAGATAGACAGTTAGACAGATTAATTGATAGATAGGTTGATAGACAGACTGATAGATAGATTGATAGATAAATTGATAATAGATTGATATACAGATTGATATATAGATTGATAGATAAATAGAGAGACAAATAGATAGACATAAAGATGTATAGATAGATTGACAGATTATTAGACAGATAGATAGACTAATATAAATACTATTTAAAAGACAAATAGATAGATAGATAGTTAGACAAATAGATATATAGACAGATAGATTGATAGATAAATAGATAGATTCATAGAAAAATAGATTGCTAGATAGATAGTTATATAAATACACATAGATAGACAAATAATAGATAGATAGAAATATGGAAAGATAAATAGATAAATCGATAGATAGAAAGATATATTGACTAATAGATAGATAGATAGACAGATAGATAGATTGAAAAATAGATAAATAGATAGATAGACATGAAAATATATAGACAAATAGACATACAGATAGATATATAGATACAATGAAAGATACATTAATAGATAGATTGATACATAGATTAATAGACCTAATGATAGATAGATAGTTAGACAGATAGATAAATATATAGATAAATAGATAGTTAGATGAATATATAGATACATAGATAGATAGATAAATTGATATATATATTGATAGATTGATTAATAAACATATAGATAGACAAATAAATAGACATATAGATAGATAAATAGATTTAAAGATATATAGTTATATAGTTATATATATATATATTATTAGACAGATAGATAGATATACAGATATATAGATATAAAACTATATACAAAAAAATCAAAAGAAAGATTGATAGATAGATTGACAGATATATTGACAGTTGGATCGACAGATAGATAATTGATAAATGATAGATAGATTGAATGACGAATAGATAGTCTGATAGATAGATAGATGATAATAAGATAGATAGCTAAATATATAGATAGATGTACAAAAAAGATAAACAAATATATAGACGAGTAGATACATAGATCAATAAATAGAAAGATTGACAAATTGATAAATAGATTGATAGAAAGAAACAAAGATACATAGATAAATAGAAAGATACATAATAAGAAACATATATAGACACGTAGATAGATACATATCGATATACACATATATAGGTAGAAAGATAGATAGATAGATAGATAGATAGATAGATAGATAGAGAGCAAGAGAGATAATAAGATAGACAGACAGACAGATAGATAGATAGATAGATAGATAGATCGATAGATCGATCGATTGATAGACATATAAACAACTAGATAGATATATAGATAGATAGACAAATATATAGATAGATATGCAAATAGATAGATAGATAGCTAGACAAATAGATAGATAAATAGATAGATAGAAAGATAAATAGATAGACAGACATATAGATAGATTTATAGATAGACAATAGATAGATAGATTAATTGATAGATAGAAAGACATACATATAGACAGACAGAAAGATTGATTTTTGATAGATAGACAGATACATAGACATATATTTAGATTGGCAGATATATAGATTGACAAATAGAATGATAGAAAGCTAGATAGACAAATATAAAGAAAGATAGATAGATAGACAGACAGATAAATTGATAGATAGATAGATAAATGCATTGACAGATTAAAAGATAGATTGATAGATAGTCAAATGGATTCACAAATTGATAGATAGATTGATAGATAGTTTGATAGTTAGAATTGATAGATAGATAGATAGATAGCTTGATTAAAATATAAATAGATAGAAAAATAGATAGATAGATAGATAGATAGATATTTAGATAGATTGATAAACAAATAGATAGATAAATAGATAGAAATATATATAGACAGATAGATATATTTATAGACAAATCGATATACAAATATTTAGATAGACATATAGATTTAAAGATAGATATATTGATAGACAAATAGATAGATATATTGATTGATTAATAGATAGTTATATAGCCAATAGATAGACAAATAGACAGACAGACAGATAAATAGAATACAGATTAATCGATAGATAAATAAATACATTGATTTATAGATAGATAGATAGATTGATTGACTAATAGATAGATAGACTGCACTACAAGAAAATTTCCAAATAGCTAGGAGAAAATCCTATATAGCTAGGGAAAATCCCTATCAAAATGGGATTTCCATTGCTAAAATGAAATAACGACAGATTAACGACGGATGCTTTCCTAAGCTAAAGTGATCATCGCTAAAAATTAACATGGGAAAAAGTCCCTAGCTAAATAATATTAGCGACGAAAAATACCCTAGCTAAATTAATAATTTTCTTAGCTAATTTTGACCTTAATTTGAAGCTTTAGAAAATTTTCTAGCTAAATTAGCAAGGGAAAATCCCTAGCTAAATTAGCAAGACAAAAATTCCTAGCTATTTTAATTCAAAAATTTTTTCACTTATATTTTTTTTTTCAAAAAATTTAATTAAATAATCTTATGTTTTTCTATTTAATTGAATAAAAATCGAAACTATAAATGATAATTTATAATTAACTAAACATAAAATCAATCAATAAATTATTCTGATACAATATTTTATATAGTTAAAATAAAAATAGAATAAAATTTTATTATATCTTATTCATCATTGTATCTAATGACAGTGCATAAAGTATAATCTTTCCATGAAATTAATGTTGCTTTCTTTTCCCTTGCTCCTCCTATCACTATCTTTCTATTGTGATAAAGCTTTCCTAGTCACGACACATCATGTCTAGTAAAAAATCTCTTCACTTTTACAAGCTTCGGTTGGGGATCATTGCAATATTATATCTGTAAGAAATTTAAACCTCTCAATCAAATCAAAAAATAAAAATAAAAAAAGTTATGTTTAGATAAATATATAACACTATAGTATATATGTAAATATATACTACAGTGTATATGTATAAAATACTAGCATTTTACTAGTTATATATATTACTACAATATACATACATATATACTACAATATATATGTACATTTATACTATAGTGAATATGAACATATATACTCAGTATGTACATATAAAAGATATACTAGCATTTCTCTTATATGTACATATAAGAGAAACCTCTCGTTGAACCGAGAAACTATTTTAGAATGAGACTCTATTCTTAATCTTTCATTAACTTCCTAGCATGTCAGGAACAACAAAGACATTCTAATTCAACGATCAAAGAATGCATATCATGTTTTCATATAAGCAAATAATGAGCAATGAAATGTAACTCTCCATGACCATGGTACACAAACTCATGAGTGATGATAGGGTTAAAAGAAGTAAAACAACTAGACCACCGCCTTCTAGAGTTTCAATCATTCTTTCAATGTCAAAAGAGGAGTTATTAGCAGTGATGAGAATCTTAAACATAGTATCTAGAAATACAAGTAAAGTAGAACCTGCAAAATACACATGTCATAAGTATTTCCTAGAATTCTTTCAGAATCCTTGTACAAGCAATATGAAACAACACTACTTTCAAGAAACAAAGAGAAGGGATTAGCTTTTTATGGGTCAATCTGTCCCTTTAGCATTAGCTTTTTTGTCTACTTTACCAGTTTTCTCTTGTGGCATCATCATGCAAGCATTGAATTCAGACAGAATTAAAAAACTAGTCTAATTTCTTAGTGATCATGGCTTCAAATTTAGTATGTACGTATATACTACAGTATATATGTGCGTATATACTGAGTATATATATACATATATATTGCATATATGCACATATAATACTATAGTATATACGTATATATATATATATTGTATTATATATGTACAAATAATAGTGTAGTGTATATGTAATATATACTGCACTTTTATGTACAAATATACTTAGTATATTTACATATATACTAAGTATATATGATACTGAATACATATGTACATATATACTATAGTATATATGATAAAGAGTACATATGTACATATGTACTATAGTATATATGATACTGAGTATATATGTACATATATACTATAGTATATACATACATATATACACACAAATATAATCATATAGCCTCAGATGATACAAAACTACAATGAATTAGAAATATCCCATTTATACTTCATAAAGATGGTACAAAACTTCAAAAAATTTTCCCTCTAGTTTATCCAGCCATCTCTCATGTATTGTAGTGCAAGAGAAGTATTGGAGACAATGCAATAGTGGTGATTGAATGAATTGTAGGCATTAACCATAAAGTTGTTAAGATCACGTCCTGGTAAGAATGGCTTCATGTCATTGTCTCCCATGCTAGGTATCAGTTGTAGACCATGATGCCTCTAGAAAAATGGCTCATAATAGTTGTAGTCCCCCGTGTTCATCTTTTTATCATCAATGAAACTACGAACATGCAAGAATATGTAAACAAGCAAAATGAACATATTTAATTGAATTTCATTAGCAATCATAATGGCTATTAATATTTCAACATTTTAAATCCACCAATGACCGATAATAAGCAGTAAAAAATTTGAACAGTGACAACACAGATCTACACGAAATATGTGTGTCAAGAACAACCCTGCTTCCATGTGGGACTAGAATTTTTTCGTTCATCTCGTAACTTCAGAAGCTGCCATGTCGTTCCGAGCACTAGGAGGACTAGCCAAGCCTTTTACATACCTATATTAGGCTAAGACTATAGCCAAAATATTTAGGTACACACAAACATATTCATAGATATATAAAAATAGTAATTATAGACATGAACATACACAAATCTAAGTTGATAGTAATACAACTTCAACAAATATCTAAAAGATGCCCAGCAATGATGTTTAGAGAGAATGTGTGTGCAAAAAATAAAATGTTTCAGGAATAATGAAGATAATAGAAGCTTGGCCTCCTTTTGATCCAGTAGAGATCGGTAAAGATGGGACTCATGAATAGGAAGGACATTAACAAAGTCTAAAGGCTTTGTATCAGAATTTTTTCGTGCATCTCACATCAGATGTCCTGTAAAGATTCATTATTAGGTTAATCAGTAAAGCAAAGAATAAAACCAAAATAAAAAAATTGATACCGCAAAAAATATATCATCCTATTTTGCTACACATAGACAAAAATAAAAAATAGTTCAGAAATACTTTTGATATGAAATAATCCTCATAATTAGTTGGTGAATTTGTGTTAGCCTATCCTGTGAGGTTTTGTAGCTGGATCAAAGAATTCTATCTATCACATCAATGCTACTAATTGTGACCCCATATTGGACATCTACTATTGCATTACATTCTTAAGTTCTTTTATCTCATCATTCATTTATTTAATTTCTTTCATTTCTTCCTTCAAATGAGTAATCTACTCATCATTCTCTTCATTCATTTCATGCATTTATTCCTTCAAATGAGTAATCTGCTCATCCTTCTCTTCTTTTATTTACTACATTTCTTCCTTCAAATGAGTAATCTACTCAACCTTCTCTTCTTTCATTTCTTGCATTTCTTCCTTCAAATGATACATATACTCATCATTCTCTTTAATTTCAGTCTCCATAACTTCAAAATGTTCATTTGTTTTCATTACTTGTTGTTCTACCACCTCATCCACCATTGCTGTGATAGATGAATTAGAAGCACGACTGCTACAACAAAAAGCCACTCCCTTCGAGCCAAAGTCATACACTCGCTACTTCTTATGACCTCTTATTGTCTCCAAATAGATTGGATCATAGTCAATTGGGTGAAGATCCATAGAACCCTCAACTTGTTGAGAAGCAGTTGTCACACGTTCTTCAATTAGTTCCTGTGATAAAATAAAGAAAAATAATATTATAGATATACATAAAATAGATTTAATATTTTGTATTCCAACCAACTTTTAAAATTTGTGACAGCACCATATAATTTTATTAATATAATAGATCCTCACAGCAATCATCTGAGACTTGTGGTCAACAAACTAACTATTCACTTTCTTCACATGCATCACCCTAAAAATCTCATAAAAATTAAGATCTCGACCCAATTATCTAGCATAGAGTATGTATTTATTAAGTCATAAAATAACAAATAATGAAAAATTTTAACAAAATTAATAAAATGATGCACATATTTTTTTTATTTAGACTATTAGGACAACCACTTAATATATAAATGTTTAAATTTTAAAATTGTACCAAATCTCGAGCATGTTCAATGCTCGACTTTGACCCTCCTGTGTGGTGAGATATTCTTATAGTTAGTCCGACTACCTCAGTTCATCGATTTTTGCTAGAGATCTCAGATTTTTTCTTCACATATGGCTCCTCCTAATACTTAAGCCACTCGGGTTAGTCATCCTCGGATATAAAATCAAGCCTTGATTTTATATTCTTCAATTTATAGACAAAATCAGAATACTATTTAGCAGCTTTGCTCTCTCACAATGACTTTATCTTTCCATCAAATTTGGGTGCCCATGTCCACTAATTCTATATATAGAAAAATCATAAAAGAATTTATATTAATAACAGAGACATGATTATTTACTACTTGAATAATAACCAATAAAATAGTTAACTAATTAGATAATTAATTTTCAATGCTTTTATTTCATTAATTTTACTTGAAAGTCATTAAAATTAGACTCTTTTGTTGATTTAGAAACTTTCTTTCATGAAAATGCTTTAGAATCAATCATTTTCTTGAAAGACATTGTAATTATAGCTGAACACTTGTGAGATGGAATAAAACTGTACAAATAAATAAATAACATTGAAAAAAAAGCAAATCATAACTATATATAAAAAAACTCACTAACAAGAAGATCATAATTTTTTATTCAAGTATTTTTTACATATTTCTTATATCTCTCATCCACAATCTCAATTACTAACTTAGCACTAAATGCAGGGGAATGCACAGCATTTGATGATGTCGATAGTTTTCTAAATGGAGGAACTATCGGTGTAAAATGTGGTGTTGAAGATGGTGATGGATCAAAAGTGTGTGCACGAAGGACAATTGGTGGTGGGCTTATATCTAATAAAGGTGGTAGTAAAGGTGTCAATGATGGTGATGGCAATGGAAATGGAGATGGTGATTGTGATGTTGAAGTCTTGATATGGTGGGTATGATATGGTATTGAATTTGCAACATGGTGTAAAATACTAGATGAATTTGATCCATTACTGCATCCACGTCCACCTCCACCATGGCCAAGGCACCATCTACTATACAAATAATAAAAACATAGAACAAATAATAGAGATATGATGAACAACCATGCATTTTAGAATAAAACACACCAATAGATTTTAACAAAATATAGAAAGTTTTTGATTGTTTAAAATTATAATACAAGTATAACAGTTTAATTATCGACATCACTATCATCCTCCAATGGATCTTCAAATATTTCATCTGATTCTGATCAAATTTCCAACTCATTTTCAGATAGAAATTGATCATCTTTAATTTCTATTAGGCCACCATTTGAGTCACATATTTTTTCTGGATCTTCATGCACATGCACATGCTCAATATTATTTATATCATCTTCTTGGGATACTGATACACTAGCTAAGTCTACACTTCTTTGTTGAAAGAGAGAAAGAGGAAGAGGAAGAGGGAGAGGGAGAGAGAGAGAGAGAAAAGGGGGGAAGAGAGAGAGAGATGGAGAGAGGGGGAGAGAGAGAGAGAGAGAGGGAGAGAGAGGGAGAGAGAGAGAGAGACAGAGAATGTAATGTTATAATGAGGAATTACATAAAAGAATAAACAATTTTCTTCTATACAAACCTATCATATATTACATCTTTTGTCATACATAAGTTCATATATGAGCCTGAGGCTCAAGGGGTGGAATTAGGTAAGAGCATGACCCTTATTTCAATAGCATGATTTATCTGACCAACGGACACTCTCATGCTATGTGCTTGCATATAGTTGATATTATATATTTTTCCATTTAATTTCAAGTTAGTGCAACAAATAAGTATTATCCAATTTATAATTATATGCTATTATACATATAGTATATATAATTATAAATAGTTATATATAGTTAAACATATAGTTATATATACACACACACCCACACATATATATTCATACAAGTAGTTATATGTAGTTATACATAAATATATACAAAGTTATAAACAAATATATAGATTTACATATATGTATACATATATGTATGCATAGTTACAAATATAGTTATATCTAATTATATAAAGTTGTATATAGTTATACAAATATTTTTATATAGTTATACACATATAGTTAAACATAATGTTGTATGTTGTTTAACAAGTAATTATAAATATAGTTACATGTGGTTATACATATAGTTAAACTTATATTTATACATGTAGGTATATATATTTTTTCATATCATTTAATATATTTAAACATATAGTTATATATAGGTATAGATATAGTAAAATACATTTTTATATAATAATATATAATAATATATATTAAATATATGTTGTAAATTATATATTTAAATATAGATATGTATAAAGTTTTTATAGTTATACATACAATAAGATACAATTATTTATAGTTATATGTTATTATACATATAGTGTATGTAGTTATAAATAGTTATATATATTTAAACATTTAGTTATATATATATATATATATTCATACAAGTTGTTATATGTAGTTATACATAAAATTATACAATGTTGTAAACAAATATAAAGATTTACATATAAGTATACATATATGTATACATATATATATATACATAGTTACAAATATAGTTATATTTAATTATATTGAGTTTTATATAGTTATACAAATATTTATATATAGTTATACACATATAGTTTAGTAGCAGATATAATAGATGAAGGGTTTTAGATTACTATAATCCTTGCAAAATTTTGATTTAATGCAAACCATGCTAAATTCTACTTCACAGAAATCTCTATATCATGATTTTGCAAACATTAATGTCATATTATTGTTAGCTATTTAATTCTACTCTAATATGAGTTTGGTTTTATTTTTATAATAATCTAGAACACACAATACTAAAAAAAATATTACACATTCGCATCATAAAAAATTGCAATAAGATATTTAGAAAAAGCTTAAAGAACATAATAGAACAAGACATTCAATTATTTGGCAACATGAAAAATCACATTTTAGGTTTCATTTTGCTGAGTAAGTGTAGAAAGCATTACCTCAAGTCAAATGCTCCTACATATAAAATAAGCGATAAAGAGTAAGCATTGAACAATAAATATATAAACACCTTTAATAGTTAGCACACATTTTGGTGATTTGAAATCCATTAAACATTTAAAATATTAATCATTAAAAAAACATCACACTTTTATAAATATACAAGTGTTTAGATATAATGTTGTGTTTAAAATATTTTTATAAATGTTATATATATATAATTATTTATATGTAACACTTTTATAAATATTATAAAGTATATATATCCCATTTATATAAACATTATAAATATTTTATATTTATATAAATATTTATATGTTATATAAATGTTTACAAATATGTATAAGCATTTTATATGTTATAAAAATGTTATATACAAAATATAAAAATGGATAGTTTTATGTAAATGTTGTATAAATATTTATAAACATTTATACATATGTAAAAATAATAATATATAACATTATCTGTTTATATAAACATATCAATGTTTATATATAATGTAATACGTTTATATATATTAAAGTATAGATATTTATATATAATGTAATATGATTATATAAATGTATAAATGTTTATAAATAATGTTATGTGTTTATAATATTCTGGAGAAAATAAAAATAGAACCCATAAAATTTGATTTTGTTTTTTCTTAACTTACAGAAGCAGAAAACATTAAGCATAATTTTTTTTATAAAGTTATAGAAGCAAAAAAAAATAAGCATAATTTTGTTTTCTTAAGTTACAAAAATAGAAAACAAAATGCATACATTTTGTATTTTAAATCTATAAAACCCTAAAAATTTAAACAGTAAAAGAATAAAGTTTACACTAACCATTTGTTATTTCATTAATGGCGGAGAATCAAAATCATATATGTGATGTGAAAATAGAAGAAAGAAGAAGAAAATTGGGGAAAATTTATAAAAAAAAAATAAAAATCAAATATTCTATATAAACCAAAATCCGCCATTGGTAATCAAATTGAGAGAGAAAGAGAAATGTATATAATATTCTGAAGGAGAAGAGAAATGATAATATTACCTGGTAACAAGAAGAGTTCGAATTTGTAGGTTGCTCCTGTAGTCTAGTTTTACTTCTTCTCTCTTCCTCTTCGAAAGATAGAAAAAATATTTAAGTGATTGAATGTCTTATCTTTTTTTTTTCATAGAAACTATAAATGTTTAAGTGATTGAATTTGTTTTTTTTTTATTTTAAAAAAAGAGACAAAAATATAAAAGTAAACTAAAATTATAAAAATTTAAAAAGTTAAATAAAAAATTGAAATAGATTTTTTAACCTTACATGATTTTATTTTCTTAAATAAATTAAATAATAATATATAATAATAAAGTATTTCATATATATATTATGGTATAAATTTTTAAGAATTCAATTTATTGTTTTTATTATATTATGAAATAATTATAAAGGAATAACATTTCATATTATTTGATATAATTTATAATTTATAAAATTTCAAAAATTATTTAAAACTGAGAAGATCAATAAAAAATATTATTCTTATAAATTTTAGTAGGTAGAAAATAAAACTTTAATTAAAATCAGCTTAGGGTTAGTTTGGTAAACTTTTTAAAAGTGTTTATAGGCCAAAAAATAATTTTAAGTATTATTAAATTTATAGGCTAAAAAGTGTTTTTAGGAGTAAAAAGTTTAATTAGTAATACTTTAAATAACTTTTTTGAAACCCTAAAAATACACTTGAAGTGTTCTTTTAATAACCACACTGAGATATTTATTTTTTAAATCATCAAAATTATTTTGATGTAATTAAAACATCAATGTATTTATCTTTAAATATTAATTTATTTTATTTTAAATTTTATGAAAAATATGAATTTCTTTTCCTAAATTTTAAATATTTTTGATGTAATTAAATCTTTTTGTAAATAATTTTTTAAAAGATTACTATAATCTTTAAAATATTTTTTTTTATTTTAAATAATATAAATATTTACTTATTTATTCATTAATTCAGATATTCTTATAATTTTTTTTATTTAATAATGCAATTAATTATTTTACCTTTTTAGTAATAGTAATTTTATGTATGTTCATTTATTAATTAAAATATCTTTAAAAAGATTATTATTATATAATTAATTATTTAATGTTTTATAAATAAAAATATTTTAATTATCATAATTAAATATTTCAAAAAAAATAATTTGTATACTTTTTAAAAAATTTTATAATAATAAAAATAATTATTTTAGTCATTATTAATAAAAATTTTTATTCGTATTTTTATATTTTTAAAATTTTTTTTTTATAATATCCTACTTTTATATATATGAGGTGAATGTGGCTTTCAGGAATTGCTCATCAAAAGACCATGACATACATTTAAAATAAAAAATTACATAAATTATTAAAACAAATAATATATGAAAAAAATTAAATAATTAAAGATTAGCAATGGAAATTATCCCCATCCCAACTTTCTAGGGAAAAAATTCCTAGCTAAATGCATATATGTTGTAAAAATTATCATTTAAGGAATAATTGCTTGCAAAAAATATAAAATAGAAAAATAAATCAGATAATTATTTAGCGACAGAAAATGTCTCGATGAAATTAGCTAGGGAAGGTCCGTCACTATTTCCATTGCTATATTTTCTCCATTTCAATGTGAGGAAATTTAAGAAAGAATTAGTGACAGATTATATTTTGATCTAATTAGCTAGAGAAATTCATCACTAATTCCATTGCTAAATTTTCAATTTTTCATTGCATGGAAATTTACGAAAAAAAAGTAACAGATTATGTCTCGATCAAATAGAAAAAATACATAGCTAAATCCGTTGCTAAATCCATCATTAGATTTCTAGCTTTTCATTTGCGTGGAAAATTACAAAAACATTAGCGATGGAAAGTTTTCAATCGACCATTTCCGTTGCAAATCCATCGCAAATTTTTATTTCAATGAAAAATCAAAAATCCCTAGTTATTCCCTAGCTAATCCCTCCTTTTTATAGTGCAGATAGATAGATAGATAGATACACACACACACACACACACACACACACACACAGATAGATAGATAGATAGATAGATAGACAAATAGATATGCAGATTGACAAACTGATAGGCAGATAGAGAGAGAGATAGATAAAAAAATAAATAAATAGAAAGATAGATAAGCAAATAGATAAATAAATAGATAGATAGATAGTCAAATATATAGAGAGATTAAAATATTGATAGACAGATAAATAGAAAGAAAGAGAGATAGACAGATAGATAGACATACTGATAGATAGATAAATAGATAATAGATATATAAATAGATAGAGAGATAGATAGATAGATAGACACATAGATAGACGGATAGATAATTAGTTAGATAGATAGATAAATAGATAGACAAATAGAAAAATAGTTAGATAGATAAATAGATAGACAAATTGATAGAAAATAAATATATAGATAGATAGATAGAAAGATATCTATCTTTTTATCTATCTATCTAACTACATATAGATAGATTGATAGACTAATATCTATCTGTCTATCTATTATTCTATCTAACTGCATGTCTATTTATCTCTTTATCTTTCTATCTATCTATCTATATATCTATCTATATGTCTGTCTATCTTTCTATATATCTATCTATCTTCTGTCTGTCTATCTATCTATTTATTAATCTATCTATTTATCTGTATAACTATCTATCTATCTAGCTATCTATCTATCTATCTCTTTATTTATCTATATATCTATTGATTTATTTATCTATATATATCTATCTTTCTTTCTTTCATGTTAATGTCTCTCTATCTCTTTATCTAGCTATTTTTCTATCTGCATGTCTATCTATCTATCTATTTGATCTATATTTATCAATCTATCGATCTATCTATCTATATATCTATTATCTATCTATCTATCTTTTAATATGTCTATTTGTCTATCTATGTATCTTTCTATCTATATGTCTATCTGTATATTTGTCTATATGTCTATCTGTCTAAATGTCTATCTATCTATCTATTTATTTTTCTATATGTCTATTATATATCTATCAATCAATTTATCTGTTTCACTATCTATCTTCCTATCTATCTATCTATCTATCGATTTTTCTATCTTTCTATCTATCAATCTATCGATCTGACTAACTTTCAATCTATTTATCAATCTGTCTATAAGTATATCTGTCTATTTGTGTATCTTTCTATCTGTCATTCTATCAATTGTCTATCTGTCTATCTTTTATCTTTCTATTAGTATATCTATCTTCTATCTATATGTCTATCTATCTATGTATGTATCTATCTATCTGTTTGTCTATTTGTCTATATGTATATCTATCTAGTTGTCTATCTTTCTATCTGTCTATCTATCTATCTTTCTATCTGTCTATATCTTTATCTGTCTAACAATCAAAATATCTATCGATCTATATATTAGTCTATTTATCTATTAGTCTATATGTCTATCTTTGTAATTGTCAATGTATCTATCTATCTAACTATCTATCTATCTATCAATAAATCAAACAGTCTATCTATCAAATAATCAATCTATCTAATCTATCTATTTATCTTTCTATCTATCTATCTAGTTATTTGTTCATCTATCTATCTATTTGTCTAATTTTTTATCTGTCAATTTATCTTTCTGACTATCTGTTTATATGTCTATCTATCTATTTGTTAATCTATCTATCTGTCTATCTTTCTATCATTCAATTTGTATGACTATCTATCTATCTGCCTATTTTCTATCTATATATCTACCTATTTATCTATCTATCTATCTACCTATTTATTTGTCTATTTATCTATCAATTTGTCAATCTTTCTATCTATCAATCTGCCATTTGATTATCTATCAATCTGTCTATCTATCTATATATATGTCTATTTGTTTATATATCTATCTATCTATCTGTACATATTTTTCTCTTTTTATTTATCTACCTAACTACCTACATATCTATCTATTTGTCTATCTATCTAATTATTTGTCATTTGTCTATCTATGTATTTATCTATCTATCTAATTGTCTATCTATCTATCTATCTATCTGTCTCAGAGAAAAAGTCTCTCTTGTGCCGGTAGTAGGTATTTATCTATCTATCTAATTGCCTTATATCTATCTATCTAATCGTAGGGGTATGCTGAGATACAAATCCCAGCATAGCCCTGACCCTCTTAACATTACACCACTGAATCCCCAATCCTTTGCTTGCTGTGCAGTGATCGGCATTCTCTTTAGCTAAGGTTATTCGCCATTGGTAACTAGATAAACCAAAGGATCTTGAGCCCGCGTTGGTTGATGACGGTTCAACTCGTCTTGCTCCTCCCCCTCTCCTACGATTCGAGACAGAATTGCCTTCTAAAGGACAGAGATGGAATGCTTGATTGATTGACCGGACTGACTTTAGCGAGAAAATGGGTAGTAGTAAAAATGGTTACTATCAATGGTCTGTACAAAGTCAAAAAGATGTGATGATTATGCTAGATTACTTTAAATCAAGTACTTTCCGAAGTCATAAATCACGACGATTCTTCCTTATTGAGAAATATTAACTCGCTCACTCGGGCGCTACACCCTCCCTTCTTGAGCTTCCCATTAACCAGCCGAAAGCCCGCTATTCCTGATTAAGGAATGGAGTCAGGGGCGACCTTCTCCTCTAAGCTTTTTTTCCTGCCATATCTGCCCTCCTTCCTGAGCCTTTAGAGCTAGGGCGCGCTAAGCGATTCAGAATTCCTTAGCACTCAATTCACACAAAGTAGATAGAGAGATCCCCCAAGGAAAGCCTCAACCTTTGGAGCTCGTGCCTTACTTCTCTATTGATCTGACCCTCAAAAGGGCTCGATTGAGACAGAGAGTAAAGGTGCGAATCGGCAGTTTATGGTATAAGAACTAGCAATAAATGTCCAATATTCCTGTGAAGACAAAAATCGATAAATAAAGGGTTCACTTTGTACGCTGCACCGTGATAGTAAGGGACGAATCAAACTAAAGCGCACACTTTGGAAAGGTTGTAAAAGTCTTTCAAGTCGGATGTGAACTAGGCAATCTCTGTCAAAAGTTCTGTTACCAGAGAGTGGGCCCCGGTCGCAGTCTGGTTTATCGGTGGATTGCTCAAACTATAGTCTCTCTTTTCAATAGAAGATAGGTTAGGTTAGGTTGTGACGAAGTGAGGAAATCATCAATGCGGCTATAAGATATAGTTGGTACATCTGTTCAGTCTATTGTCTATCTATCTATTGTCTATCTATCTATTGTCTATCTATCTATATATCTATCTATCTAATTATCTTTTTGTCTATCTGTTTATCTGTCTATCTATCTATAAGTCTATCTATTTATCTACATTCTTTCTATCTATTTATCTATCTGTCTATATGTCTATCTGTCTATATGTCTTTATCTTTATCTGTCTGTCTATCTATCTGTTTGTCTGTCTATCTTTTTGTCTATCTGTTTATCTTTCTATATGTCTATATGTCTATCTGTCTATTTGTCTATATGTCTAACAATCTATTTGTCAATCAATCAATCTATCTATCTATCTATTTGTCTATCTATCTATCTATCTTTTTGTCTATCTATCTATCTATTTGTCTATCTATCTATCAATCTATTTGTCTATCTATTTATCTATCTATCAACCTTTCTATCTTCTATCTATTTATCTCGCTATCTTTTTATCAGTATATTTGTCTATTTATCTATTTGTCTATTTGTCTATCTATCAATTTGTTATCCTATCTATCCTAAAAGAAATTATTTATTTAGCAAAGGAAATTTAGCTAGGAAAATAATCTCTAGCTAACTTACGAGAGATTAGCTAGGGAATTGCAATAGATATTGATTTTATATTGAATGACAACTTTGCGACAAATTAGTGATTGAATAGAGACCAAAACTTTCTATGGAAAAATATTTTAAGCTAATATTGTCATATATTTTTGCACAAAGATTGGCAGAAAATTTAGTAATGACTTTAGAGACAAATTTCCCTAACTAATTAGCTTGAGAAAAAATCACTCACTAAATCATTATTTGGATTAATATTTTTATAATTATATATTAATAGCAAGCGATTAGTCCTTAAATTGTGTCCTTAAATAGCTAGGGATTTTTTCCTAGCTATTTAGCTTGAATTTATTTTTGTCGTTAATCTATACTTTATTTTTTTTAATATATATTATTTGTTTTAATATTTGATGTAATTTATATATTAAAGGTTTGTCACGGTCTATGGATAAAGAATCCTTGAGGGGTGCTTTCTCCTCATACAATTATAAAAATAAAATATAATTTTAAAAATATATAAATAAAAATAAAAAATTATAATAATAATTGCTAACATAATTATTTTTATGAATATAAAATTTTTAAAAAATATACAAAATATTATTTGAATTAATTAATAAAAATATTTAAACATATGTTTTAATAAATAAATTAAATAGTTAATTCTATAATTATAAATACTTTTTAAAATATTTTAAATAATAAATGAAAATACATAAACATTAGTAATAATAAAAACCTCTAATAATAATTTGTATGATTATAAAAAAAATATTTACAAATAATCTGAATTAACAAATAAAAAAGATAATATTTATATTAATAAAACTTAAAAAAAATTTAATGATTATTGGAATAGTTTAAAAATATTTTTACTAAAATATTTAAAATATTTTAATTATAAAAAAATAATATTTTTCAGTAAATTTAAAATAAAATAAATTGATATTTGAGCATATATAAATTGGTGTTGTAATTACATCCAAAAACTTTTGATGAGTTATAAAAAAATAATCTCCAAGTGCTTATTAAACAAATACTTCATGTGTTTTTTTACTGTTTAAAAAAAATTTTAAAATTTATTACTAATGGTATTTTTTTTGTCCTAATATACTTAAAATTATTTTTAGCCCTATTAACACTTTTGAAAATCACTACCAAATTGACTCTAAGTTGATTTAAATTCAAATTTTATTTTTTGTCTCTACTAAAATTTATAAGAATTAAAGCATTGAGTAAATTATTATAGTAAATTAAAAAAAATAAAAAATAATATTAAATATCAAATAAAATATGTAGTCTTAAAATAATAAATAAATACATAAATATTAATTTTTTAATATTGAAACAAGTTAATCATGAACAATAACCTAATCGGTGGACAACCAAAATAACATAAAGGAGGCAATCTGCTTATGAAACATTTTTGGCATCTTGTTATGCTTCATCATTTTAATTATGATCGGTGTTCTTACCTTTTTGATTCGATTACTTTTTGTATTTTCTGAAATTTGAATTATCATGTTACATTACATAATTAGTGTTCTTTCAATTTGAAGACCTCATGTTGTGTTAGTATTTGTTGTGTTATTTAATCCAAGCTTTTAGTTTTTGAGGAAGATTGGAATATATGATTTTTGGAAATGGTTTGATGATTGAACTTGATAATTTTGATCAATATTGCACAAAATAATTTTTTTTCCATTGATTTTTTTGAAAGGTTTAAGCTCGCTATTCTTACCATTTATTAAAATTAGGTATCCACTTTAGTGGGTGATAGGAGG
Source organism: Sapria himalayana (assembly GCA_029783825.1). Lineage (NCBI taxonomy): Eukaryota > Viridiplantae > Streptophyta > Magnoliopsida > Malpighiales > Rafflesiaceae > Sapria > Sapria himalayana. The sequence goes on along the minus strand of JAREIK010003198.1, from coordinate 606,663 downwards.
GAACTGTGTACTTAGGATTGACTTTAACAGCCGGGACAAAATGGAAGTGAGTCCTTATAATCTACAGCTCAACAAATTTCTTAATGAATATCAATCAGATATTTGCTAAGAAACTTTTTATAGCATATTTTATTAATTTTATTTTTCTTTTGTTATATTTACATGTTGATTACTTATTATACCAGTATACTGAATTTGTTCAATTTTCCATTATCTGTCAAGAATGTTAGTTTATTCATTGCATCTTATTTTATCTGCATCTGCTTTATGGGCAACTTTTCTTTTGACCAACGATGGTGTGATTAAGTGTCTACTTTTTGTCGCCCTTTCATTTTTAAACTGAAATTTGATTTGATGATATTACTTTTGTAATACATAAAGTTAAGGGTGTTGGTTCTGGGCTGACAGCAGTATCCTATTTTGCTATGGTAAATCATACAAGCATTGTTAATTCTGTAGCATGTTTGAATGTAAATATTCTAAATAAAATATGCATACATTAGGTTATAGATATTTAAAAATTGGAAATAAGTTGGTGAACCTTTATGTACAACACCATAAACCATGAAAAACAATTTAACGCTAATGTCAACTTTCATTCAAGTTGGCATACATACAACATAAATACCAAGCTTAATGAGAAAGAATTGATATTAGGGTTATATACATTTATTATGAATGCTAGCTGATCACAAATAATGCATAGGATGAAATGTCTGTATTCTCTTAAATCTTATTGTTTAAATTATTGTTTAACACTATATGTTTTATTTATTCAAGAAAAATTTAATTAAAAGCAAATCAAATAATGTTAGAGATTATATTTTGGGTTAAGCCAAAATATTTATTAGTTTAATTGGAAATTAAGTTAGGCTAAACTAATATCTCAAATGGTTTGGTTGCTCACATTGATTTAGTAGGCCGAAAACACTCAACCTAGATCTTTGTTGTTTAGTTTGCAAGTGAATACCAACTCAGGTTGTGCTACTTGAATTGTCAAATTGACTTTGTGCTATAATATAATAAATTTCTATTTTATCAAGAGATAATATTTAAAGATTATATTTTAAAAATTATAAAAATTATTAATCTTTTGCTTAAAACGTATATCCAACTCAAATTAAAATAGTCATATAATCAAGAATATTTATAATTAGTGAAATAGTTGTTGGGTTTTGCTATTCTTTCATACATTCAAATAAATATATGTGCAGCTGAGAGAATAGTGATGTACAATATGATGCTATACTAAAGCTTGTCTATCATGCTATACAAAAAATACAGTAGATTCTAAATTATTATATAGTTTAAAAATTTAATAAATTACAATTAACAATCAAAATTATAAGAAATTAAAACTTACACCTAATTAATAGTCAAAATTATAATAAATTACAAGTCCATGCTTAACAAATAAATTAGAATTAAAATACTTGAGTATTCTAATTGTGTTTATTGCATACTCTTGATAAAATCAAATTCATTAAATTTTATATTGTTCATGTTTTTTAACAACCTCCTTAATTTTGATAAAATTAAGGAAAACATTAATTTTTTTCATGTAAAACAAAATACCATCCTCAATTAAATATAAAAAAATGAGCTATTCATGGAGATGCTGATTAGTAAATTCTTCTTATATTTTTGCTAGTTTAATATTGTTTTATAATATTTTGTTATTGTTGTTAGATGTTATTATGCATAAGAAAAATTATGTAATGGTGCATTAAAATAATATTTTTTTAAAAAAAGTACCTAAATAAGTAAATATTCATATTAAAAAATACATCAAAATAAAAGATTTCTACTTTCTGGTAAACTCAAAAAATACTTTTATTCCTCTTGTATATTACATGATTTGAAAAAAAATAAAAAAAAATAAAAAAAAATAAAAAAAAATAAAAACAAAAAATCTATTTTCAAAAACACTATAGCATGAGAGGTATACTGTATTGGAAAATAGTATGCCCGATTTGTAGGAATGTAATATTTATATAAATCTTATAAAGACAAAACATTATATATAAATATTTATTCATTTATATAATTGTATGACATTATATTTATATGTTTATACTTTAACATTATAAATATAAACATATAATTGTTATATATAAATATTTATACATATGTATAAACATTTATATAACATATAAATTTGTATATAAATATATAATATTTATAATGATTATATAAATGTGATATATATACTATATAATATTTATAAAAATGTATGTGTATATATATATATATATGTATGTATGTAACATTTATAAGAATATTTTAAACACAACATTAAATTTAAACACATACATTTTAATAATGATATACCATTATATATAAAAGCTTATACTTTAATATAAATGTGCAACTGAGAGAATAAATAATGATCTGCAATATGATGCTTGTATGCATACACAAGAGATTATCTCTATAATGTATATATCATATAAAGAAATGATACATCATAGAGGGATAATAGTAGTTTTATCTATGAATAAGGCCAAGAGTATTATTAGGTATTGAGAAAGACAAGTCAATTATCATTGTCATTTAGGAGTCTTCATAGAGCTCCTCTATTGTGATGCTTACTTTAAAGAAGTAAACAATTTTTTTTTTAATTGTTGTTTATACTTTTCATTTGTTATGTACCATAGTTATCGTAACTCATCTTTTTACTTAGATGTATGATTATTAACTTAGAAGTTAATACTCATAGTATAAAAAATTATAATTTGCTTAATATTTTCTACATGGTTTTTTTATATATTGCAATAACTACTAAACAATTATCTAAAAGCATTTGTTATAATAATATACAAGTTGAAATTTGGTTACTTTTGCCTTTTTTTTTAATTTTTGGATATATTTATAGCCTTATTTTTATGTGTTATATTTTTAATTAATTAATTTTTAATTATATTTTTGTATTATATTAAGATAATATATTTTTAATTTTATGGTCAGATATTTTATTAGTTGTTTGAATATTATTGTTATGTTACTTATTCATTATTTACTTGGTTATTTTTTTTATTTAATTGAGATGATATAACTTTTGCATGACTATACATTTATACAATATATCAATGGTTATATGAAATAATATATTTTTTAATAAATAAAATAATATGAAAATTTAATTACCAATTAATAGTTTTCATGGTTATTATTAATATTATTTATTTTCTCAATTGTTATAATCATAAATTAATTTTATTATTTCTGAAATTTATTTGATTAATTTATAAATAATATTATAAAAAATAACCATAAAAATTTCATAAACTATTAACCATAAAATTAACTATTTATGAAATAAAATAATTAATGGTTAAATATAAAATAATTTCTTTTTCTAATATTTTCAACTCTGACCCGTCTCTCCCCCGTCTAGTCATCTCTATATAATTAGGTCAGTTCACTTCTAAAAACCCTTCGACTCTCAGAACACACTACCATCGTCACGTCATTTCAAAGAATTGTATCAAACAAATAACATCTCAATCTATCTATCTATCTCTCTCTCTCTCTCTATGTGTTTTTTTTGTTTTCTTTTCATTATAATTTAATGAGAAGTTAGTAATAAGTTTTGCAAATTTAAAATCAATAGTGAGCTAAATGGTTCTTTTTTGTTGAGTTCTTGTGTGTTAATGATAAATTGGTAGTGTGAACTTTTTTTCTTTTAATGATTATTTTTTAAAGGTTTAATGGATTTCAAATTAACATAAAGTGTGCAAGCTCTGAAATTCAAAGAAGAATAGCAAAAGAGGATTAAAAAATAATAATAAGAGGAGAAGAAGAGCAAGGTACTGTAATTTTTTAAATTCAAGTTATATCTTATATTTTAATTTATGGTTTTTTATATTTTAGAATTATTGTCTTGTAGAGAAGATGAGTATTAAGAACCTGTGGAAATTTATCTACTAATCAAGTTTCCGTGGTTATAGTGTGAAACTCTTATATATATTTCTCAAAGAAGAAGATACAGCTTAAACATAACCTTTAATTTTATTATCATTGCTCATGTTGATAGTTTGTTGAGGCTGTAATTTTTGTTGGTTAATGATGATGAATTCTGTTTACTTTTTTTTTCTTAATAAATCATATTTTATGGTCTTTAATTAGGTACCCAATAAATTCCATAGTTATTATATTCTGTTAAGATTGTGGATCCTTTAATTAATTTAATTGGCCTAATATTAATTATTGTTTAATAGTACTATTGAAAAAAATTCACTACACTTAGAGGTGTCAAATGGGACGTGTCAGGCCGGGCCGGTCCATTTTTTTCAGGCACGACACGAACATGCTTTCGAGCCGGGCCAGGCACGGCACGATTACTATACCATGCCGTGCCTGGCCCGGCACGGTTTTGTGGGGGTTCATCCCAGCACGGGCTCGTGGCACGATTCGCCCGGTTCGGCCCGGTCGGGCCGAACCCTAAATTAAAAAAAAATTAGGGTTTCGGCATGACCGAAACCTTAATTAAAAAAAAATTTGGATTTCAGTGCTCCTGAACCCCTAATTTAAAAAAAAATTAGGGTTTCGGTGCCCCCATAACCCTAATTTAAAAAAAAAATGATTCCGGCACGATACCGTGCCAACGGGGCACGGTACCGTGCAGGGCCAGGCACGGCATGAGGCTCGGTTGGCCTCGGCACGACACGGCAAGATAGTGCCGTGGTCGGGCACGGCACGAGCCCGGGCATGAAAAATTCCGTGCCGGGCCGGCCCAGGCACGGCCGAATCATGCCGTGCCTCGTGCGGGGCCGGGCCGGCCGGCCCGGTTGACACCTCTAACTACACTACGTCTTTATTATATCTATCTAATTTTCGCTTGTAGAATCAAAACACACTTGATGGAGATATGTGAGGTTAGAAAACTAAGAACCCAAGTAAGACTATAGATTATTGTTTGTAGGGGAACAAACATTGGTCATGCATGATGACTTATTTTGTGTATACATTTATAATAAGTAATTATTTTATCATTATATAATGTTCACACGAGTAATATGATAGATAATTTGATTAGTAATAGAGTATACCCTTCTATTTTTTAAAAATGTGCATATAGTATATATATCAAATGTAGTAGATGTGTGGTGCGTGTGAAGTTGCTTATTTAGTGTAGTCTATGTTTGCTTTACATGCACATTATTTATTGTTTACAATGAAACATGTGTACTAATATTCTTCTGTACACAAAAAACATGCCAATTATTTGTCACACATATAGAAAATTAGAAATTATCAAAAATGATATTGTACAACTAAATGAAAAAAAAAATCAAACAAGTTGAAACATGTTATTTAATAATGACTTACAAAATTTTGACTATGATCTAATGTTGATTCTGAGATTATTACTGAGAATCAATATATCAAAGTAAAGTTTTTTAATTAAAATTATTTATTGGATCTAAATCATCATAAGAAGAAGTATCATTAATATTACTGTGATATTTTAGATTTAATGTTATTCTAGTAATATATTTTTTGTTAAATTCAACATTTAGAAATAAAAAATTTATGATAAACAAAAATAAAAATTTATCATTGATGCATAATATGATACTCTTGATATATTATACTCTTGATATAGCCCATGTTTTCTTTTTATTTTTTTTTCTTTTCTGCTATTTTAGATTTAGCACATGTTAATTATTTTTTTTGTGCAGTTGCTGATACTCTTGATATATGACACACACACATACACATATATGTATAGTTTTTGTTTGTATTTATGTGTATCATTGCATTTTTGGTCATTTATATATTTGCAATGTTTTGTTTTGGTATAACATTATGATATGAGTATATTAAATGATTTTATAATTTTTTTGCAATTATAGCCAATGTTATTGTTTGATGAAATTAATTAACCTATTTTAGAATCTTTTAAAAAAAGTGATGTGGCCATTTGGTTGATTTGCTTGTTGACTGTTTGGGCATTGCGAAAAATAGCCCTCTCATATTGCTCTTGCCAAAATGTAGCCTTATTTTTATATTTTCTTTAAAAAAAATAATACTTTTATGTGTTCAGTCTTCTTATAAAATATTAAATTGAAATAACATTTTATGTGAGCCAACAACCATCATAGAAAATGAAAATAGGCTTTTCAATACAAAAAATTAATTTCTCAGTTAAATATCTAATGGACAAAAATATATAAGTGATGGTCATATCTATAATTTTTGCTAAATTAATAAGTTGTCATCCTTCATATCTTTAAAGTTTTAATTGATGTGTAAGTAAATAATATTTAAGTAAATTACTAAAATATTAGGATAATTTTTTTTTGCACTGCTATTTTTTGGCAATTCTTTAATTCATAATATAGTGTGTCCTTTGGCTGCAACTTCAATTAACTATTTATTTATGCATATATTTGGCCTTAACTCTAGGTATTTAAATCACGTGTCTTTTTAATATTAAGATTTAGTTTTACTAGATTATATTCATCCATTTCTAATCTCTATCTTGTTAGTAAACTTAATGTAGGATGTGACAGAATTACTAAGATCTTTATAGTCAACTAGTTTTGCTTAATTCTCATTCTTCTTATCTCAGTTAGTTTTCTTTAGCAAACTATCTTTTGATTGTTTTTTTCCACAAAATATGTTAATGTTAATGTCTGTAATTGTTGGTATCTCTAATCAATTCATATTTGTAATGCTAGGAATCTATAATTATAGGATGTTTCACATCTATGTTTTCTAGTTTAACACTTTGTATGATATGTTTTCTAGTTCAAACCTGTTATTATTCATGTTTGAATTCTTCATTAAATCATTTGCAAAAAGTTTTTGGAATTGGATCTTCATTCCATTTAATTGTTCTTTCCTATTTATTTTTATATTCAAAGATTGAGTTGAATCACAGTTGAAATTTTGATCTTTGATCTTCATTGAGAAGTGAGAAGCTTACACCTTCAAACTTGCAATTCCTTTCTTTTTTTGCTTTCCTTTCTTATCCTTTCACTTGGTTGTAGTGTTCGCCTAATTCTTGCCTTTTTGGGTGGCTTTAATTGGTGCACTGGAAGAGACATGCTCCATTCATCTAGCAATAGCATGACATCTTTTCACCTTTAGCATGCTAATAAATGCTCTATTTATTCATGTAAATTCTACAACCACATTGCCTAAATATTCACGATATTTAATCTTTGCATATTCATCTTTATGTGATTTTATTTAATTAATAGTATTATTTGAAGTCATTGTATGTTTTATTCAGAATTATGATTGAGCATAATTCTTTGCAAATATAACAGGGCAAAATGAGTTCAGATCATCAGTGGATGTACAAAAGGTTTATGAATTGAATTTTGAATAATGATTTTTTGAGTGAGCTAAAAACATTCATCAACTTTACTTGTAGTCAATCAAGATGGATGGACGAAGATACAATTAAGTCTCCGTGTAAAAACTAGAAGTGTTAGAATAATTCTTTTTGTGATGTAAATACTATTAGATACCATGTGGTTAAATATGACTTTGTATCAAATTATTTTGTTTGAATTTATTAAAGAGAAAGTACAATGGCTGTGAATATTGACCAAAATGAGGATTTTGAATCATATGTATGTAGTGAAAAAGCATCAAGCACATACAATAGAATGGTTATGAAAGTTGCTGATGCTGAGTTCGATATGGATTACAAAAATGAACCACCTAAAACCTGAAGCTTAGAAATTTTATGATATGCTTAAAGCTACAGATAATGGGTTGTGGCCTGGTTATAAAACACATTCTCAATTATCACTTGTGGCTCGACTTATGAGCATGAAGTCAAAAAATCATATGTCTGAGAAATTATTTGATCAGTTGACAGTACTGATGAAAGAGGTTTTCCTGATAAAAATTCGGCCACTAACAACTTTTATAGCACTAAGAAGTTACTATGAGATATGAGTCTACTAGTGAAAAAAATTGATTGTTATTTTGATAGATGTATGTTATATTGGGGTGGTGATAGTGATTTAATTAGCTGTAAGTTTTGTGATCATCCTTGGTTTAAGAAGATACATCATGTTGCAGAAATGTGACATAAGATGAAAGTTTCATTTAAGAAGATATATTACTTCCCTTTAATTCCTTGATTGCAAAGACTAAAGCATAAAATGCTACTAATAATGATATGAGGTGGCATTCTGAGCATGAGGTTGAATAAGGGATGTTGCGTCATACATCAGACTCACTTGCTTGGAATTGGGTCTCTACACTGATGGTTTTCGGCTATTTGGTCAATCTAGACAATATTATTCTACATGGCCAATGATAATAACACCATATAATTTGCCTCTATGTTTGTGTATGATGGATTAAAAAACTATTTATGTCAATATTAGTTCCAAGGCCAAAAAATCCAAATTACATGTTGGTTGTTTTCTTTCAGCCTCTTAAAGCAGAGTTGAATCATTTGTGGGATATTGGCGTGAATAAATATGACATCTCAAAAAAGCAAAATATCATTATGCGGGCTGCCCTTATGTGGACGGTAAGTAATTTTCCTACATATTCAATGATATCTGGTTGGAGTAATACATGACGGTTAGTATGCCTATATTGAATGGACAAGTCTGATGCTTTCACTCTCAAATTTAGTGGTAAACAGTCATGGTTTGATAATTATCGTAAGTTTCTACCTACAAATCATCCATACTGTAGATATAAAACTGCATTTCAAAAAAAAAAACATTTGGCTGGAGGAAAAGTAGTATTTTTTGGGACTTGCCCTATTGGAGGTCCAATTTAATTTGTCATAACTTGGATGTAATGCATATTGAAAAAAATGCGTTTGACAAAATTTTCAACACTGCCTGAATATAGATAAAAAAACAAAGGACACTTTAAAATCTAGACAAGTGTTGAATGATTACTATCGGTGTCCTGAATTGAAATGGAATGAAGCTACAAAAAAATACCTTAAAGCTTGTTACACACTTGATAAGAAGGCAAGACATACATTGTGTGAATGAGTTAAAATTTTGAAATTCCATGATGGATATGTGTCAAATATGGGCACATGTGTGGATATGAAGAAGCTTAAGTTATTTAGAATGAAAAGTCATGCTTGTCATATATTTATGCAGAGATTAATACCAAATGCTTTCCATGAAATACTTTCTCTAAGTGTTTGGAAGGTCCTTACAAAACTTAGCTTGTTTTTCAAAAAACTAACCGCAACCACAATCAAAATAGATGACATGGTGAGACTAGAGAATGACATACCTCTCATTCTTTGTAAGCTTGAACATATATTCCCACCACGCTATTTTAACTCATGAAGCATTTGCCTGTCCATTTGGCTTATGAAGCAAGGATAGTCTGGCTAGTGCAATACAAGTTGAGTTATCCTTTTGAGAGATAAATAAATATAAGTAGTTGTGTTTTATTATTTAAAGCATAAATTAATATTGTTATTTGATTTTATTGATACCTAACAAAATGGTTGTAGGTATCTTTGTAAGTTGAAATTGAATATTAGAAACAAGGCAAAAGTTAAAGGTTCAATTTGCAATGTATATTTAGTAGAAGAAGCATCATCTTTTTGTTCTTATTATTTTTAGGACAATGTCAATACAAAAAATATAAATGTGCCTCGGAATGATGAAAGTCATGTGCTGGTAGAAGATGAATCTAAAGACAAGTTATCTATCTTCAAGCACCGTGAAATAGCATTTGGAAGAGCAAACAAAAGATGTATGACAGATGAAGAGTACAAAGAAACTCGGAGCTACCTTTTACTTAATTCTGAAGAGGTTGCACCATATATTGAGTAAGTATACCCAAAATGGTTGAAGGTTTAATCATAGGATAATTTTGTCCTGAATAATAATAATTAAAAATTAATATCTATTAATCTTCCTCTATTTATATTTGTTTAGTGTTTATGTTGAGCAGCTAAAACATAGGCAACCAACCATTTCCAGTCATGAGCTCGATTCTATGTTAGAAACATAATTTGCGAATTGGTTCAAGAACTATTGAGAATTTTTAACCCTTAATTTTTTGAATAATTTGATTTATTAGTAACTTATATTTTTTAACATCATTTATTGAATTTATAGACAGATGATCATTCAAATGGAGATTCCAACATATACATACAGAATCTAAGTAAAGGCCCATTTAGATATGTGACAACCTATACTAGGTATTTTGTCAATGGATATAAATTTCACACAAAAGGGTACAATTCTTCTATAGTAACTATAAACAGTGATGTATGCAATAAAGGCTCAAGTTATAGTGCCGATGAGATTGATTATTATGGTCAACTAGTAGAAGTTATTGAGTTGGAGTATCATGGACTCGAAAATAATAAGATTATATTATTAAAAAGTTAGTGGTTTGATCCTACATGAAATATGGATCCAAAGATTCATTCTAATTATAAGCTAGTAGATGTTAACCATAAACACAGATTTAATCGATATGAGCCATTTATTATGGTAGTTCAAGCTACTCAAGTATATTATTATACATATCCAAGTTTATCTCGTGATAAGAGTGACTTGTGGGCCATTTGCAAAAACGAAGCTTGATAAAACTTTAAATTACCAACATCTCTACAATTGAGTGCAAACTTAGCTATTGCACCAACATTTCAAAAAGATGACATAATTATTATTAAGCTTGTACATATAGACGAAGATCCAAAAAACTTATGTAACTCAAATGGTGGCCTAATAGAAATTGAAGATGATCATTTTATATTTGATGATGAGTTGTAACTTCTATCAGAATCAGATGAAATGTCTGAAGATCCATAAGAGGATGATAGTGATATTGATGATTAAACTATTATAATTGTATTAGAATATTATAGTTTCAAAAACCTTCTATATTTTGTTGAAATCTATTTGTGTGTGTTATTCTAAAATGCATAATTGTTCACCATACAATATCAATTTATGTTTTCATTATATCTCTATTATTTGTTTTATGATTTTACTTTTTGTACAATAGATGGCGCATAAAGGACGTGGGCATCGTAGAGGTGAAAGTGGATGCAGACATGGATGGGATTCATATAGTATTTACATCCTGTTGTACAATCAATACCATCTCATACCCACCCTATCCAGACTTCAACATCACCATCACTATCACCATTATTGACACATTTACCATCTCCTTTATTAGATATAAGGAAACCACCAATTGTGCCTACTACACATGCTTCTAATCCATCACCATCTTTTACACCATATTTTACACCATTAATTATTCCCCCATTTATAGCACCATCGACATCATCAAATGATGTGGTTTCCTATGCCGAGAGTGTTAAGTTAGTAATAGAGATTGTTGATGGGAGGAATAAAAAATATGTAACTATTACTTTAATAAAAAATTATGATGTCCCTGTTAGTGGTTTTGTTTTTATATATAGTTATGAATTACTTGTTTTTAATGTTATTTGTTTATTTTTAACATTTCATTTCATCTCACAAGTGTTCGAATATAATTACAAAATCTTTCAAGAAAATGGTTGATTCCAAAGTATTCTTGTGGAAGAAAGTTTTTGATTTGATAGAAGAGACTAACTTTTATGACTTTCAGGTAAAAACAAAGAAACAAAAGCATTGAAAATCAATTATCTAATTTGTTTACTATTATATTGGTTATTATTCAAGCATAAAAGAATTATGTCCTTATTATTAATACAATTATTTTGTGAATTTCTTATATATAGAATCAGTGTACATGGACACCCCAATTTGATGGATAGATAAAGCCACTGTGGAAGAGAAAAGCTAACAAATGGTACTCATATTTTGTCTATATATTAAAGATTCTAAAAGATAGGCATGATTTTATACCTGAGGATGAGTGGCCTGAGTGGCTTAAGTATTGGGAGTAGAGGTGTCAAACGGGCCGGGCCGGCCCGGCCCGGCACGAGGCACGGCACGGTTCGGCCGTGCCTGGGCCGGCCCGGCACGATAAAAAAACGTGCCCGGGCCCGTGCCGGGCCCGTCCGCACGAACCACGTGCCGGGCCGTGCCCGGCACGAGCCGTGCCGTGCCTGGCCAGGCACGACTCGTGCCTTGGCACGGCACGACTCGTCGGCCCGCGTGCCTGAGTCGCGACTCGTGAGTCGCGACTCACGAGTCGCGAGTCGCGAGTCACGAGTCACGACTCACGGTCACGACTCACTGAGTCGTGACTCGTGACCCAACCGGGCCCCGCCCCCGGTAAAAAGACCGCGGGTCGGGTCCAAACAGACCCGCCCCGCCCCGCCCCGCCTGCCCTGCCTTGCCGTGCGCCCGTGCCCGAGCGGGCCGGCACGGCACGGCACGGCCTTGCCGTGCCCTCGGGCCGTGCCGTGCCCGAATTTTAAAAACCGTGCCGTGCCGGGCACGGCACGGTACAGTGACCGTGCCGTGCCCGGCACGGCACGGCAGCACGGCTGGGCACGTGAAAAACGGGCCGTGCCGTGCCGGGCCGGCCCGTTTGACACCTCTAATTGGGAGGAGCCGGAAGTGAAGAAAAAAGTAGAGATAGCTAGCAAAAACTAATGGACTGAAGTAGCTGGACCATGTACAAGAATGTCTTACCACATAGTAGGATCAAAGTTGAGCATTGAGCATGCTTGAGATTTGATACAATTTATAACTTTAAAATATTTATATATTTAGTAGTTGGCCTAATAGTTCAAATAATTTAAATCTTTACATGGTCTTACAATTTTTGATAAAATTTTCTAACATATATTATTTTTTGTTTTAATAAATAAATATTTTATGCAGGATAATTGAGAAAAAATCACAATTTTTTGGGATTTTCAGAAAGATGCATGTGAAAAAAGTGGATGAGCAGTTTCTTTACAACAAGTCTCAGATGATTGTTGTAAGAATTTTTTATATTAATAAACTTTTAAAATACTCTTGTAAATTTTGAAAATTATGTGGAATTAAATATATTTTATTTATTTTATTTAAATTTAGCATTGTATTTTATTCTATTTTATCACTGGAATCGTGGAGGAACGTGTAACAACTGCTTCTTAGTCAGTTGAGGGTTCAATGGATATTGAACCAAATAACTACGATCTTATAATTTTGGAGACCATAAGATATCAGAAGAAGTAGCGAGTGTATGGCATCGGCTCGAAGGGAGTGACTTCTTGTTCTAGCAGTCGTGCTTTTAGTTACTCCATCACAGTAGTGATGGATGAGGTGGTCGAACAGCAAGTAATAGAAACAAATGAACAATTTGTATTTAGGGAGACAAAAATGAAAGAGAATGATCAGCAGTTAAAGTAAGAAATGCAGAAAATTAAAGAAGTGAATGATGAGATTAAAGAAATTAAGAATTTAATGCAACAACAGATATCATATATGGAGTCATAGTTAGCGGCCTTGTCATGGTAGATAGCATACCGAGTTCTAGCAGAGAAATCATGCAGGAGAGGCAAGAACAAATGCACCAGCTAATGATGAAAATGATAATTTAGTTTTAAATGATTATATACCTATGTTTTATTTTTGTTTTAAGTATGTAACTATTGTATCATAATAATTTATGAACTACTTTTAATTTTTTTTTAATTATAAAAAATGTTTTATAGTATAAGGTTTTATTCAATTTAAAATAAAAATTTTTAAAAATGTAATCAAATTTTTTGTAAAAAAATAAAATTATGTAAATAGTTTTGGAATTTAAAAAGCTAGGTATTATTCCCTCACTAAATTAGCTAGAGATTTTTCTGTTATTATTTTGTCAAAAAATATTAATTAATACACATAATTTTGATCAAAATTAGAAAGGAAAAAATATAATTAGCTTGGGAATTTCTGTCGTTCAAAAATTTGTTAGGGAATTATTTTTCCATTGATATTTTGCAATGAGCACTTTAGTTTGGTATGATTTCCGTCATAAAATCATCACTATACTATTTTAGCGACGTAATTTCTTATAATAACTAAAGAAGTCTCCCTAACTATTTGGGCTTTTATTTGTAGTGCTTTTAGCATATGTGTCTATTTGTCTATCTGTCTAACTGTCTATCAGTCTATCTATTTATCTGTCTATTTGTCTATCTGCCTATCTTTCTATCTATTTATTTATCTAATTATCTATATATCTATCTATCAATGTATTTATCAGTCCATCTGTATATCAGTCCATCTATCTATCTATATCTCTTGTCAATCTATCTATATCTTTATATCTATCTATCTACCTATTTATTTGTTTATAAGTCTATTAATTAGTCTATCTTTCTATCTTTCAATATCTCTAGCTGACTATCTATTAATCTATATATCTTTATATAGATCTATCTACTTGTCTATCAATCTGTCTATCTGTCTATCTATCTATATGTCTATCTTTATATCTATTTATTTATCTATCTGTCTGTCTATCTATCTATCTATATATTTATTTATCTATAGGTCTATCATTCTATTTATCTATCTATCTATCTATGTTTCTACTTGTCTATCTATCTATCATCTCTATATTTATCTCTTTATCTTCTATCTATCTAATTATCTGTCTATCTATTTATTTTTCTATCTGTCTATTTATCTATCTATCAATTTGTCTGTCTTTCTATCTATCTGTATATTTGTCTATCTTTCTGTCTATCTATCTGCTTAATTATCGATATGTCTATATGTTTGTCAGTCTATCAAACTATTTGTCTATTTGTTTATCTGTCTATCTATCTATATGTCTATCTATCTATCTATTTCTATATTTGTCAATCTATTATATCGTCAATCTGTATCTACCTATCTGACTATCTAACTATATATCTATATATTAATTTATCTATCTAACTAACTATCTATCTTTATATCTATCTATGTTTCTATCTATCTATCTATCTACCTGTCTATATTTCTTTATATCAATCTATCAATATGCCTATGTGTCTACCTATTTATATGTCTATCTATCTTGTAATTTGTATATCTTTCTATTTATCAATCTGTCAACTGACTATCTTTACATCTATCAATCAATCTAACTAGATATCTATCATTCTATCTTTCTATCTATATGTCTATATTTCTATATGTCTATATTTCTATATGTCTATCTGTCTATCTGACTATCTATCTATTTGTCTAACTATCTATCTATCTATCTATATATATGTCAATCTATATATCTACCTATCGATCTATCTATTGTGCTTGTGTCTGTCTGACTATGTGTCTATCTAACTATTTGTCTATCTGTCTATCTAACTTGCTATCTATCTATTTATTTGGCTTTTAGTATAACTATCTATCTATTTATCTATCTGTCTATCTTTCTATCTATATATTTATCTTCTAACTAACTAACTAACTAACTATATATATATGTCTATCTATCTGTATACCAATCTATCTATTTCTACAACTGTCTATCTAACCATGTGTCTATCTATCTATTTGTTTGTGTTTTACTAAGTATCTGTCTAACTGTCTATTTGTCTCTTAGTCAAATAGTTTATTTGTCTATCTTTCTATCTAATTATGTACCTATATATCTATCTATTTTTTTATATGTCTATCTATCAATCTATATATATGTTTGTCTATGTATCTTTCTATTTATCTATTTATCTATCTAACAAACTATCTATCTGTCTACCTATTGATCTATCTATCTATTTTTCTATCTATCTATCTATTTATCTACCTATCTACTACCTATCTAACTATTTGTGTATTTGTCAATCAAACTATGTGTCTATCTATCTATTTATCTATTTGCCTATCTAATAATCTGTTAATCTGTTTATTTTTCTATCTGTCTAACAATATTTCTATATTTCTATCTCTATTTCTATCTATCAGTACATCTATCTATCTTTCTATCTCTCTCTTATAGCTTACTATCTATCTTTTTATCTCACTATCTATCTCTATAACTTTCTATCTATCTTTTCTATATTTCTATTTGTCGATATTTCTGTGTCTATCAGTCTATCTGTTTATCTATTTATCTATCTATCTGTCTATCTATATATCTTAAAATCTATCTATAAATCTGTCTATTATTTAACTATCTATCCACACACACACACACACATCTTTCTATCTATCAGTATGTTTGTCTATATATGCATCTATCTCTCTGTCTCTCATTCTGTGTATCTATCTATCTGTTTATCTATTTTTGTATCCATCTTTCTGTCTATTTGTCTATTTGTCCGTCTGTATGTCAATATGTCTATTTATCTATTTATCTATATATTTATATATTTATCTATCTATCTATATATTCATCTCACTATCTATCTATTTATCTATCAATCTAATAATCTATCTATTTATCAATCAATCAATCTATATATCTATCTATCTTCTATCTATCTATCTATCAAACAATCTACCTATCTAATTATCTTTCTATCATAATATATATCTATGTATTTATCTATATAACTATCTATCTCTCTATGTATCTATGTGTGTGTGTGTGTGTGTGTGTGTGTGTGTGTGTGTGTGTGTGTATATATATCTATCTATCTATTTATGTATCTATTTTTCTATATATTTATCTATCTATTTATCAATCTATTTTTCTATCTATTTATATATAAAAATATCTATCTATTTATCTATTTATCTATATGTCTGCTTATCTAGTATCTATCTATTTATCACTCTATCTTTCTATCAATCTTTTTATTAATCTATATGTATATTTATCTATCTATTTATTCGTCTATCTATATAACTTTATATTTGTCTATATATCTATATATCTATGTGTCTTTCTATTTATTTGTCTATCTGTCTATCTGTATATCTGTCTATCTATCTTACTATTTATCTGTATTTCTGTCAATCTATCTGTATGTCTATCTATCTGTCAATGTGTCTATCTGCACATTTATCTATCTATCTAAGTATCTATCATTCTAACTATCTTTCTAATTTTTTGTCTATCTTTCTATATATCTAACTATCTATCTATCTTTATATCTAATTGTCTGTCTATCTATATTTATATCTATCTATCTATCTTACTATCTATCTTTATATCTATCTATTATCTATCTATCTATCTATCAGTTTGTCTATCTATCTATATATCTATCTAAAAATACCTATTTGATGATACATCTTACTAATTTTCATCAACTTATCTGACTATATAGCTATCTATCTATCTGTCCATCTCTCTATCTATGTATCTATCTATTTGTCTATATGTCTGTTTGTCTATCTTTGAATCTTTCTATCGATCTTTCTATCAATTATCTATATATTTTTCTATCTATCTATCTATCTATTTATCTATATATCTATCTATTTATATATTTATATATTTGTCTATCTATCTATCTATCTATCTATTTGTTTATCTATCTTTCTATGTATCTAACTATTTTCTATCTATCTATATATCTATCTATTTGCTTATATTCAGTCTGTTCTCTTATTCTATATATTTATATATCTATCAGTCTATCTATCTATCTATCCATATATCTATATATCAATCAATTTATCTATCTATCTATTAATCTATTTATCTAACTAACTATCTGTCTGTCTATCTATCTATCTTTCTTTCTTTATGTGTATCTATCTATATATCAATCTATTGATTTATCCATATTTTTATCTATCTATCTCTCTTCTTATTTATCTATATGTCTATCTATCTATATATTTATATATCTATCTTTCTGTCTATATATCTATCTATCCATATGTCTGTCTGTCTATCTATTTATACATGCATCTATCTATCTATTTATTTAAGTGTTTATCTATCTTTCTATTTATTTAAGTGTTTATCTATTTATCTATCTATCTATATGTCTATCTGTCTATTTTTCTGTCAATCTATTTATCTATCTATCTATATGTTTATCTATCTATCTCTTTATTTATCAATCAGTCTATCAATTTCTCTATCAACTATCTATCTATATATCTAATTATCTATTTTTCTGTATGTCTATCTATCTATCTGTCTATCTGTTTATCTATGTATCTATCTATCTTTCTATCTATTTCGTTATCTATCTATATATGAATCAATCTATCTATCTATTTATTTGGCTGCTTATCTATCTTTTTATGTATCTATTTATCTATCTATCTATTTATCTATCTAACTTTCTATCTATCTATTTATCTATTTGTCTATCTATCTATCTATCTATCTACTTGTCTATCTATTTTTTGTGTATGTAGGTCTGTATGTATTTATCTATCTATCTAGCTAATTTCTACTTATCTATCTATATGTCTACCTATATATATATTTCTATACATTTCATTTTATCTATCTAACTTATCTATCTATCTAACTACCTATCTATCAAATTATTTATCTATCTATCTATATATCTATCTATTTATCTATTTGTCTATCTCTTTATCTATCTATCTTTCTTTCTTTCTTTTTGTGTATCTATTTGTCTATCTATCTTTCTATGTATCTATATGTCTGTCTATCTCTCTATTTATCTATTTATCTATTTATCTATCTATCTATACATCTATCTGTCAATGTGTCTCTCATTCTATATTTTTATCTATCAATCTATCTATTTTTCTGTTTATCTTTCTATCTGTCTATCTATCTAACTATATATATATATATATATATCAATCTATCTAGCTATATCTATCTAATTGTCTATCTATCTATGTCTATCTATCTATTTGTCTATCAGTCTATCTATCTATCTCTCTATATGTCTTTTTATTTAGTTGTTCATCTATCTATATATCTTTTATCTATCTATATATATTTTTATATATATATATATATATATATATATATATATCTACTTATGTATATATATATCTAATTATGTATCCATCTATTTATCTAATTATGTACATATCTATGTGTTTATATGTGTTTCTTTCTATTTATATATATTTCTATCTATTTATCTATCTGTTTGTATATCAATCAATCTATCTATCTATATTTCTAGCTATCTAGCTATCTATCTATCTATCTATTAATCAATATATCAATCTATATTTAAATCTATTTATCTTTCTATCAATCTATCTATAGAGGTGTCAAACGAAACAGGACGGGCTTGCCCGGCCCGTTTCTTTTGAGCATGCCCATGCTTTCGTGCCGGGTCGGGCCCGACAAGTATAATATATATTATACTTGTCGGGCAACTAAATAATAGATAGATATATAGCCTATCAAAGCCTAGTCCGGCAAGGCCCGCACGGGCCTGGTTTAATAATTTTTTTTAATTCTTAAAGTTTTCTATTATACTTTATATAAAATATATATTATATTATATATAGATAATGTATAATATATCAAATTTATAAAATGAAAATTATTAAAAATATAATAATTTACAAAGTTTAAATTTTTTTATTAAAAATATAATATAAATAAATTACAAATTTAATATTTAAATTGGTAAATTAATAATTATTAAAAATTTATAACTTGAAAATATTAATAAAGTTTAAATTTTTTTATAATTTAAACTAAATTTAGATTATAATTTATTAGAATTAAATTATAGAGATTTAATTTTTAAATGAAAATTTTAAACAAAAAAAATAAATTTAACAAAAAATTTCGTTAAAAAAATTACCAAGTCAAAAAAACAAAAGCAAACCTAATGAGAAATGACCAATCAACCAATAGATACCGAACCAAACAAATACAAGTTTCAACATAACGTAAAAGAAATGTACAATCAATAAAAAATAAAAAATCAAAATCCAAAGGCAGAATCAAGGATAAATCATAAAAATTATCAACTGTGTTCGTGACCGTGAGGCATCAAAAATCAAAATAAAGTGGTAATGACAAATGGAATGTGGCGTGACATACTGGCGTGGCGTGGCACTAGCAACTGGTGTCTAGCAACGAGCAGGGGAAACCAGCAACCATGTCAATCGTCAATCGGCATATCATGAGCATCATCAACCGCAACATCAAGATCACTATCATATGGATGATCATCATCAGTAATCAACTCCTCCGGTTTCACAATGGATACGGATGCAGTGCCTATACCAGCTCCAGTATGATCATGGATGCTAAACCTCGAATCCTTTCAATCCTTCAAATAGGCCAATGCCTCAAAAATATCTGGACGTAATCTCGATCTCCTGACTGAAATCACGTTCACGACAATAGAAAAAGCCGACTCTGATGCTACGCTCGACACTATAGGAGTCAGTAGATCCCGTGCCATCCTAGAAAGCACGGGAAAGGTGAACTCATATGATTTCTACCACTGTAATATATCAAATTTCTTAGTATCAGAATGTGATAAGATTGAGCAGTAATTGGTATCTAAGTACCGAGAAAGCTCGCTCCTATGTGATGGTCCACCCTGACGTTCCCCCCTCGCTAACTGAATAGAAAAATCATCATCTCCGAAGAAGGTATTCATGTCCGTAATCAAAGTCTACAACCACCACCATATCTAGTATTATAGTATGTGAACAGGTCAGTCAACTTCTCGTGAATGAACCCTTCAGGTGGGTCTTCCAGGTTCATGCACGAGGAAATGTAAGTCAGGGTGTTATCTACCCCTTCCACTTTAACCCTAGGGTCCATGCATGCAGCGAGACAATAAAGAGATGGAACTGTGGAATAGTACTTTAAGTACTTGGTTTCCATATCTGCAACCATGTGGCTAAGTGTCGGGTCAGCTCGATACTTTCGAAACATGCTACTAATGTTGCATATGCATTTAAGTGCAATGCAAGTCGTAGGAGTATAAACCGATGAACACATGTTCGTCACGTCATAAAAAATTTTCAGGAATTTCATAAAAGAAATTTCTGAACCCCAGTCAGTGTCGTCAATAATAAGTTCGTCACTCTTACTATTGACGTAGTCGGACATTACGTGTTCGTATCCAACACATGACTCCAACATCAGGTACATGTAATTCCAATGGTGTCTCACATCCGATTGGAATTTTTTCTTCTTAAGATTCACAGACAAACAGAGACTACCAAACTTTTGTTATCTGCGAGGAGTGTGAATATATTTTAGTGCATTACGTATATTATCCAAAGCTGGGGAACACACTTTCATACCCGCTTGAACAATTAGGTTAATCACGTGACACATGCATCTGACATGAAAGATCTCTCCTAATGGTGCATCTCTAATATTCCTAACAAACATGTTAATCGATACTCCATTATTAGATGCGTTATCGAATGTGAAACTAAAAATTTTATTTTGAATTTTATATTCCCTAAAGATTTTCATCATACACTCAAAAATGGTCGGGCCATCATGAGGATGGAGAATCTTGGAGAATCCTAAAATTTTTTTATTCATTGTCTAGTTAGAATCTACATAGTGGCTGGTGAGACATGCATAAGATGATTCATCGCGACTTATCCAGATATCAGACGTCAAGAACACCACTCCAATATATGCCATAAATTCATTAATTATTTTTTATTTTTCTAACTTATATAATTTTAGTATGTCATTCCTATATGTGGACCTAAGAATCCTACTATAAGCAGGCTAAAAATATGTCTGCATGATGCGCACTACCCTTGAATCTTCCGAAAATCTGATCAGAAGACCCATCAATTTGATAAGTCTGGTCATGTCATCTCTACCCAACTCGCTGGAGTATATGAAGGGAGCAAACTTTGAGATTGAACTCGATCCACTCTCAAAAAATGCTGTGCTAAGTTGGGGTTTCCTAGGATCTAATGGATCATATTTTTTGGTACATAATTCGGCATGTCTCTTAAGGTGCCCAGTCTCTAACGAACTCTTATAAGTTAAATTTCTCATACAATATTTGCACTTTGACATTTCTTCTTCCTCACCTCTAATATTTTTTTATTTAATTAAATTAAAATAAGTCCAAACTACATAAGTCCTCCTAGTTTTTTTTTTATTTTAGAAGTTTGGGTTGATACGACTAGAGAAATCAAAGTTTCAGTAGTCTCAGACCTCTGTGTAAGATTTTTATTTTCTAAATTTAAATATGTTTTATTAGTATTTGTCATTTTTAGGATCTTTATTTGACAGGACACAGGAGGTAGAGACTAGATGATAGATTTTAGATTTTATTATTTTAGGACTAGAGAGAGACTAGGTCACTAGAGAGAGAGAGAGAGAGAAAAAGTAAAAAAAATTTAAAATAAATTACCCGGTAAAGCAGTGAGGTCGATCACGTACACGGTGCTCCACAGTCTAGTTCAAGATTCCAAACCCGAGCCGAATGACGAAATCCCGAGTCCCGAGAGAGAGAAGAGCAAGAGTTTTGAGAGTGTGAGAATGTGAGATCTAAGAATAAATATTTATGAAAAACATAAATGTTATAGAGAGGAGGGGGGATTTTATAGATTAAAAACAATAATTTTTTAAAAAAAAGTATTTTTTTTTGTTTTTTTTAATTTTTTATAGTATTTTAGGAGGCAGAATCATGAGGGCTGTCGGATCTGCCCCCTAGCTATTGGAGGGGAGATCCAACGTTTGTATTTCATATTTGTTTTTCAATTGCTCGTGGGGGGCCGAGAATCGGGTCGGGCGGGACCACGGGTCAGCTCTAATTGGACCCATGACGGTGCTGGCATGGATCATAGGATGCGTGGGCATGGAGATGGGGTGCGGTACGGGTGGGGACTGACCGACTCGGGTATTGTGGTTGGGGGTCATGGGGTGCCGGGTGCGGATCTGACCTTGACCCGTGCCGAAGGGCCGTGCCACGGGCCACCGAACCGTGCCGGGTCAGGAACGGCAAGAGGCCCAGTTGTCCTCGGCACGGCACGACACGAAGGGTGCCTTACCCGGGCACGAGAAATTTACATGCTGGGCCAGCCCAGGCATGGCCGAATTGTGTCGTGCCTTGTGCCGGGCCGGGTCGGCCCGGCATGGTTGACACCTCTAATGCTTGGCTCTTCTGGTTTAGACCCAGACCATTATGGGTTGGGCATGTGTCGGTCCAGCAAATAACCATTCCCATCATAATTGTTGGCAAAGATTTTCATTAAAACTATCTGGAGTATCTTAATTTCTTTTTTCTTTTGGGTTTGAGGTGATGAATATATATATATATATATATTATTCATTATATTTATTGCACTATTTTAAATTATGTATTTTTTATTTCACTTGTATTTGGTCTAGGTAGTGTAGTGCTTATATTGATGGCATGCTCCAGACACTTTTACTTTTATTCTTAAAAAAACATCATGTGTCTTGGGGCAGTCTCCAACATGTTAGCTGAAATGATGGTGGTGGCGGCGGCATCATCACTTTTGTTTCCCCCGCTTTGATATCATGTTCAATAATATAAATCATGCATCTAGGTGCCTCATTCCTAATGCAACCAAACGTGTAAAGTAGACCAAGTACTATGCCACACATAAGGGGAAATACATGATGAAAATTTATCTACGAGAGCATGTTAGATTTATAAGATAGAAAGCATGTTGTGATTGAATTAGCATCGAGGTTATTGGAGATTGTATTATTTTGTTTTGGCACATATTGTTTTTTTGTTTTGTTTTAGAAGATAAAAATTCTGTTTGTTTGGGCGTGTGTTGTCCTGATTTTCATCGGGCATCTTTTTTTATTTTCTATTTTTCGGGTAGTTTTCATAAAGTCTGAAGCATGTGCAATTTGTTAATGATACTAGGTTTCTACTTACCATGCAGAGTTGGATGTTCTGGCAGTGCAATAGTGGGCCTCATGTGCTAGCTCTTGCACTGTGCTGATCTTTCTTTTCAGAGTCATGTGGCGGATGACATGCACTGTATATGTACATATACCAAGTATATAAGTATGAATATACTTGGTATATATGTACGTATATACTGGGTATATACGTATGTATATACAGAGTATGTACATAAGTGGGTGCATATTTTTATTTGTAGACATGTAATTATTGTCATACATACACACGCATTCACACACACACACACACACACACACACATTTAAATATATAATTGCTCGGGCTAGTTTGGTCATCATCGTGCATTGCTTACTGATGCAGGTCATAAAAGTCATGAATATTCTATATTTTCCAAAAATGTGGAATGAAAAATATTTTTTATCTTGGTTAGCTAGGTAGACAGAGGTTGGTCTTAAATCTCTTAGTAACTGTGTAAATATGCAATTATCACATGGTACAAAGCATATATATGAGGAAATAAGTTTTCTTGCCTTAGGTTCTGCAATGATTTGTTATAATTGTACTAGGTCTTAGGATGATGAAGATTCTGCTCGTGTAGTGTCGTGTAATTTTATTACATCTTACAAAACTATATTCAATCAGAAGGAAAAATGTATCATTGCCTGATTTTTATAGGCAGTGAGTACCAAGAAGAATATCAGGTTCTGTTTAGGGAGAAGCAACTCGCCGCCGCATCAAAAACTCGCTCAATCTCAACACGAGTTGTTGGCAGGGAAGTTCATTAATCGAGCATCATCGCCCGCCCCTCTTCTATTATTAGCAGCAGTAGCTGCAGCAGTAGTAGCAGGAGCAGTAGCAGTAGCAGGAGCAGCAGGAGCAGTAGCAGAAGCAGGAGCAGCAGGAGCAGTAGCAGTAGCGGAAGCAGCAAAAGCAGCAGTGACAGTGGCAGGAGTTGCGGCAGCAGCAGCAGCAATAGCGATGATGGTGGCAGCAATGACAACAATAGCAGTGGCGGCAGCGACGGCAACAATAGTGGGTATGGCGGCAATAGTAGCAACAAAGGTGGTAGCAACAACAGTAGTGATGGTGGTAGTTGCGGCGGCGGCGGCATCAGCAGCGGCGGCATCAGCAGCGGCGGCATCAGCAGCGGCGGCATCAGCAGCGGCGGCATCAGCAGCGGCGGCATCAGCAGCGGCGGCGGCGGTGGTAGCAGCAGTGGTAGCAGCGGCAGCAGCAATAGTAGTGCCAGTAGTGGCGGTAGTAGTGGTAGCTGTGGCGGTGGCAGCAGCAACAGCAGCAGTAGTGACGGTAGCAGCGACAGCAGCATCAGCAGCGGTAGTAGCAATAGCAGCAACAACAGCAAATGCTATATATACGTATGTATATATGCACAAATATTACTGTAGTATTTTTACATATAATACTGAAGTAATATATGTACATATACACTATAGTATATATGTACATATATACTGTAGTATTATATTTATATCAAAATATAACTTCTTTTATTTGTTTTTTGTGATTTTATTCACTGGTTTAAATTTTGTACAAATATGATACCTCATTATTCTTTATACGAAGTTTGTATAAGTTAGTGATTTTTTACTAGACATGGCGCACCGCGACTTGGAAAGCTTTGTCGTAGCAAAAAGGTGGTGATAGAAGCAACTGAAGAAGATAAAGAAACCTCAATGCACATATAGATTATACTTTATGCACTATCGGTAGATACATTGATGAATAAAATGTAATAAAATTTTATTATATTTTTGTTTTAACTATGTAAGACAAGGGTTGCTTAGATTGTAGTTATTCAAAATTATTATTTAAATAATTTTTTAATAATTTTGTGTTACACATTAGCATGGTGGAGTGCTCCATTTTTCTAAGTTCAAGTTTCTTAATGATTTCTT
This sequence comes from Sapria himalayana, assembly GCA_029783825.1. Lineage (NCBI taxonomy): Eukaryota > Viridiplantae > Streptophyta > Magnoliopsida > Malpighiales > Rafflesiaceae > Sapria > Sapria himalayana. The sequence goes on along the minus strand of JAREIK010003198.1, from coordinate 581,140 downwards.
CGGGGTTACTGCTATAGACGATCACTCTCTATTTCATATGCCAGTTCTTTTGTTAGATTGTCAGCTCGATCATGGCGGGGCAGAGCAGCACCCTTATAAGCCTTAGGACTAGGAGAGGGTTCTAGTTGTGCGGAGGCAAGATGCGAATCCTAATGCCCTTAGCCTAGCTCATGGCTCGTCTTCCAGGTTTTTCTCTAAGAGTTTTCATATATATTTTCTAAATTTTAATTCCTGGTTTTTCTTTGTATATACGAAAATATATATTCGGTATATATGTACATATATATTTGGTATATATGTGCGTATATACTCAGTATATACATACATATATACTCAATATATATGCACATATATTTATCTTTCTATATGTCTTTTATCTGTCTATCTATCGATCAATCTACCTATCTATCTATATATCTATTTGTCTATCTATCTATCTATCCATCTATCCATCTTACTGTTTATCAAAAATTTATCGATTTATTTGTCTATCAATCTGTCTATCTATCTATATATCTATATATCTATCTATCTTTCTTTCTATCTTTCAATTAATCTATCTATCTATATTTCCACCATTCATTCTATCAAGTTTTCTATGTATCTTGCTATCATTCTATATATCTATTTGTCTATCTAACTGTCTATCTATCAGTTTATCTATCTATCTTTCTATATATATATATATATATATATATATCTTTTTATTTTTTTGTCTATCTATCTATCTATCCATATATCTATCTATCAATCTATATGCTTATCTATCTGTCTATCGGTATATCTACCTTTCTATCTTTTTTTCGAATAATCTATTTATATATCAACCTATCTATCTATTGATTTATCTATCTTTCTATCTATCTATCTATCTCTATATCTATTAATCTAACTATCAGTTTATCTATCTATCTATTTGTCTATATTTTTGTCATTCTATCTATCTGTCTATCTATCTATCTACCTATATATCTTTCTATCTATATGATTATCTATCTATCTGTATATCTATATGATTTATCTATTAATCAAATAATCTATCTATCTATATTTCTAGATATAATACTATATATTTGTATAATAATCTTTCAAACTTTCTATCTATCTATCTATATATCTTTATGTCCATATATTTGAATATATTCCAGCATATCAATCAATCTATCAATCAATCTATCTGTCAATCTGTCTATCAATCTATCTATCTAATAGTCTATCAATCTATATATCTTTATATCTATCTATCTGTTAATTAATCAATCTTTCTTTCTTTCTATCTGTCTTTCTATCTATCTATTTATAAATCCGGCAATCAATCTTTCAATCTTATTGTCAATCCATCTGTCTATTTATCTGTGTTTCTTTCTGTTTCTCTATCTATCTAGACTAAATATCTATCTAATTATCTATCTGTTTGTCTACCGATCTATTTATCTACCTATCAGTCTATCTATTTTTCAATCTATCTGAATATCTATCTGTTAATCTTTCTATCTGCCTATCTTTATATATATATATATATATATATATCTTTCTAACTATTTATATATCTATCTATTCGATCTATATAACTAACTAACTAACTATCTGTCTGTCTATCTATCTATTTGTTTATCTTACTATTTATATATTTATATATCTATTTGATTATCTTTTTTTCTATGTGTGTGTGTATATATATATATATATCTTTCTATCTTTCTATCTAAATGTTTATCTATCTATAAATCTATCTATCTGTATATCATTCTATTTTTTTGTGTCTATCTATCTATCGATCTATATATTTTTTTATCTATCTTTAACATATATTTATATATCATTCTATCATTTATACTATATATATATATATATATATATATTTGTCAAGTTGTCTGTCTGGATATCAATTTGTCCATGTGTATTTTTGTATATCTTCTATCTGTCTATATGTCTACCTAACTTTCTGACTGTCTATGTGTCTACCTATCTATCTATATGCGTGTCTATCTATATATCTTTCTATCTATCTATATATGTCTATATCCGTCTGTCTGTCTATTTATGTACATGTCTTTCTTTCAATCAATCTTTCTATCTATCTATATATCTATCTATCTATGTATCTATCTAACTATCTATCTATATGTTTGTATATCTATCTATCTATCAATTAGCTTGTTTAACTTTTTACCTATATATCTATCTATCTATCTCTCTAGCTATCTATCTATTTGTCTATTAATATATCTCTCAAATAAAATATTAATCTGTGTATCATTCTTTCTATAAATCTTTCTATCTATCTATTTAACTATCTATCTATTCATCTATATATTCATATATTGATTTATCTAGCTTGTCTGTATATCTATTTGTCTATCGATCTAACTATCTATTTGTATATCTATCTCTCTATCAATTTATCTATCTATCTATATGTGATTCTATCTATCTATCTATCTACATATCTATATGTTTGTCTATCTATTTTACAATCTATCTATACATCTATCTATCTATCTAATAATCTATCTATATATTTTCCTATCATTATGTATATCTATATGTCTACCTATTTGTTTATCTATTTGTCTATCTATTTATCGATATATTTGTCTATTTATCTATCTAAATATTTATATATCTATCTTAATATCTATTTATCTATCTATTTGTTTATCTATTTGTCTATCTATTTGTCTATCTATTTGTCTATCTATTTGTCTATCATTCAATCTATCTATCTTTCTATCTACTTATATATCAATATGTCTCTCTATTTGTCTATCTATTTGTATATCTATTTGTATATTTATCTTTCTATCTAACTAACTATCTATCTATCTATAAGTATGTCTATCTATTTTTCTATCTATATGTCTATCTATATATCTATTTTTTATTTATCTGTCAATCTATCTCTCTATCAATCTATCTATATCTTTCTACTTATTTGCATATATATTTATCTACCTATCTACCTTTTTATCTATATATCTATTTGGCTATATATCTGTGTGTGTGTGTGTGTGTGTATCAATCTATCAATCTGTCTGTCAATGTGTTATCTTTTTGGTGATGTATCTATTTATCAATCTGTCTATCTATCAATTTATCAATCAATCAATCTATCTGTCTATATCTATCTATTTATATAACTTTATATCTATCTATCTATTATTATATCTATATGTTTATCTATCTTTCTATCTATGTGTTTATCAATCAATTAATCTATCTATCTTTCTATCTTTTTTTCCTTTCTATTTGTCAATCATTCTGTCTATTTATCTATCTATGAATTTGAATTTCAATCAATCAATCTATTTGTCTATCAATTTATTTGTTTGTTTGTGTGTCGATCTATCTATCTTTGTGTCTATCTATCTGTTTAATTTTTATTATATCTTTTTACCAATTTATCAATCTTTATATCAATCAATCTATCAAAATCTAGATCTATCCATCTATATATATATATATATATATTTGTCGATCTATATGCCTCTTTATATCTCTATATATCTCTCTATCTATATCTGAATCTATCTATCTATATATCAATTAGTTTATCTATCTATATATTTGTCTATCTATTTGTTTATCTTTATGTCTATCTATCTGTCTAATCTTTATAAATTTCTATCTGTTTTACTATCTCTCAGTCTCGCTTTCTCTTTATCTGACTATCTATCTGTCTATCTATTTATATATCTATATGTTTATCTATCTATCTATATATCTATCTATTTATCTTTCTATCTATCAATTTGTCTATCTATCTGTCTAGTTTTGTGTCTATCTATCTATCTATCTATCTTTCTATCTATTTGTATTTCTATCTGTCTTCCTATCTATTTATCTATCTATCTATTAATATGTCTATCAATCTGCATATCAATTTGTCTATCAATCTATCTACCTAACTATCTATCAAATAATGTGTTTATCAATATATCTATCTTTCTATCTATCTATTTGTCTATCTTTCTATCTATTTATCTATCTTTTTATCAATCGACCTATCTGTCTCTATATCTATTTGTCTATCTAAATAGCTATCTCTCTATCTATCGATGTGTCTATCTAACACTATCTATCTATCTATATATTTCTTTAGCTATATGTCCATGTATTTGACTATCTATCTATCTATATGTCTATCTATCTATCTCTCTATTGAGCAACCTATCTATATGTCTATCTATCTATCTATATATCTTTTTGTCTATCTATTTGTCTATTTATTTGTATAATAATTTATCGATCTATCTCTCTATCAATCAATCAATCTATATATCTATCTGTCTATCTATATGTATATCAATCTATCAATCTATCTGTCTGTCAATTTAGTTATCAATTAGTTTATTAATCTATATAACATTAATTTGTGTATCAATCAATCAATCTATTTATTTCTCTATCTTTTATTCTATGAATTAATCTATTTATCAATCAATCTATATGTTTGTCTATCTATCTATCTATTTTTCTTTTTGTCTATTTATTTGTCTATCTATCTGTCTATCTGTGTATCTATCTATATGTCTATCTATCTATCTATCTTTCTAACTATCTGTCAATCTATCTGTCTATCTATTTGTATATCTATTTATCTATCTATCTTACTTTTTATCTATTTATCTAATTGTCTATCTATTCGTCTATCTATCTATTTTTGTATCATTTTTACATTATATGTGTCTATCTATTTGTCTAAATATCTATCTATCAATTTGTCTATCAATCTATTTATCAATCTATCTTTCTACCTAACTATCTATCTATCAATTAGTGTATGTATATATCTATTTATCCGTCTACCAATCTATTAATCTATCTATCTATCTATATGCTTATCTATCTTTATATCTATCTTTATATCATTCTATCAATCAAATTATTTTTATATATGTCTATGCATCTGTCTATTTAACTATCTTACTATATGTCTATTTGGATATCTATTTGTATGTCTCTTTGTCTATCTAACTATCTATTTATCTATTTGTCTGTCTGTCTATCTATTTATTTGACTTTCTATATGTCTATCAATTAATCAATCATTCTATCTATCTATGTATCTATCTCTCTATTAATTTGTTTGTCTATCTTTATATCTATCATTTTTTCTATCTATCTATCTATCTATGAATCTATCTATCTTTCTGTTTATATATCTGCATACCTATCTATCTATATGTTTGTCTATTTATTTGTCGATCAATCAGCCAATCTATCTATCTACCTACCTACCTATCTATCTATCTATCTTACTATCTATATATTTGTTTATCAATCTCTCTATTAATATCTCTCTCAATCAATCTATACATCATTCTATCAATCTATCTTTAATGTATCTACCATTCTATCTATCATTCTCTCTATAAATTTATCTATTTATTTATCTATTTATATATCTATCGATCTATCTATATATATATCTATTTATCTTTATGGCTATCTATTTGTATATCTATCTATCTATTTGTATTTCTATTTTTCAATCAATCATATATCTATCTGTCATTCTAACTATCAATCTACCTATCTATACGTCTCTATCTATTTGTCTTTCTATCTGTCTAACTATATATATATCTAGATATCTATTAGTCTGTCTAATGAACTATTTTTATATCTATCTATCTTTTTGTTTATTTATTTGTCTATCTATATATCATTTATCTATTTATCTATCTATCTATCTATTTGACAAATTATCTATCTAATAATCTTCCTATCTATATATCTTAATATCTAATTGTCTATCTATTTTTCTATATATATGTCTATCAAAATATCTATCTATCTCTTTGTCCATCTATCTACCTATCTCTCTATCTATATATCTATTTGTCTATCTATATGTCTATATATATATATATATCCATCTATTTGTCTGTCTGTCTATCTGTGTATTAACCTATACATCTATCTTTCTATCAATCTGTCTGTCTATCTATCTATTTGTTAATCTATTTGACTATCTGTCTGTCTATCTATCTATCAAACTATTTATCACTCAATCTATCTATCTATCTATATATCTATTTTTTTATTTATCTATCTATTTATCTATTTTTTTATCTATCTGTCTATCTATCTATCTATAGATATATATATCTATATATATCTATCTTTCTTTCTTTTTTTCTAATAGTTTATCTATCTATCTATTTATCTATCTATCTATTTATCTAACTATCTATCTATTTATCTATCTATCTGTCTGTTTATCAATATTTTTATCTTTCTATCTATCTATCTATTTATCAATTTGTCTTTAAGTATATTTATCTATTTATCTATCTAGCTGTCTGTCTGTCTATCTATCTATTTTTAAGTCTGTCTATCTGTTTGTCTATCTATTAGTCTGTCAGTCTTTTTATTTGTCTATCTATCTATCTATCTATCAAACTATTTATCAATCAATCTATCAATCTGTCTATCAATCAATCTATCATTCTATCTATAAATCTATATATATATATATATATATATTTATTTATTTATTTATTTATTTATTTATTTATATTTATATTTATATTTATATTTATATTTATATATATCTATCTTTATTTCTTTCTATATGTCTACCCATTTTCCATCCTATCAATCTATTTATAAATCTATCTATCAATATCTATAAGCCATCTATCATATATATATATATATATATATGTCTATCTTTATATATCTCTATCTGTCTATCTATCTATCTATACTTCAATCAAGCAATCTATCTATCTATCTTTCTTTCTTTATGTCTATATATCTGTCATTTTATATAAATTTTTATCTTTCTTACTATCTATCAATCTAACTTTCTCTCTTTCTATCTATCAATCTATCTATCAATATGTCTATCTATCTGTCTATCTACCTATTTCAATCTATCAAATAATCTGTCTATCTATATATCTCTAAATCTTTCTAGATATCTATTAATCTATCTACCTATCTGTTTGTTTGTCTGGATATCTATTTATATGTCTAACTATCTTTCTATCCATCAAACTATCAATCTATTTATCTATTTGTCTGTCTATCTATCTGTTTGTCTATCTATCTATTTATTTATCTATTTATCTATCTATATATATATCTATCTATCTGTCTATCTATCTGTCTATCTATCTATCTATCAATCTATCTATCTATATATTTGTTGAGCTATCTATATGTATGTGTGTGTGTGTGTATGTATCTAATTGTCTATCTATCTATCTATTTGTCAATATATATGTCTATCTTTCTATTTGTCAATCTATATGTCTATCTACCTATCTATCTATATATCTACCAATTTGCCTATCTATATGTCTATCTAATTTTTTATATTTTTGTCTCTCTATTAGTATATCAATTTGTATAATAATATATCGATCTATTTCTCTTTCTATCTATCTATATGTTTTCAATCTTATAATCTATCTATCTATAAATCTATTTATAAATCGGCTAATTAATCTATCTATCAATATGCCTATCAATTTGTCTACCTATCTATCTATCTATTTTTTTTATCTACTTTATTATCAATCAATCTATCAATCTATAAATCTTTCTATCTATCCACCTTTTTTTCTATCCGTCGATCTGTTTGTATGCTTTGTTGTCTGCCTATATATATATATATGTCTGACTATCAATATATCTATTTATCCATCTATCTATCTTTTTATATATATATCTATCTATTTCTGTGTGTGTGTGTGTGTGTGTGTATTAGTTTATTTATCTATCTAACTATTAATGTATTTGTCTATCTATCTGTCTATCAATCAATCTATCTATCTATCTATACATTTATGTATCATTTTGTCTTTCTATCTATCTATCTATATATCTATCTAACTATCTAATTATCATGTCTATCCATTTATATACCAATAATTATCTACTATATATTTGTGTATCATTATGTCTATCAATTTCTAAATCAAGCTATTTATCAATTTGTCAATCAATCTGTTTATCAATCTGTCTATATACATATATATCCATCTATCTTTAAATATATTAGTCTATATATCAATCTATCTATCTACATACTTATCTATTAATCTATCTATCTATATGTCTATATATCTCTATATCTATATGTCTATTTGTACATCTGTCTATCTCACTATCTATGTGCCTTTGTGTCTATTTGTCTATCATATGTCTATTTGATTATCTGTGTGTTATCTATTTATCTATCTGTCTATCTATATATTTATATATATATATATCAATCTATCTATCTATCAATTAATCTATCTATCTATCTAACTAACTATCTGTGTGTCTATCTATCTATCTTTCTTTCTACATATCGATCTATTAATCAATCAATCTATCTATTTGTCTAAATATATCTATATGTTTGTATAACTATCTATTTATCTATCTATTAGTTTCTCTATTTATCTTTCAATCTTTCAATCTATTTATCTCTCTATCTATCTATTTGTCCATATATCTATCTATTTATTTTTATATCTATATATCTATGGATCTATCAATCTATCTTTCATTGTATCTATCTATCTACTTATATATATGTCTGTCTATCTATTTATCTTTCATTGTATCTATCTATCTACTTATCTATATGTTTGTCTATCTATTTGCCTATATGTCTATCTATCTATATATCTATCTGTCTATCTAATAATCTGTCTATAAATCTATCTATCTTTTTGTCTATCTATCTGTCTATCTTTCAATCTATCTATTTGTCTATCTAGTTGTCTATTTTTATAACTAATAATCTATCTATCTATATTTATATCTATTTGTCTATATATGTGTCAATAAATCTATTTGTCTATCCATGTATCTGTTTATCTATCTATCTGCCTATCTATCTATCTGCCTATCTATATATCTATTTATATATTTGTCAATCTATTTGTGTATCAATGTGTATATATATATATATATCTATCTCTCTTACTATTTATCTATATATCTATTTATATGTCTATCTATTTGTCTATCTATCTATCAATCTATCTATCTGTATAACTATCTATTTATCTATCTATCTTTGTAATAATCTATCTATCTGACTGTCTATCTATCTATCGATCTATTTGTCTATATATATATATATATATATATATCTCTCTCTCTCTATAAATTTGTCTATCTATATGTATATCTATCTATATATCTATTATCTATTTGTCTATCTATTTGTATGTCTATTTATCTATCTATCTATCTAGCTGTTTATGTAATAATCTATCTATATATCTATCAAATCTATCTACAAACCTATATATTTATCTATTTATCTATATATATATCTATATATATCTATATCTATATCTATTTGTCCATCTATTTATCAGTCTGTCTTTATATCTATCTACCTATATATTTATCTATCTAACTATCTATATCTCTATCTTATTGTCTATATATCTATTTATGTATCTATCTGTCTATCAATCTTTCTATCTATTTATATATTTATCTGTCTATCTATCTATCTATATATAAATATCTATCTATATGTATATTTATATCTGTTTATCTACATATCTTTCTATCTATCTATATATCTATCAATCTGTATATCTATCAATCTGTCTATCTATCTTTTTGTTTTTCTATCTATATATCTTTCTGTCTATCCATCTATCTCTCTACCACTCTATCAATTTGTCTATCAATCTGTCTATCAATTAGTCAATCAATCATACTATAAATTTGTCTATTAATCTATTTATCAATGTATCTATCTACCTGACTATCTATCTATATATCTATCTACCTATCTTTAATCTAAGTATATATTTATATATCTATCTATCTTTCTAACTATCTGTCTATCAATCTCTCTATTAAACTATTTATATATCTAGCTATCTATCTCACTATATGTATATCTGTCTATCTACCTGTGTGACTATCTATCTAGCTATCTATCTGTGTGTCTATTTGTAAATCTATCTATCTATTAGTCTATTTGTCAGTATATCTATGTCACTATATATCTATCTATTATCTGTGTATCTAGAGGTGTCAAATCTTGCCGGCCCGGCCCGGCCCTACACGAGGCACGACACGGTTCGGCCGTGCCTGGGCCGTCTCGGCACATTTTTAAACCATGCCCGGGTTAGGAACAGCTCGTGCCGTGCTGTGGCACGGCACGCCGGCACGGGTTCGTCCCGTGCCGGTTCACGCAGGCACGCGTGGGGCGTGGGCGTGACCCGTCCCCCCCGTTAAAAAGACCGCGGGTCGGGTCTGATTGGACCCGACTGCCGAGCCCCGACGGGCTTAGACCCGACCAATCCCAACGGCCAAAAAAAAATTCAAACTTTACAGATTTTCAGCCATTGGATTTGCCTCCAACTGCTAGGGGGGCAGAATCCAACGGTCCTCATGATTCTGCCCGTTAAAATTATATTAAAAATTCAAAAAAATAATAAAAAAATTTCTTTTTTTATAAAAAATTAATTTCTTTAGCATATAAATTCTACCCCCTCCCTATAACATTTATATTTTTCAAAAACATATTTCCTCTCAAAACTTTCTCTCTCTCACATAAACCGTGCATCTCTCTCTCGGGCCTAGGGATTTTGATTTCGGCTTGGATTTTCGTGAAACTCTACTTGAGTTTTGAACATTAGAGGTTCCTGCGGTGCACCTTGCACGTGACTGACCTCATTGCTTTTACCGGGTAATTTATTTTACGTTTTTATTTACTTTCTCTCTCTAAAGCTTCTCTCTCTAGAAAAACATAGGAAAAAAAACATAAAAAATGACAAATACACCTGACACGTATTTAAATTTGGAAAATGAAAATGTTAGTGTTACACAGATGTCTGCGGCTGCTGAAACTTTGGTTTCTCCAGTCGTCTCAACCCAAAGTTCTAAAAAACAAAAAACTAGGAGGACTTCTGTAGTTTGGACTCATTTTAAAATCATAACACAAGTAAATGTTAGGGGTGAGTAACTTGAAATGGCACAGTGCAAATATTGTATGAGACTTTTAACATGCAAGAGTTCATGTGGGACTGGGCACCTTAAGAGGCATGCCGAATTATGCACCAAAAAACATGGACCCTTAGATCCTAGGCAAACCCAACATGGCACTACATTTTTTGAGACTGGATCGAGTTCAGTCTCAAAGTTTACTCCCTTCGTATACTCCAGCGAGTTGGGTAAGGACGGCATGGCCAGGCTCATCACATTGATGGGTCTTCTGATCAGATTTTTGGAAGATCCGAGGGTAGTGCACATCATGCAGACTTATTTTCAGCCTTCCTATCGTAGGATTCCTAGGTCCACATCTAGGAGTGACATACTAAAGATATATAAGTTAGAAAAACAAAAAATAATTAAGGAATTTATGGCATATAGTGGAGTTGTGTCCGTGACGTCCGATATATGGACATGTCACGATGATTCTTCTTATGCATGTCTCACGAGTCACTATGTAGATTCTAACTGGATAATCAATAAAAAAAATATTAGGATTCACTGAGATTCTTCATCCTCATGATGGCCCGCCATTTTTGAGTGTATGATGAAAATATTTAGGGAATATAAAATTCAAAATAAATTTTTTTGTCACTTTCGATAATGCTTCTAATAATGGAGTAGCGATCAATATGTTTGTTAGGAATATTAGAGACGCACCATTAGGAGAGATCTTTCATGTCAGATGCATGTGTTATGTGATTAACCTGATAGTTCAAGCGGGTATGAAGGTGTGTTCCCCCACGTTGGAAAATATACGCAATGCACTCAAGTATATTCGCACTCCTCGCAGACAACAAGGGTTTGGTACTCTTTGTTTGTCTGCGAATCTTAAGAAGAAGAAATTTCAATCGGATGTGAGACATCGTTGGAATTACACGTACCTGATGTTGGAATCATGTGTTGGATACGAACACGTGATATCCGACTACGTTAATAGTAATAGTGACGAACTTATTATTGATGACACTGACTGGGCTTCAGGAATTTCATAAATGAAATTCCTGAAGATATTTTATGACACAATGAACATGTGTTCGTAGGTTTATACGCTCACCACTTGCATTGTACTCCGGTGCATATGCAACATTAGTAGCATGTTTAAGAAGTATCGAGCTGACCCGACGCTTAGCCATATGGTTGTAGAGATGGAGACCAAGTACTTGAAGTACTGGTCCACCATTCCATCTCTTTATTGCCTCGCTGCATGCATGGAACCTAGGGCTAAGGTGGAAGGGGTAGAAAACACCCTGACTTTCATTTCCTCGTGCATGAACCTGGAAGAGCCACCTGAAGGGTTCATTTATGAGAAGTTGACCGACCTATTCACATACTACGATACTAGGTATGGTGGTGAGACTGTGATTACGAACATTGATACCTTGTTCGGAGATGACGATTATTCCATTAACCTAGCGAGGGGGAAACGTAGGGGTGGACCATCACATAGGAGCGAGCTGTCTTGGTACTTAGATACCGATTACTGCTCAATCCTATCACATTCTGATAATAAGAATCTTGATTTATTATAGTGGTGGAAATCATATGAGTCCACCTATCCCGTGATATCTAGGATGGCACGGGATCTACTGACTCCTCCGGTGTCGAGCATAGCATCGGAGTCTGCTTTTTCTGTTGCAGTGAACGTGATTTCGGATAGGAGATCGAGATTACGTCCAGATATGGTTGAGGCCTTGGCATGTTTGAAGGACTGGGAGGAATCGAGGTTTAGCATCCATGATCATGCTGAAGCTGGGACTGTGACAGACACTACAGTCGCATCCACATCCACTACGATGGCGGAGGAGCTGATTTCCGATGATGATGATCCATATGATACTGATCTTGATGTTGCGGCTGATGATTCTCATGATAAGCCGCATGACGATTGATGCTGATCTGCTGTTTTTTTTCGATGTTTTTTTATTCATTGTATTTATACGCTTTGTTTGTACGTTGTGTTAAAACTTATACTTGTTTTGTTCGGACCATCGGTTTCAAATGCATGATTGGTAATTTTTCATTTGTGTAGTTTAATTTTTTTTAATTTTAATTTTTACTAACATATTGTATTGATTTATTTTTTTTATGATTTTAATTTTATTTTAAAAATTAATAACTTTAATTTATAATTAATAAATTATAAATATAAATAAAGCTATACTAAGTTGAATTTGATAAAAAAAATAATTTTCTAAAATTTGTTATTTTTTTAATTTTAATTTTTAACATTTTTAAAAAAAATTATATTTAATAATTAATACTCTACACAGTGTAGACTACATTTAACCTTAAGAAATAAAATTTACAATATATAAATTAAAAAAAAACAATATTCTGATTTCAGATTACTGCCTGTCCGTCAGTCCGTGTGGCCTCCCATCCCATCCGTTCCCGTGGCCTGCCCGGCCCTGTCTCTCTCTCACTCTCAGCCTATGTGGCTATGCACTGGCCCCTAGCCTGTATGTCCAGGCCAGGCCCGAGCAGGGCCCGGCAAGGCACGCCGTGCCTACGGGCCATGCCGGGCCCTCCTATATTCAAACCGTGTCATGCCGGGCCAGCCCGTTTGACACCTCTATGTGTATCTTTCTATGTATCTATTTATATATTTATCTAACGTTTTGTCTTTCTATCTCTTTATCTATTTGTATATCTAACTATTTATATGTTTTTCTATCTATGTGTTTATCAATCAGCCTATCAATCTGTCTAACGATCTATCTATATAGCTAGCTATCTATTTATCTATCAATTTAGTCTATACATTTGTATCTCGAACATCTATCAATCAATCTTTAATCTGTCAATCATTCTATCTATAAATTAGTCTATATATATATATATCCATCAATCTAGTAGTCTGTCTAACTATGTATTTGTTTATCTATCTGTCTATTATTATGAAAATCCAACTTTCTATCTTTATATCTTTGTATTTATCTATATGTCTATATTTCTATTTGTCTATTTATCTGTTTATCTATCAGTCTATCTATCTATCTATTAGTCTAATAATCTATTTATCTATCTTTCTATTAATTTTTATAACTTTCTGTCTATATATCTATTTGTCCTTATATATGTCTAATAATCTATCTATCTATCTTTCTTTCTTTCTATATATTTGTCTATCTATCTGTCTATCTATTAATCTATGTATATTTCTATCTTTCTATCTATCTCTCTATTTATCTCTCTATCTAACTATCTATGTATCTATTTGTCTATCTATCTATGTATCTATTTGTATATCTATTTCTCTATCTATCTATCTATCTGTCTGTCTATCTATATATCTAACTATAAGTCTATCTATCAATTTGTCTATCTATCATTTTATCTATCTGTCTATCCGTATATCTATCTATCATTCAATATATTCGTGTGTGTGTGTGTGTGTGTGTATCTATTTATCTATCTATATATATTTAGATATATATAAATATATCTATCTATCTATTTGTGTGTGTGTGTGTGTATATATATATATATCAATCTATCTATCCTTCTATCTACCTATCTTTTAATTTATCTTCTATCTATCAATCTAAATATTAGTTTATCTATCTATATTTATATCTATATATCTATTTATCTATTTATCTTTATATCAATGTATCTTTCTATTTTTCTATCAATCAATCAATCTATCTATCTATAAATTTGTCTCTCAATATGTCTATCATTCTGTTTATCAAATGCCTATCAATCTATCTATAAATATATCAATCAACCTATCTTTTAATATGTCTATCAATCTTTCTATCAATCTATTTATCAGTTTATCAATTAATTTATCAATCAATCTTTCTATATATTTGTTTATCTATCTGTAAATCTATCTATCTATCAATAAATCTCTCTATCAATTTGTGTATTAATCTGTCTATCAATTTTTCCATCAATCAATCTATCTATTTATCTATTTGTATATATATATATATGCATATATCTTTCTAAATTTCTTTCTGTGAATCTAGCTACCTACCTATTTATCTAACTCTCTAAAGATCTATCAATCTGTCTATTTGTCTTTTTATTTTTCTATCTATTTGTCTATCTTTATGTCTATCAATCTGTCTATCTCTCTTTCTAATTATCTATTTATCTATCTATCAATCAATTTGTCTATCTATTGAACTATCTATCTATCTTTCAAACTATATATATATATATATCTGTCTACATTCCTACCTGAATATCTACCCTACCTGACAATCGATCTATCCTTCTATCTATTTGTCTATCTGTCTGTATGTCTATATATCTATTTGTATGTATGTCTTTTTGTCTATTTATATATCTATCTATTTGTCTATTTGTATGCCTATAAATCTATCTATCTATCTAACTAATTATCTTTTTGCTTATATATCTAGCAATCTATCTGTCTATCTATATGTCTATCTAACTATCTATCTATTTGTCTATCTATCTATCTATCTATTAATCTATGTTTTTTTGTCTATCTATCTTTGTAACTATATATCTATCTATATGTCTATCTATATGTCTATCTATTATCTATATGTCTATCTATTTGCCTAATAAATGTATTAAATAATTTTTCTATATATGTCTATCTATTTGTTTATCTATCTATTTATCTATATATCAATCTAACTATCTATTTATCATTCTACCTATATATTCGTTTATCTACTTATCTATCTATCAATATGTCTGTCGATCTATATATTTGTCTATATATATGTCTATCTATTTTTTTATCAATCTATCTTTTTATCTATCTGTCTATCTATCTATCTTTTTTTTAACTCTATCTATTTATCTATATGTATCTCTCTTTCTATCTACATGTCTATCTATTGATATATATATATATATATATATATCTGTTTATCTATATGTCTATCAATTTTTCTATCTATCTGTCTATCAATTTTTCTATTTATCAGTCTATCTATTTGTCTATCTATCTATCTATATGTCAATCTATCTTTCTATCTATTTGTCTATCTATCTTTATATTTATTTGTCTATCTATCTATCTATATGTCTATCTATCTGCCAATCTATCTCTCAATATAATTATCTATCTTTCAGATAATCTTTATATCTATCTGTCAGATAATCTTACTATCTATCTATCTATATATTCATCTATCTATATGTCTGTCTATGTGTCTATTTATCTATCTATTTATCAATCTATTAATCTATCTATGTTTCTATCTTTGTGTCAAAATATATGTCTATCTATCTTTTTTATATCTGTCTAACTATTGTCTACCTATCTATATATCCATCTGTCTATCTATTTATATATCTATCTATCTATATGTCTATCTTTCTATCAATATATCTATCTTTCTGTCTATCTATCTATCTCTCTATCTATATTTCTATCGATCAGTCTATCTATATGTCTATTTTTCTTTCTAATTATCTATAAATCTATCAATCATTCATTCTATCTATCAACTATCTTTTTATATGTCTATCTATCTATCTATATGTGTATATTTCTATTTATCTATATATATATATCTCTCTATCTATTGGTCTATCTACCTATTTATTTGTCTATCTATCTTTCTTTATATCAATCTGTATATAATTCTATTTTTCTATTTGTCTATCTATTGATATATGTGTGTGTGTGTGTGTATCAATCTGTCTATCTATCTAACTATCTATCTAATTATCCATTTATTTGTCTATCTATCTATGTGTCTATCTGTCAATCCATCTACCTATCTTTCTATCTATAAATGTGTTTATCTATTTATCTTTCTATTTGTCTATCTATCTTTCTTTCTTTCTTTCTATCTGATTTTCTTTCTATCTATCTATCTAATAATCTTTTGAACTATCGATCTATTTATTTTTCTATCTAATTATCTATCTATCTATTTATATATCTTTCTATCTATCTATTTCTCTATCTGTCTATCTATCTGTCTATCTATCTTCCATCTATCTTTCATATATCTATCTATCTGTCTGTCTGTCTGTCTGTATGTCTATCTATCTGTATGTCTGTCTATCTGTCAATCAATTTGTCTATTAATCTATTTATCAATCTATTTATCAATCTCACTATCAATTTTTCTAATAATCTATCTTTGAATATTTATATCATGTCTATGAATTTTTCTGTCTATCTATCTGTCTATCTGTATGTCTAACTATCTGTGTGACTATATGTCTATTTATCTATCTATATATTTATCAAAAATATATCTACCTATATATAGATTAGTCTATCTATCTATGTCTCTATCTATCTTTTTTTTAATATGTCTATCTATTTTTTTATCTATTTGTGTATCTATGTGTCTATCTTTGTGTTTATATATTTGTCTATCTTTATGTGTATCAATTTGTCAATCTATCTGCCTATCTATATGTTTATCTATCTGTCTATCTATATTTTATCTATTTATCTATCTGTCAGTCTATCTGCTATCTTTCTATCTCTCTATCTATTTGTTTCTCTATCATTCTTGTTTATCTTCTATCTAGCTATCTATTTTTCTATTTGTTTCTCTATCTATCTATCTAGCTATCTATCTGTATATCTCTCTGTCTATCAATTTGTCTATCTATTGATATATATATATTTGTCTAGCTATCTAGCTAGTTTTATATATATATATATATATATATATATCTGTCTGTCTATCTATCTATCTATTTATCTATTTATCTATCTATCTATCTATTTATCTATTTATCTATCTATCTACCTATTTATTTGTCTATCTTTCTATCTATATATATATATATCTCTCTATTTATCTTTCTATTTGTCTATCTTTCTAAATAACTAACTAACTATCTATCTATATATCTATGTGGCTATCTATCTATTTATCTATCTATATATTTATCAACAATATATCTATCTATATATAAATCTACCTATCTATCTATGTCTATACCTATCTTTTTTTCTATGTCTATCTATTATTTTATCTATTTATGTATCTATGTGTCTATCTTTGTGTCCATCTATTTGTCTATATTTTTGTGTATCTATTTGTCAATCTATTAGCTTATCTATATGTCTATCTATCTGTCTATCTAATTTTTTTTCTATCTATCTATATATCTATGTATATATCAATCAATTAATCTATCTGTCTATCTATCTATTTCTATATCTATCTAACTGGATTTCTTTCTTTATATGTATCTGTCTAGCTATCTATCTATCTATTTGTTTATCTATCTATATGTCTATCAATCTATCTATCAATTTGTCTATTTATTTGTATATCATTCTATCTATCAATATGTCTATGAATCTATCTATCAATCAATCTATTATTAGTTTATCTTTCTGTCTATCTATCTGTCTATCTTTTTATTAATCTATCTGACTATCTATCTTTCTATCTATTTATCTATCTATCTATATATTTGTCTATCTATTTGTAAATCTATATGTCTGTCTATCTGTCAATCTATAAATCTATTTATCTATCTAATTATCTTTTAATCTATCCCTCAAATAATCTAACAATCGCTTTGTCTATCTATCTGCCTATCTCATTGTCTATCTATCAGTCTGTCTATCTATATATCTATCTATGTCTCTATCTATCGATCTATCTATCTGTCTGTCTGTCTGTTTATCATTATGTCTATCTATTTGTCTATCGATCTTTCTATTTGTGTGTGTGTGTGTGTGTGTGTGTGTGTGTATCTATCTATCTATCTATCGTTCTATCAATTTGTCTACCCATCTATCTATCTATCTATCTTTATGTATAACTATATATCTATCTAAATGCGTATCTTTCTATCTATCTATATGTCTAACTATATGTCAATTTATTTGTCTATCTATCTATTTATTTGTTTAATAATCTATATATCTATATATCTATCTATCTATATATCTATCTATCTATTTATCTATCTATCTATTAATTTATTTGTCTATCTATCTATTTATTTGTTTAATAATCTATCTATCTATTTATCTATCTGTCTGTCTGTCAATTTATTTGTTTATCTATCTATCTATATATTTATTTGTTTAGTAATCTATCTATCTATTTATTTATCTATCTATCTGTCTTCTTATCAATATTTCTATCAATCTTTCTATCAATCTGCTTATCAATATTTCTATCTATCTTTCTATCAATTTATCATTCAATATATCTATCATTCTATCAATCAATCTTTCAATCTATACTACTAAAAATTATGATAATACCGACCAAAATACCGACCAAAGAATTTGGTTGGTAATTACTGTCCAAAACACGACTAGTTAGCAACCAAAAAAGGGTATCAAAAAAAATTCTACCTATCAAATTTGTGACAAAATGCCGACGATAATTACCGACCAAATATTTTTGGTCTGAAATCGGTCTGAAGAGTGGTTATCAAATATATTACCGACCATTTTATGACCTAGCATTATAATTGGTCAATATAGTATTTTTTTCAAAATATTTATGGCTTCATACATTCTGACCATTTACCGACCATATATATAGGTCAGTAATTACTAACCAATTTACGACCAATTTAGAGATCCAAATAGGTGCATTGGAGAAAAATATTTTCGACCAAATTCCCGACCAACTACCGACCATATATTACCTACTAAATATATTTGGTCGGAAATATGGTCTATAAATTAGGAGAGAATTAGCAAAAAAATATTCTGGAAAGATTACTGACCATTTAACGATGAAAAATATATAACCATTAAAAATAGTCGGTAAAGTGGTTATCCAATATATTTATAACATTGTAATTATCGACCAACTACCGACCGAATAT
The DNA here is from genome assembly GCA_029783825.1 of Sapria himalayana. Lineage (NCBI taxonomy): Eukaryota > Viridiplantae > Streptophyta > Magnoliopsida > Malpighiales > Rafflesiaceae > Sapria > Sapria himalayana. The sequence continues at coordinate 561,400 of JAREIK010003198.1, read as the reverse complement.
TTAGGTCGGTAATTTCTGACCATTTCATGACTGAATACCGACCATAACCTCTAACCAAATATTTTTGGTCAGAAATTGGTCAGTAAATTAGGTTGGATATAGCGAATAGAAATTGTCGACTAATTATCAATCATTTAACGACCAAAACATATCACCATTAAAATTGGTCGGTAAATTGAACTAAATACTTATAAATTTGTTCTCACCGACCTTTTACCGACCATAATTTTGGTCGGTAATTCAATGTTTTAATTTTTTGATTTGAAAATTATTTGCCAAGTCATTATAACCTAAAATCATCAAAAGTCCATCATTTTTCCGAATCAATGTCGACTGTAAGCATGAAATCACATAAATTAGATATTTCTTCTAAATACAGGTAAGTTTTTCTTTGTTCTTCTCCTTCAAATTGCTTATACACATCTTCATCTCTATGAATTATATATAGACATTCGGAATTTCAATTTTCACTATATTCGAGTATTAGGTTTTTTCTCCTCCTCCTAATTTTCTAATTTTTGCTTTGATTTCATTTACCCTAACATGATTTTGACCCGACACAATTAATTAAACTATAATTTTTCATTTTTAAAAATTTTTTCATCTACTGTTTATATTTTTAGGATTTTAGTGATTTTGATTTCAATTAGATGATGTTTGCATCCGAATAATCTTAATGTTAATGGTTTGTATTTATATAATCGTATGATATTATGTATAAATGTCTATACTTTAATATATATTATGATTTATGTTAAATCAAACTTTTATTTTATATTAATCTTAATAAATGTCTATAATAGTATATATATAAACTTTTATACATTATATAATTGAATGATATTATATATAAATGTCAATACTTTAATATATATAAACGTATTATATTATAAATACACATTGATATGTTATATAAACATATAATTTTATATATAAATATTTATACATATGTATTAATGTTTATAAATATCTATACATATGTATTAATGTTTATAAATATCTATACATATGTATTAATGTTTATAAATATCTATACATATGTATTAATGTTTATAAATATCTATACAAAATTTAGATTAAACTAACCATTTATATATTTTCTTATATAACGTTATGTAACATTAAATGATTATACAATTTTGAAAATATTTATATTACATATTATTTTTTATATAAATATATAATATTTATGATGTTTATATATATGTTATATATATACTATATATTATTTATAAAAGGTATACATATAAATATAATAATATTTAAGTAACATTAAAAAAAATATTTATTCACAAATATTATATAGATACACCTGTTTAATTATATAATCATATGTCATTTTATTTAAAAGTATTTATTACTATATTTATAATAAAGTTAACTACTTTTATAACTATATTTATAACTTTATATAACTAATTTGTAACTATATAATATTGTATAACTATATGTATAATTCTATATAACTATATTTCTAAAAAATTATATTATATGTATACTAATATATAAATATATATAACTATATTTTACTAAATGTATACCTATATAAATGTTAAATATAATTATATCTTTAACTACATACATATTTATAACTATATGTGTATAACTATATAAAAATATTTGTATAAATATGTAACAGTCTATATAATTAAATATAACTATATTTTTAACTATATATACATATATGTATTCATATAATTAAATAAAAATATTTGTTTATAACGTTGTATATATTTATGTATAACTACTTATCACTACTTGTATATATATATATATATATACATAACTATTTGTTTAATTATATATAACTATTTATAACTATATATATTATATGTAAAATAATATATAATTATAATAATTGTATCTTACTATGTGTGTAACTTTAAAATTTTTATGCATTATTATAATTAAATATTAAATTTACAGCTTATATTTAATATATATTTGTATATAGTAGTCTATAAAAAAGTATTTTATTATATGTATACCTATACATAACTATATGTATAAATATATAAGATTAAATTAACAAATATATAAACCTATTTGCATAAATATACATTTAACTATATGTGTAACTATATGTATAATCACATTTAACAATATTTATAATTACATGTACAACAACATACAAAATTATGTTAAACTATATGTGTATATATAAATATTTGTATAACTAAATAAATATCTATATAATTATATATAACTATATTTGTAGCTGTATATATATTTATGTATTAATATAATTAAACAAAATATTTTTTTCTAACATTGTTTATATTTATGTATAACAACTAATTACTACTTGTATGAATATATCTTTATATAACTATATTTTTTTATATATAACTATTTATAACTATATATATGATATGTAAAATAATATATAACTATAAATAATTATATCTTACTATGTGTATAACTTTAAATGTTTTATGCATAATTATATTTAAATATTAAATTTACAGCTTATATTTAAACTATATTTGTATATAGTAGTATATAAAAAAGTATTTTACTATATCTATACCTATTCATAATTATATGTATAAATATATAAAATTAAATTAACAAATATATAAACCTACATGTTTAAATATATGTTTAACTATTTTAGTAACTATATTAATAATCACATGTAACAATATTTATAATTACATGTATAATAACCTATAACATTATGTTAAGCTATATGTGTATAACTATATATAAATATTTTTATAACTAAATAAATGTTTATATAATTATATATAACTATATTTGTAAACTGTATATACATTTATATATTAATATAATTAAATCAAAATATTTTTTTATAACGTTGTTTATATTTATGTATAACCACTGATAACTACTTGTATGAATATATCTATATATAATTATATGTTTTATTATATATAACTAGTTATAACTATATATATTATATGTAAAATAATATATAACTATAAATAATTGTATCTTACTATGTGCATAACTTTAAAATGTTTTATGCATAATTATATTTAAATATTAAATTTACAGCTTATATTTAAACTATATTTGTATGTAGTAGTATATAAAAATGTATTTTACTATATCTATACCTATTCATAACTATATGTATAAATATATAAAATTAAACTAACAAATATATAAACCTACATGTATAAATATACGTTTAATTATATGTGTAACTATATTTATAATCACATGCAACAATATTTATAATTACATGTATAACAACATACAACATTATGTTAAACTATATGTATATAGCTATATATAAGTATTTTTATAACTTAATAAATGTTAATTTAATTATATATAACTATATTTGTAACTGTATATACATTTATGTATTAATATAATTAAATCAAAATATTTTTTTATAACATTGTTTATATTTATGTATAACCACTGATAACTACTTGTATGAATATATGTATATATAACTATATATTTTATTATATATAACTATTTATAACTATATATATTATATGCAAAATAATATATAACTATAAATAATTATATCTTACTATGTGTGTAACTTTAAAAGTTTATGCATAATTATATTTAAATATTAAATTTACAGCTTATTTTTAAACTATATTTGTATATAGTAGTATATAAAAAAGTATTTTACTATATCTATACCTATACATTACTATATGTATAAATATATAAAATTAAATTAACAAATATATAAACCTACATGTATAAATATATGTTAAACTATATGTGTAACTATGTGTATAACCACATGTAACTATATTTATAATTACATGTATAACAACAAACAACATTATTTTAAACTATATGTGTATAACTATATATAAATATTTGTATATCTAAATAAATGTCTATATAATTATATATAACTATAATTAAAGATAATTACTTTTGTTAAATAAAATAATTTTTTAACTAGTTATGGAAATTGATCGTGAATGGATGTATAAGATTCAAATAGTGAATGGAATGTTCTCTAATGAATGTGGGGATAAAGTTGATGAATTTGTTAAGTTTACTTAGAGGTGTCAAACAGGACGTGCAGGGCCGGCCCGGCCCATTTTTTTCAAGCCCGACCGTGCTTTTGTGCCGAGACAAGCACGACACGGTTACTATACCGTGCCGTGCCTGGCCCGGCACGGTTTTGTGGGGTTCAGCCCGGCACGGGCCAGTGACACGATCCATCGGGTTCGGCCCGGTTCATCCGAACCCTAAATTAAAAAAAAAATTAGGATTCGGGCATGCCCGAAACCCTACTTTTAAAAAAATTAGGGTTTCGGGGCCCCCATAGCTTTAATTTTTAAAAAAAAAATTAATTTCGGCACGGTACCATGTTGGGCTAGGCACGACACGACATGAACTTGCATGGTCGGGCACGGCACGAGCCCGGGCACGGGAAATTCTAGTGCTAGGTCGTCCTAGGCACTGCCGAATCGTGCCATGCCTCGTGCCGGGCCGGGCTGGCCCTGCCCGGTTGACACCTCTAAGTTTACTTTGAGATATCCTGAGTGTGTGAATGGTTGTACAGAGATAAGCTGTCATTGCACTTTAGCTAAATGTCAAAATAAATAGTTTTTGAATTTGGAGACTATTAATATGCATTTGTATAGAAATGGTTTTGTAGTGGATTACTATATTTGGATATACCATGGTGAGAAGCAAGTCCACCAGAAGTGTTCGAGTTCAGTAAGGGTGTTAGTAAGTAAAATTAATTAGATGGTCTCGGATAAGATTAATCACACTTCATACCATAAAATAGTTTTTGATGCTATGAGTCCTGAATTCAACTCGAATGAGGAACCCAATGCCGAAGCAAAAAATTTCTATGACATGATCCGAGCTGGAGACAACCCTGTATATGAGAAAAATTCTAAGCAAGCTCAACTTTGTTATAGCCGTGAGGATGTTAGAAATAAAGTGCAGACACATGAATTCGCAAGCATGGTTTGATGATATGTCTAGATTCATTCAAGAATAGTTGCCAAATGTTAATCTGATGCCATTGGATTTCTACAGCACGTAGAAGTTAATTAGAGGCTAGGGATTACCCGAACAGGTTATTCATTACTGTGTGAACAATTGTGTGATATACTGGGATGATGATAGTGACTTTAATAGTTGTAAAATATATGGGCATACTTGATAAAAGCAAAAGATTAGGGATTCTGGAAATAGATTGTATATACGTAAGTTGAAGGTGCAATATCAGAAGATGCACTATTTTCCAATAACACCTAAGTTGTAGAGATTGTATGCATCAACTGCAATAGCTAAGAAATGAGGTGACATTCTAAGCATCATATAGAGGACGGTAATATTCTTTATGACCTGTGGTCGTGACCCCATATAATTTTTCTCCAGACTTATGTACGAAGGAGGAATTTATGTTTTTTGACTGTGTTAGTGCCTGGGCATTCGAATCCAAAGGAGAAGATAGATGTTTTTTTGTAACCATTGATAGTGGAGTTGAAAAGTCTTTGGGGTGTTGGGGTTCAAATTTATGATATTTTCAAATGGAAAAATTTTTAGATGCGCGCAGCCCTCATGTGGACCATAAATGACTTTCCAGCATAATCTATGATGTCTGGGTGGAGTACAATTGGTATGTTGGTATGTCCGCATTGTATGTAAGATTCTGATGCTTTTAGATTAATTAAGAGCAGAAAATCATCGTGGTTCGACAACCATTGGAAGTTTTTACCCATCAATCATCAGTATCAACGTAATACCAAAGACTTCATTAAGAATAGAAAGGTTACTAAATAATTCCCAGGGGTTAGATCTAGGGATGCTTAACTGTAAGAATTGTATAACAGAGGGTTGAGGAAGGTGATAGATGTTGATGCTGAGGTTGTAAATGTAGCTATATCTAAGACATGTTAGTGGAATAAGAAAAGTATTTTCTGGGATTTGCCCTACTAGCATGAGCACTTTCTCGTGCACAATCTTGATGTTATGCATATCGAAAAGAATGTGTTAGATAATATTTTTAATATAGATTTTAACATTCTAGAAAAAACTAAGGATACTTACAAGTCAAGAGATGAGTTGAATAAATATTGTCATCATCCTTAATTTGCAAAAAATCTTATCACCAATAAATTCCCTGATGGGCCATTTATTCTGAATAAATCACAAAAGAAGGTTGTGTTGGAGTGGGTAAAAAAACTTAGATTTCCAGATTGGTATTCTTCTAATCTGGGGAGATGTGTGGATGCGAAAAAACATAAGATGTTTGGCATGAAGAGTCATGATTGTCATGTATTCATGCAAAAGTTGTTATCAATTGCTCTTTTAGAATTTTTGCTTAATATAATATGGAAGCCGATAACTATGATTTCTTTATTCTACAAGCAACTGACTTCTTCTTCATTGACTGATGAGGAGTTAAAAAATCTAGATGAACAAATTCTAGTTATCTTATGCAATCTTGAGAAAATCTTTCTTCCTAGTTTTTTTTGACTCAATGGAATATCTTCCAGTGCACTTGGCTTACGAAGCTAGGATTGCTGGTCCTGTCCATTATCGTTGTATGTGTCCTCCTCAAAGGTAATATTAATTTATTAAACCAATTCTTTTTCTATATATTTATTTATATATACACAAAAATGACTTGTAATTTTCAATAATCATTTTGTAGATACTTGAGGAAAATAAAGCATACAATAATGAATAAGGCTCAGGTTGAGGGTTTTATATGAATAGGTTATATTATGGTTGAGGCTACAAAATTCGCATTGTTATATTTCAAAGGAGATCCAACTCTTCCACTTAAGGAAAAGCGGAATGAGGTTTATCTTTATGACAAAGTGGATAATGAAATGTTTGAAATTTTCAAGCCTCTAGGTAAAGCAATTTTTACTAAAGGGAAAAGATATCTAGCAGACTATGAATATATTATAGCTCATCTAAATGTCCTAATGAATTGTTCACAGGTTCAACCATTCATTGATTAAGTATTTCCTAATAGTCAAATGACATCTATTATGCATTATAATTTACTATTTCTATCAATGTATCAATTATTTTTAATTTTTTTGTGATTTTGTTATAGATAAACGTAAAGAGTTTCCAAACATGAATGAAGAAGCAATCAATGCAGTGACGGAGAAAGAATTTCCATTATTTTTTGAAAAATGTGTATATTTACTTATAAATGAAAATCAAAAAATAATTGTATCTTTCTAATAAATATTTATAATTATAATCTAAATATTCAAGTTAATTTTGATTATAGGTTCATAATCATGCAATAAAATTTTCAATCATTATCTTCTAAGTATAGCACGATGTCCCATAAGAGAGGTTAAAATGTACAATGGTTACTTTGTGAATAGTTTTGAATTTCACACTAAATCATATGGTAGCTACCAGGAAACAGACAATGTGGAAGTATGCATTAAAAGATCCATATACAAATGTGATAGAGTTAGAATTTGAAGCCCTCCCAGTTAAACAAACTATGTTATTCAAATGTGAATGGTTCGATCCAACACCACATGTTGGTATTATTGTCCATCACCGATATAAACTTGTCGATGTGCATGATAAAATATGATTCAACAAGTATGTCTTAGTAGTACAAGCATCACAAGTTTATTATTGTGAATATGCGGGTCATATTAGTCCTAGAAAGGATTGGAAAGTTGTGTGCAAGATAAAAGCAAGGGCTCAAATTGACATCCTCACATCACCAAGTACTAATTTCATAGAACCAGCTTTTCAAAATGATGACAATGATGTTATAATCGAAGCGGTGGTGGGGGACGAAGACATCCTTTTTGTGGCATCTTCTGAGATGGATGCAAGTGGAGATGTAGATGTTGTTGAAAATTTAATTGATTATGAGGAAGAAATGAGTGATGAAGAGAAGTTCGAAAATGATGTTACTATATCTGAAGAAGAAGATGAATCAGAATTTGATGATTCTGAAGAAAATGAGTAGACAATGAGTTTTATGTTATTTTAATTGTTAATTATTTTTTTTATTTTCTTTGCCTTATGTATTTTTTATAGGTATAGCACGTGGATGAGGTAGATGGTCATGGGTGGAAAAGGCAACACGGCCTTATGTAGATGTTTCAAGGTCATATGAGTTATGGTATAGGCAGCACAGCCTCATGTATGCCCAAAACTGGTAGAGGGTCATGGGTGGAAGAGGCGTCACAACAGATAGAGAAGGTTGTGAATGTACTGCAATAGCAACATTAGCTGGCTGATCCACATAATGGTCTTGAGATTTTGATGAATGATCAAGAGACGTGGGAAGAAAAGGAGGGAGAGGATAGAGATGTTGGAGAGTCTTCCTTAGGGCACCCTACAGATGAGACTCTCCCTTTTTCTCATTTTGATCCGATAATTGATAATCTGTAAGATATAAAACTTAACAAATTATTTATCTATTTATTAATTTTTTTCTTACTTGCTAATAATTTTTTTGTTACACGATAAAGTTAAAGCCGTCTGGTTCCATTTCTAGAATTCTAAGGATAATTTTTAGGAAGTCCTTTAAACCAAATAGACATAATTGGAGGTCACTAACACATAGAGACCAATTGATGATATGGAGAGAATTTAAGGTAAATATTACTACCTAAAAATTTTTACATCTTTTATTTATTCTTTTGTTCATTGATTAAAAATTATTTATTTATAATTGTAGAAAGTTTACAGGTGGATACAGCCAAAGGAGTTGGTCAAAAGTGTGTTCTACAAACATGCTACCAGTCGGTATAAAGACATCGTGTATGAGATCAAAGATAAATGGCTGAAGAATAAAGAAAAAGATTCGAGTGTCCTGGATCTTATTTTCGAGGAGTGGTGGAGCATATGGGAAGATGCAAAATATAGGAAGATGTGTGCTAAACAGAGTGGCAATCGTCACTCAGAGCAGGCAGGGGAGGGTAGTGGCATGTCTACACACAGTTGTGGACCTCACTCTATACGTGAGCACGAATGTGCATTAGTATTATTTCTCATTTATACTTTTTATGTTTATTACTTTGTGAATTATATTCAATTATACCTAAATTTCATTTCTCATAAAAAATTTTTTCAATATAATTAATGTATGTATTGTGTGTAATTATAGACATGCAAGAAGGGTAAGAATCATAGTGCTCCTTGCTTATTCAGATACATGCACACGAAGGCTCATGATGATCAGACTTTCATTGATTAGAGATCTCGTGTAGCAAATGTAAGTTTAAATAAAAAAATAAATTTTTTTATTGTTTGAATATAAATTGAAATACTTTTCATACATTTTTATTAGGTGAGATATGAGGAAATGTTAGCTGCTACGACTCAAGTGTATTTCCAGTCTACTTCAGGTTAATGTGATGGTGCAACATGTAGTTCTCATTCATCAATTTCACTAATTGATGTGAATCAGATTTGGTATGCGGCTATTGATGGCAAGGAGAAGAAGCCCATTTATGGCGTCGATTTGTCGACATCATCATTCTACTCGCATAGACGACCAGACTATGAAGCTGAATTTTCAGGACCAATTTCGAATTTGTTCTCGAAGATAGAGGAATTTCAGGATGCGATGCAAAATTTGATACAGTTTAGTTAGCCGATACCGAGCAACGCATGATCAACTAAGAGGGTGATAGGGATGAATCGTGTATGTGTTTTGTCTGGCTTACTAAGAAGTTTCAGGAAGGATGACTATAATTGAACACTAATGATCTACCTCGGATTATTCGACGTAATGCTCCATCTACAACATCTACTCCATCACCTATAGCAGCAGCACCTGCAACAACCACATCGGGACTAGTAGTAGCAGACAGCTCTACCCCTGTACATGACATCTCACCATGTGGACCAAAAATGTCACAGCATAATGATTATGAAACTAGGTTGAATGATTAAGTGTATTACACACATTTTTTATTTTATCTTGATGTTTTTAATATATATATGCAGTATATATAATTGTTTGTTGGAGTTAATTGGATTTTTATTTTGATGTTTTATCTGTATATATGTCTATCTATCAATCTATCTATCTGTCTAGCTATCTATTTATTTATCTATTTATATGTCTAAATGTCTATCTATCTACCATTCTATTTATCAATCTGTATATATGTCTATATGTATATTTGTCTATTTTTCTATCTATTTATTTCTCTATCTATCTATCTATCTATATGTATATGTTTCTATCTATCTATTTATTTATCTATCAACCTTTATTTCAATTAGTCCATCTTTCTATCTGTCTATATGTTTTTGTCTATCTATATATTTGTATATTTACTATATATATGTATATCTATGTGACTATTTGTATATTTATATCTCTATCTATCTATCTATTTAACTATCTATTTATCTATCTTTTTTTCCATTTATCCATCTATCAATCTATCTATCTTTATATATTCTATTTTGTCAATCTATCTGTCTATCTACGAATCTATCTATCTATCTATCGATATTCTATTTTGTCAATCTATCTGTCTATCTACGTATCTATCTATCTATCTATCGATCTATCTATCTATCGATCTATCTATCTAACAAACTATCGAATTATCTTTCAAACTATCAGTCAATCAGTCTATCTATATATCTACCTATTTTTTAATCTATCTATCTATTTATCTATTCATCTGTATATATATCTATCTATCATCTATCTATCTATATTTTTATGAATCTATATATCTATCTAACTATCTATTTATCTACCTATATGTGTATTTATCTATCAATCTGCCTATCTACCCATCTGCCTATCTATCTATTTGTCTATCTATCTATCTATTTATCTATCTATTTATCTATCTATTTATCTATCTATCTATTTATTTATTTGTCTATCAATCAATTTATATGTCTATCTGTCTATTTGTCTATCTATATATGTGTTTATCTATGTATCTGCCTATCTACCTATTTGTCTATATGTATTATTTGTCTACCTAATTATCTATCTATTTGTCTATCTATCAGTATATTTATCTATTTGTAGATCTATCTATCAGTCTATCTATCTATCTATATATCTTTCTATCGATCAGTATATCTATATATTTTTTAATCTATATGTCTTTCTATCTATCATTGTGTCTATATATATATATATATATATATATATATATATCTGTCTATCTTTTTATTTGCCTATCTATCAATCTATTTTACGATCTATTTATCAATCTATCTCCCTATTTTTCTATCTATCAATCTATCTGTCTGTCTATTTGTCTATATATCTATTTATCTATCTATCTTCCTATTTTTCTATATAATCAATCTATCTGGCTATCTGTCTAATTGTCTATATATCTATTTATCTATCTATATGTCTATTTGTATATATATCTATCTATGTTTATGTCCATCTATCAATGTCTCTATGTGTCTATGTGTATGTGTATCTATGTGTTTAAATCTATATATCTTTATATATCTATCTTTATATCTATATATCTATTTTCAATCAATCAATCTATCTATCTATCTATCAGTCTATTTAACTATTTGTCTATCTTTTTATAAGTCTATATGTCTATTTGGATATCTATCTATCTGCCTATTTTTTTATCTATATATCTATATTTTTGTCTATCTATATATTTATATATCAATATATCTATCTATCTATCTATCTATCTTTCTTTCCTTGTTTCTATCTGTTTATCTATAAATTTGTCTATCTATATATGTGTCTATCTATTTATCTATATAGTTTTTTATCTATTTATCTATCTATATATCTATATATCTAACTATCTATGTGTATAACTATATATCAGTCTATATGTCTATCAGTCTATCTTTTTATCTGCATGTCTGTCTATCTATCTGTCTATTTGTATATCAGTCTGTCTCTCTATTTTCCTATCGATCTATAAATCTATCTTTTTTTCTATTTCATTATTTTTCTATCTATCTATCTGTCTATATGTCTATTTATATATTTGTCTATCTATTATTATGTTTGTATATCTATCTTTGTATCTATCTATTAGTTTATTTGTTTATGTGTCTATGTGTCTATATGTCTATTTATATAATTGTATATCTATCTATTTATCTATATGTTTACTCTATATACATATATATATATGTATATATATATATATATATATATATATATCAATTGATATAACTATCTCTCAAACTTTCTATAGATCTATTTATTTAACATTCTATCTACATATTTATCTATCTATTTATCTATCTATCTGTCTATCTGTTTATCTATCTATCTATTTCTCTATCTATATTTTTGTCTATCTATCTATATGTCTATTTATCTATCTGATTATCTATCTGTCTTTCAATCTTTCTATCTGTCTATTCGGTATCAATCTATATTATCAGTCTCTCTATCTATCTATTTATCTCTTTATTTGTATATCTGTTTATCTTTCTATCTGTCAATTTATATATGTCTATATATCTATATATCCATTTATATATATGTCTATTTATCTATCATCCTATTTGTCTATCTCTCTATCTTTATATCAGTCTTTTTTTCTATCCATCTATATTTTTATATGTTTATCTATCTATCTAGAAATCTTTCTATCTTTCTATCTATCTAACTATCTATTTGTATATCTATCTATTTATATATCTATCTATCTATTTGTCTATTTGACTATCTATCTATATGTTTATATAGCCTTCTTCGTATCTATCTATATGTATATATCTATATTTGTTTATATGTCTATCTATTTATCTATCTATTTTCTATATGTCTATATGTATATCTATCTGTCTATTTGTCAATATATCTATTTGTCTTTATATCTATCAATTGTGTAACAATCCATCTGTCTATTTAACTATCTATCTATCTCTCTGTTTATTAGTCAATCTATCTATTTTCTATATGTCTATATGTATATCTATCTGTCTATTTGTCAATCTATCTATTTTCTATATGTCTATATGCATATCTATCTGTCTATTTGTCAATCTATTTATTTGTCTTTATATCTATCAATTGTGTAACAATCCATCTGTCTATCTGTCTATCTATCTATCTATCTCTCTATTTATTAGTCAATCTATCTATATTCTTAATGTCTATATGTATATCTATATGTCTATTTGTCAATATATCTATTTGTCTTTATATCTATCGATTATCTAACTATCCATCTATCTATTTGTCTATCTACCTATCTATCTCTCTATCTATTTATCTATCTATAAATCTATATATCTCTCTATTTATCTATTCATATGTCTTTCTATCTATCTAAATATATATTGTCTATCTATCTATCTATATTTCAAGCTATATATCTATCTGGATATCTATTTGATTTATATATCAATCAGTCTATATATGTACATTTCTATATTTTTATCTATCTATTTGTGTATCTATCTATCTATCTATATTTTTATTTGACTATCTATGTATCACTCTATATGTCTATCACTCTATCTATCTATGTTTCTATCTATCTATATATTTTTCTGTCTATGTATCTATATGTCTATCTATTTATTTTGAACCTATCTATTAATCTATTTGTCTTTCAATCTATTTGTCTATCAATCTATTTGTCTATCAATCTATTTGTCTATCAATCTATTTGTCTATCAATCTATTTGTCTATCAATCTATTTGTCTATCAATCGATTTGTCTATCAATCTATTTGTCTATCAATCTATTTGTCTATCAATCAATCTATCTATGAATCTTTCCATTTATCTATTTATGAGTCAATTTATTTGCCTATCTATCTATATATTTATCTATCTGTTTATATATCTCCCTATCTATCTATCTATCTATTTATTTGTCTATCTATCAATCTATCCATCGATATGAAAATCTAGCTATTTGTATATCTGTGTATATATCTATCTCTCTATATATCTAAGGATCTATGTATCTATCTATCTGTCTATCTATTTATCTATTTATTTATCTATACATTTATCTATATATCTCTTTATCAATATATATCTTTCTATCTATCTTTATATCGATTTGAAATCTCTTTATAAGCCAATATGTCTATTTTTCTATAAATCTATTTATTAATCAATCTATATATCTCTTTATTTGCATATCTATCTATCTATTTATCTATCTATATCTATATATCTCTCTATCTTTCAATCTTTCAATCAATCAATCTAATCTATCTATTTATCTATCTATCTATTTATATATCTGTCTATCAATCTATATATTAATCTAATATCAATCTATCTATTAATCTGTCTATCAATGTATCTACCTATCTGTATATCTATCTATCTATCTATCTATGTTTTTATCAATCTATTTAACTAATTGTATATCTATCTATCTAACTATTTGTCTATGTGTCTATATATCTATGTATCTATCGATTGTCTGTCTATCTATCTGTCTAACTCTTTGTCTCTTGATTTGGCTATCAAATTATCTATCTATCTGTATATTTTTCATTCTATCTATCTATCTATTTGTATTTCTATCTCTCTTCTTTCTGCATTTCTATATGTTAGTCTATTTATTTTTCTATCTATCATCTATCTATCTGCCTATTTTCTCTATCTTTATATCTATCTATCAGTCTATCTATTTGTCTTTCTATCATTCTATCTATGTGTATATATGTCTATCTATCCATCTGTCTATCTGAATGTCTATTTATCTCACTAGTTGTCTTCTTATCTACTTGTCTATCTCTCTGTCTATCTTTCTTTCTATCTAAATGTCTATCTATCTATCAATGAGTTTCTGTATCTATCTATCTTTCTTTCTGTATATCTATATATCTATCTATCTATATATCGATCTATTTATTTATATATCTTTATTTCTTTCTATCTTTCTATTTTTCTTTCTATATGTTATTCTATTTGCTTTGCTATCAATCTTTTTATCTATCTTTCTATCTATCTTTCTATCTATATGTCTATCTATCTATCAAACTAACTAACTATCTGTCCATCTATATATCTATCAGTCTTTCTATCTATCTATCTATCAATTTGTCTATCTGTCTATCTATATTTCTATATATATCTCTATCTATCTTTGTCTATATATCTATCTATTTAAATGTCTATCTCTCTAACTTTCTACCTATCTAATTATCTATCTATCTATCTTTTTGTATATCTTTATGTCAATCTATATGTCTATCTGCTTGTTTATATAATAGTATATCTATCTATCTATCTATATGTTTTTCTATCTATTTATCTATCAGTATATATATATATATGTCTATATATTTGTTTATATATTTGTATATCTTTTTTTCTATCTATCTATCTAACAATCAAGCAATCTATTTGTGAATCAATCAATTTATAAATCTATCAATTTGTCTAATAATCTATCAATCAATCTATATATCAATCTATCTATCTATCTAATTATCAATCTGACTATCTATCTATCTATCAATATATTGATCAATATAACGATATATCTATCTATTTGTCTATCAATATATATATATATATATATCTAAATCTATATGCCGGTCTATCTATTCATCTATCTTTCTATACATCTATCCATCTATTTATCTTTCTATATAACTATCAATCTATCTATCTTTCTTTCTATATATCCCTATATTTATCCGTCTATCTTTTTTTCTATCTATATGTCTATCTATCTATCTTTCAATTTGACTATCTATCTGTCTATCTGTATTTTTATCTGATTTTCTATTCGACTATGTATCTATCTTTTTATATGTCTGTCTATCTATCTATCTATGAGTTTATCTATCTCTCTATCTATCTTTCTATATTTTTATCTATCTATTTATCTATATATATATCTATCTATCTATATATCTATCTATCTAACTAACTATCTATCTGTCTATTTATTTGTCTGTCATTCTATATATATATATATATATATATATATACCTAAGAGTCTATCTGCCTATCAAACTATTTGCCTATATATTTATCTATCTATCTATTTATCTATCTATATTTTTATCTATCTTTCTATATGTCTATATATCAATCTATTTGTCTTACTCTATATCTATCTTTGTTTCTATCTATCTATCTATCGATCTGTCTATTTACATGTCTATCTATTTTTCTATCTATCTGTCTATTTACTTGTCTATTTATATGTCTATATGTCTGTCTATCTAAAGGTACGTCTTTCTATCTATCTAACTAATTGTTTATGTGTCTATCTATAATATAGTCTATCTATCAATCAATTTATTTGTTTGTCTATCTATTTGTCTATGTTTTTGTGTATCTATCTATCTATCTATGTATCTATCTATCTACATATATGTGTGTGTGTGTGTGTGTGTCTATCTCTTTTTCTATCTGTCTATCTTTCTATCTATTTATATATCTATCTATCCATTTTTCTATATATTAATTTATCTATATATCTATCAATCTGCATGTCTATCTATCTACCTATCTATCTATATATCTATCTATCTATATATCTATCTATTTGTCTATCAATCTATCAATTTGAGAATCTATTTGTCTATCTATCTATATATAAAAATGTATATTTATATGTCTGTATATCTAATTTTTTATTTATCTATTTGTCTATCTTTCTATCTTTCTATCTATCTAACTATCTAACTATTTACCTACCTATCTGTCAGTCTATCTATCTTTCTATCTGTCTTTTAATTTTATCTATCTATCTATATATCTAACTATTTATCTATCTGTCTATCTATTTATATATCTATATGTCTATCTATCTATCAATATATCTATCCATCTTTCTCTCTATCTACCTTTCTATATGTCTATCTATATATCTATCTATTTGTCTATCTATCTATCTATCTATCAATCTTTCAGTCTATCTCTCTAATTGTCAATCTATCTATCTGTCTATCTATTTGTCAGTCTATCTATCTATCTATCTATTTGTCTATATATCTATATATCTATGTATTGATCTATCTATTAATTTATCAATCTATTTATCTATCTTTTTGTCTATCTATCTATTTATCTTAATGTTTATCCATCTTATTTATCTATCTTTTTGTTTATCTTTCTTTATATCTATCTATCTATATGTGTATCTATCTATTTGTCTATCTATCTATATGTCTATCTATTTATATATCTGTCTATCTATTTATCTATCTATCTGTAATACTATTTATCTATCTACCTATCTGTCTGTCTGTCTATCTGTCTATCAATATGTCTATCTATTTGTCTATCAATCATTCTATCTATTTGTCTATCAATCAGTCTATGTCACTATTTATCAATCTTTCTTTCAATCAATCTTTCAATCTATCTATTAATCTCAATATCAATCTTTCTATCAATTCCTCTATCAATCTCTCTATAAATCTATTTGTCTATCTATCAATCTAACTATCTACCTTTCTATTAGTCTATCTATCTATCAATTTATTCATTAATCCATCCATCTATCTATTCTTCTATCTCCTTCTCTATCTATCTGATTATCTATCCATCTATCTATATGTTTTTCTATTTGTCTTTCTATTTATCTATTTAATTATTTGTTAATTTCTCCGTATATATGTCTATCTATTTGTCTATCTATCTTTCTATATGTTTATATATTTATTTATCTATCTATCTATATATCTTTCTGTTTTTTTATCAAAATATATTTCTATCTTTCTATATATCTATCTCTCTATTTATTTGTCTATATATATGTTTGTCTATTTGACTATATATGTATCTATTTGTCTATATCTTTTTTTATCTATCTGTCTAGCTAGATGTCTATCAATCTGTCTATCTATTTGTCTTTCCTACCTATATATCTACCTATTTGCCTATATATATATATAACTTTTTATCTATATATCAATCTATCTATCTAACTATCTAGTTATCAATCATTCTATAAATCAATATATAAATCTATCTATTAATTTGTCTAATAATCTATCTATCAATCTATCTAAGAATCTAATTATCAATCTACTATTAATCTATCTATCTATCTAACTATCTATCTTTTTATTTATCTATCTATGTATCTGTCTCTGTATCTTTCTATATATCTAATATCTCATTATCTATCTATGTGTCTTTTATGCATCTATCTATCCTTTTTTTTATCCATCTATCTATGTATCTATCTAACCATCTATCTATGGATCTATATGTATATCTATCCATCTATATATCGATCTATCTATCCATCTATATATCCATCTATCTATCCATCTATCTATCCGTTTATCTATTTGTCTATTTATCTATCTTTGTATATGTCTTTCTATTTTTCTATCTATTTATCTATGTCTTTTTAACTAACATTCTATTTCCCACTCTATCTGTCTTTATATCTATCTATCTATTTATCTTAATATTTGTCTGTCTAGAAGTCTATCTATTAGTCTATCTTTCCATCTATATATCTAGCTATCTTTCTATCAATATGTCTGTCTATCTATCTATCTATCTATATATCAATCTATCTATCTATCTATCAATTTACCTATCTATTTTTCATCCTATCTATCTATATAAATGTCTGACTATCTGTCTATCTATCTATCTATCTAATTTTTTATCAGTCTGCCTATTTGTCTATATATCTATAGGTCTATCTAATTTTTTAACTATCTAGAAATCTATTTATCTCTCTATCTATCTATGTATCTATATATATTTCTATCTATTTATCTATTTATCTATATACCTATTAGTTTATCTATCGAATTATCAATCTATTTGTCTACTTGTAAATATATATGTCTGACTATCAAAATTTTTATTTATTTGTCTATCCATCTATCTCTCCATCTACCATCCATCCATCCATCTATCTGTCTAAATATCTATCTATTGATCTGCCTATCTATCTATTTATTTATCTTTCTATCTATCTATTTTTCTATTAATGTATCAATCTACCAATCTTTCTGTATATCTATATAGTTATCAATAAGTCCATCTATATGTCTCTATATTTTTCTATCTATCTATATTTCTTTGTGTGTGTGTGTGTCTATCCATCTAAACTTCTATCTATTTGTCTATCTATCTGTCTATAGTTATATATGTCTATCTATCTACTTATCTGTTTGTCTATATATATATATAGTTATCTATCTATTTATCTATCTGTCTGTCTATTTATCTACTATATATCCATCTATCCATCATCTATCTACCAATTTATCTTTCTATCTATACATCTATCTATCTATCTATCTGTTTATTTGTCTATTTATCTATCTTTTTGTATATCTATCAAATATCTATCTGTCTGTTTGTATATCTTTATGTCTATCTATCTGTCTATCTATGTATCTACCTAACTATCTATCTTTTTATTTGTTAAGCAATCTGACTATCAATATAACTATATATCTATCTATCTAATAATCTATCTTTCTATCTGTCTATCTATTTGTTTATTTATCTATCTGTTTGTCTGTCTATTTATTTGTATAGCTATCTATCTCTCAAAATATCTGTCTCTTTTTATCAATCTATTTATTAATTTAATTATCAATCTATTATTCAATCTATCTCTTACTATATCTATCAATCTGTCTATCATTCTATCTCTCAATTTCTCTATAAATCTATTTATCTATCTATATATCTATCTATCTGTCTATCTTTCTATCTTACTAACTGCCTTTCTATATGTTTATCTATCTATATTTCTTTCTGTCTATCTATATGTCTAACTATCTTTCTAACTATCTATCTATCTATATAACTATTTATCTATATATTCATATATATATCTTTATATATATATATATATATATATATATATATATATATATAAGTCTATCTATCTAAACTTCTATCTATCTAAACTTCTATCTATCTGTCTATCTATTTGTCTATGGTTCTATTTTTCTATCTATCTATCTGTCTGTCTGTCTATCTATCTTTCTATCTATTTATATATTTACCTATCTATTTGTCTATCTATCTATCTATCTATCTATCCATTTTTCCATCTATATATCTTTTTTTCTATGTAAATATCTGTCTATCTATCTATTCTGTCTATCTATCTGTCTATCTATTTTTTTATTTATCTATCTATCTTATTGTCTGTCTATCTATCTATCTATCTATCTATCTATTTGTCTATATATCTATCTAAATGTCTATCTATCTGTGTATCTTTCTATTTATATATATATATATATCTATCTATCTATCTACATATACTCTGTTTACCAATCTGTATATCAATCTAACTAACTATCTATCTATCTAATAACTTGTCTATCTATCTATCTATCTATCTATCTATCTATTTGTCTATTTATCTGTCTATCTATCTGTTTATCTATCGGTCTATCAATATGTCTATGTCTCTTTTAATAAATCTATCTATTAATTTATTTACAATCTATTTATCAATCTCTCTCATAATATATTTATGAATCTGTCTCTCAATCTATCTCTCAATCTCTCTTTAAATCTATATATATATATATATATATATATCTGTCTATCTTTCTATCATAATATCTACCTATCTATATGTATATCTAGCTGTTTATCTATTTGTCTATTTATTTATCTATCTATATGTCTATCTCTCTATTTATCTATCTATCTTTATATCCATCAATCTTATCAATCTATCCATCAATTACCCCACTATCTATCCATCTATCTAACTATATATCTATTTATCTATCACTCTATTTATCTATATCTATATCTATACATACTATCTTTCCATCTATCTGTCTGTCTATCTCTCTTTCTATATATCTTTATATATATTTGTCTATATATATGTATTTCTATATTTCTTTCTTTCTATATTTCTATTTGTTTATCTATCTATTTATATGTCTATTTGTCTATCTATTTGTCTATTTCTAAGTCTATCTATTTGTCTTTTAATATTTTTATCTATCTTTCTATCTGCATATCTATTTGTTTGTCTATCTCTCTATCTTTCTATTTGTATGTCTATCTATCTATATATATGTCTATCTATCTTTTTGTTTATTTATTTGACTATATATCTTTCTGTCTTCCTTACTATCTATATGTCTATTTATTTGTTTATTTATATGTCTATTTATATGTCTATATTATGTCTATTTATATGTCTATTTGTCTATATATATGTCGGTCTATCTATATGTCTAACTTTCTATCTATCTATATGTTTGTCTATCTATTTAACTGTGTATCTATATATTTATCTTTCGGTCTATCTATCTATCTGACTATCTATTCATCTACTCATCTATCTATTTGTCAGTTTATCTATCTATCTATTTATCTGTCTATTTTCCTGTCTATCTGTCAATCTATCTTTCTGCTATACGTAATCTATATATCTGTCAACCTGTTTATCTTTCTGACTATCTATCTATCTATGTGCCTCTCTATTTATCTATCAATCTATTTGTCTATCTATATTTCTCTTTATTTATATGTCTATCTATCTATATATTTATTTGAATATCAATCTATTAATTGGTCTATCTATTTGTCAAACTTACAGTCAATTTATCTGTCTCTCTACCTATCTATCAATTTGTCTATCTATGAATCAATCTTTCTATTTGTCTAACTATCTATCTTTCAATTTGTCAATTTATCTGTCTAGCTATCTATCTATCTATTTGTCTGTCTATCTATATATCTATCTATCTATATATTTATTTCTCTATTTATTTGTCTAACTATCTTTCTAACTATGTATCTATCTATATGTCTATCTATCTATATAACTATTTGACTTTTTATCTATTCATCTATATATCTCTCTCTTTATTTATTTGTTTATTTTATGTATCTAACTATATATGTATGTGTGTGTATATATATATATATATTTGTCTATATATCTATCTGTATATCTATCTGTATTTGAATCTATATAAATATCTGCCTATTTATCTGTATATTTAGCAATCTAACTATCTTTATTTTTATCTATCTGTTTATCTAACTATTGATCAATCAATTTATCTTTCTATTGATCATCTTGATATATGTCTATCAATTTTGTCTATCGATCTGTCTACTAATTTGTCTATCTATCTTTTTATCCTATCTTATCTATCTGTCTGTATATCTTTCTATCTATCTATCTGTCTAACTATCTTTTTAAGTATCCATCTATCTATCAATATAACTATTTGTCTATCTATCTATCTATATCTTTTTCTATCTATTTTTGTATCTATCTATCTGTTTATCTTACTATCTATATGTCGATCTATCTATCTACTATCTATCTGTCCATCTATCATTATATCAATATCCATATCTATCTTTCTATATATATATATATATATCTAACAATCTATCTATTTGTCTATCACTCTATCTCAATATTGATCTTTCTCTTTATTTTTTTTGTCTATTTTTTTAATTATCTATCTTTTTATCTATATCTCTATCAATCTTTTTATATATTTATCTAACTATTTATCTACCTATTTATCTCTCTATTGATCTATCTATCTATCTTTTTGACTTTTTTTTATTATCTATTTGACAATCTATCTGTCGATCGATCTTTTTATTTTTCTCTCTATCTCTATAAGTCTACCTATTTGTCCATCTATCTAACTATATGCATGTCTGTCAATATATGTCTATCTATTTGTCTATCTATCTGTCTATATATATTTTTAATTATTTTACTATCTTTATGTCTTTATATAAGTGTAACGGTCTTTCGATCTATCTACATATCTACTAATTTATCTATCTATTTATTTATTTTTTTATCCATCCGTCTATATTTCTGTCAATCTATTTGTCTATCTATCTATCTATCGATCTATCTATATTTGTGTTTATAAATTTATCTAACAATCTATATAGGTATATATATATTTATCTTTCCATCTATATGTCAATCTATCTATCTCATTATTTAAAAATCTATATTTCAATCTATCTATTTATATATTTAATATTCTGTCTATCATTCTATCTATTTATTGTCTTTCTATCTGTTTATATATCTATTTAATAATCTATCAGTGATATGTCTATCAATCTTTATATCTATATATCTATCTATCTCACTATCTACATATCTATCTATCTAGTTATATGTCTATCTAACTATCTATATATCAATCTATCTATTTATATATCTATTTATTTATATATCTATTTATATATCTATTTATATATCTATCTTTCTATCTATCAGTATGTCTATTTATATGTCTATCTATCTTTCTTTCTCTCTATCTATTTATATGTCTAATTATTTATCTATATATATATATCTATCTATTTGTCTATCTAACTATCTTTCTTTCTTTATATCTCTTTATCTATCTATTTATATAAAAATGTATCATTATATATATATATATATATATATCTTTCTATATATTTATCTATCTATCTATAAGTTTATCTATCTGTCTATCTATCTATTTATTTGTGTAAATATTTATTTATCTATATATCTATTTATATATTTGTCTATCTATTTGTCTATCTATCTATCTATCTATATAACAATCTATCTATCTAATTAATTGTCTATTTATTTATATATCCATATATTAATATATTTGTATATCTATTTGTCTATATATTTGTCTATCTATCAATAAATCTATTTGTCTATTTAACTATCTATATGTCTATATATTTGTATATATAATATGTCAATCTATCTATCTATCTATATATCTGTCTATCTATCTAAGTATCAATCTATCTAGCTATCTATCTATTTATATGTTTATCTATTTGTTTATCTATGTCTATCAAACTGTATGTATGTATATATATATATATTTGTTTAACTATCTATCTATCTATATATTTGTCTATCATTTTTTCTATCTTTCTATCTATTTATGTATGTATCTATCTATTTATCTATATATATATATATATTTATCTATCAATCTAACAATCTATCTATCTATTTGTATATCTTTCTATATATCCATATATATATATCTGTCTATCTATTTATCTATCTATCTATATATCTTCAATCTATCTATCTATCTTTCTTTCTTTCTTTCTATCTTTTTATTTGTCTATCTTTCTTTCTATCTATATGTCTATATATATGTCTATCTATATATTTAACTATGTATTATCTATAAATTAATCAATTTGTCTATCTATTTATAAATATGTTATCGATCTATCTATTTATCTATTTGTCTATATATATCTATTTATTTATCTATCTATCTGACTATCTAGATGTCTATCTATTTATCAGTCTCTCTATTTATCTATCTTTCTATCTATCAATCTATATATCTCTCAATCTATATGTATATCTATCTTTCTATCTTTCTAACAATCTATCAATGTATATACCTATCTATATATCTATTTATAGATCTATCTATCTATCCATATATTTGTTTCTCTATTTGTCTATATATCTGTCTTTTTATCTATTTGTCCATCTATCACTCAATCGAAATGTCTATCTATCTTTTTAACTATCTATATATTTATCTATTTATCTATCAATCTATATATCTATCTGTCTGTCTGTCTTTCAATTTACCTATCTATTTGTCTATCTACCTATATATCTATCTATTTATCTATATGTCGATCTATCTATCTTTATATCTATATATTTGTTTATCTATTTGAATATCTATCTATCAATCTATCTATTTATCCATCTATATGTCTATCTATCTGTCTATTTATCTATATATCTGTCTATTTGTTTGTCTGTCTACTATCTGTCTATCTACCAATATATCTATCTATATATTTGTTTATCTATTTGTCTATCTATCTATTTATCTATCTATTTTTCCAATTATATGGCTATTTATCGTTATTTATATATATTTTTATCTATCTATCTATCTAAATGTCTATATATTTTTCTAACTATCTATAAATTTATTTATATATCTATTTGTCTGTCTATCTATCTATATATCTATCTATCTATCTTTTTATGTATCTATATATCTATCTGTCTATCAATCTACCTACCTATCTATCTGTCTATCTATCAATCTATCTATCAATGTGTTTTTAAATTTGTATATCAAACTATCTATCTAACTAAACATAAATCTATCTATCAATATAATTATCAATATTTATATAAATTTGTCGATCAATCTGACTAACTATCTATCTATCTCTCTCTTTGTCTATTTATCTGTCTGAGAATCTATCTATCCGTCTATCTATTTGTCATTCTTTTATTATATCTATCTCTCAGTCTATCTCTCTATCTGTCTATCTATCTATCTATATGTCTGTCTATTAATTTATCTATATATGTGTCTATCTATCTATCTATTTATCATATATTAATCTGTCTATATATGTGTCTATCTATCTGTCTAACTATCTATCGATCTATTTATCTATTTAACAATCTATCTATCTGTCTATATACCTATATAATGATTTGTCTATCTTTCTATCTAACTATTTTTCTATCTATCTATTTATCTATGAGACTATCTATTTATCTATCTATTTGTCTGTCTGTCTATCAATCCATCTATTTATCTATCTGTCTTTCTGTCAATTTATATGTATATATGTCTATCTAACTATCTATCCATCGATCTGCCTATGAATCTATTTATCTATATGTCAATATATCTACCTAACTAGCTATATATGAATATATTTTATGTATATCGATCTAACTAACAATCTATCTATCTGTCTGTCTGTCTATCTGTCTATCTATTTATCAATATATCTATCTGTCTATATATGTCTATCCATCTTAATATTTGTCTCTCTATCTATATATCTATTTGTACATTTATTAGTCTATATACCTTTCTGTCTATCTACATGTCTATTAATCAGTCTCTCTAGCTATCTGTGTATTTTCTATCTATCTATATATCTATCTATCTATCTATCTTTCTATCTATTTGTCTTTCTATGTGTATATAATCTATTTATCAACATGTCTATCGATCCATCTATCTATCTAACTATCTATCTAACTATCTATCTAGCTAATTTTGTATCTATCGATCTATTTATTTGTCAATCTATCTATCTTTCTATCTATTTATCTATCTATTTAACTATCTATCTATCTAGCTATTTATTTGTCAATCTATCTATATATCTATATGTCTAACTATATGTATATCATTCTTTCTATCAAAATGTCTATCTATCTTTTTATCTATTTGTATATCTTTCTATCTATCTATATTATCTGTATGTCTATTTATCTTTATGTCTATCTATTTTTATCTCTATCATTATATCTATATGTCTGTATATTTATCTATCTATCTTTTGTCAATATATCTTTCTTCTTATGTATCTATCTATTTGTCTATCTATCTATAAATCTATCCATCTATATATCTGTCTGTCTATTTATCTATCTATATTTTTCTCTAATAATCTATTTACCTATCTATCTATTTATCTATCTATCTATCTATCTATTTATCTTTCTATATATCAATATTTCTATTTCTATTTATTTATCCATCAATATATCTTTCTATTTGTGTGTATATCCATATGTCTATCTGCCTATATATTTGTCTGGCTATCTGTCTATCTATTGTCTATCTATTTGTCTTTCTATCTATCTATTTGTATGTATATTTGTCTATCTATCTTTTTGTTTATCTGTCTGTCTATATTTCAACTATATGTTTGTCTATCTGTATGTCTATTTGTCTTTCTATCTACATGTCTATCTATTTGTCTATCTGTTAATGTATCTATCTATAGTTTTATCTCACTATCTATCTATCTATTTATCTTTTTATCTATCTATTAATCTATATATCTATCTTTTTATCTCACTATCTATCTATCTATTTATCTTTTTATCTATCTGATTAATCTATCTATCTATAAAGTTGTCTCTCTCTGTCTCAATCTATCTTTTTATCGATCTATTGATCTCTATATCTATCTTTCTAACTATCTATCTATTTGTCTGTCTATCTATCTATGTGTTTATTTTTCTATCATTCTATCTAGTTATTTATGTATCTATCTATATATCTATCTCTCTATCTTTTTGTCTATCAATCTTTCTATTTATCTATCTGTCTATATATCTATTTATCTATCTAACTATATATATATATATATATATATATATATATATCAATCATTCATTATATCTTTCTGTCTATCTCTTTTTTTTATATTTGTCTATATATCCATCTATTCATCTATCTATCAATCTTTATGTCTATCTTTCTGTTTAACTATTTGTAGATCTATTTGTCTAACTATTCATCTATCTAATTGTATATCAATATGTAAATATATGTGTCGATATGTTTGACTATATGTTTGTCAATCTATTTGTCTATTTATCAGGATATCAGTTTGTCTATCTATCTGTCTATTTGTCTGTCTATTTGTTTGTCTATCTATGTGTCTATCAATGTGTCTATCTATGGGTCTTTCTATGTGTCTATCTGTGAGTCTATCAATCTATCTTTTTGTCTATCTATGTGTCTATCAATGTTTCAACCTATCTATCTATCTATCTGTCCATCTATCTATTTATTTATTTGTCTATCTAACAATCAATCTATCTATTTCTGTATATATCTACCTATCTATCATTCTATCTACCTACATATCTATCTATCTATATATCTGTCTTTCTATTAATCTATTTGTCTATATATCTATCTAGCTAATTGTTAATATACCTGTTTATCTATTTTTCTATCAATCTATATATATGTCTATCTATCTATCTGTCATTCTATCTATCTGTGAATATATATATATATATAACTATTTATATATATATATCTATCTTTCTGCCGATCACTCTATCAGTCTATTTATCTATATATATATTTATTTGTATATCTATTTATCTATCTATCTATCTATTTGTCAATCTATCTATATATCAATCTGCGAATCTATCCATCTATTTATCCACCTATCTATCCATCTATCTATACACCTATTTATCTATCTATCCATCTATCTATCTATTTATCCATCTATCTATCCTTTGATCTTTCTGTCTTTTTATTCATCTATCTATACATCAATCCATATATCTATCCATCAATCTATCAAGCTTTTTATCTATCTATCTATCCATCTATCTATCCATCTATCTATCCATCTATCGATCCATCTATATCTATCTATCTATATGAATGTCTATCTATCTAGCTATCTATCTATCTGTCTATATATCAACCTATCTGTCTATCTATTTGTGTGTCTATTTATTTTTCAATCTATATGTCTATATGTTTGTTTATCTATCTATCTATCTTTATGTCTGTCTATTTATCTTTCTATTAATATACCTATTAATCTGTCTATATATCTCTCTATCTATCTATGTAACTTTCTCTCTCTATCTATAAATCAATTTATCAGTCAATCTATTCATCCATCAATCAATCAATCTATCTATCCATCTCTCTATCTGACTATATATTACTATATTAATCCATCTTTTTATCTGTATATCTATCTGTCTATCTATCTATTTATTTATTAGTCTATCTATCTATCCATCTATATATATATGTCTATCTATGCGTCTATTATCTGGCTATCCATCTGCCTATTTGTACTTCTATATGTCTTATGATCTATCTTTCTATATGTAAGTTTATTTGTTTGTGTATCTATTTGTCTATTTTTCTTTTTATTTGTATATGTTTCTATCTATCTATATATCAGTATGTATATCTATCTATCTAACTATCTTTATATATGATTGTTTATCTTTCTAACTATCTATATGACTACATATATATCTATCTATTTGTATGTCTATTTATATGTCAATATATTTATCTATCTATTTATCTTTTTATCTACCTATTAATCAATCTATCTATCTACCTTTCTATTAGGCTATCTATATGTCTGTCTTTTTGTCTGTCTATCTTTTTGTCTAATAGTTTGTCTATCTGTATGTCTATTTGTCTATCTATATATATGCCTATCTTTATGTTTTTCTATCTATGTATTTATCTATCTATCTATCTCATTATATCTTTATTTATATATATATATATCTCTCTCTCTCTCTATCTCTATCTTTATGTCTACCTATTTGTCTATCTGTTTGCCTTAAAATTTGTCTATTTGTCTTTCTATTTGTGTATCTTTCTAAATATCAATCTATCTATTTGTCTATTTGCTTGTCTATTTCTCTAACTATCTAGATGTCAATCTATATGTCTATCTATATTTCTATCAGTCTATCTATTTGTCTGTATATACATCTATCTATTTATCTATCTATCTGGCTATCTATCAATATGTATGTCTATCTATTTATATCTATTTATATCTATCTTTCTTTCTATATGTTTATTTATTTGTTTGTCTATCTACCTATCTACCTATCTTTCAATCTATCTATCTATATATTTATCTATATATCTATATATCTATTTGACTATCAATCTGTTTGTCTATCTATCTATTAATCTATCTATCTATCTTTCTATCTATATGTCTATCTATTTATCTATCTATCTATTTCAATACCTATCTATTTGTCTATTTGTATAACTATCTACCTATCAATCTATCTGTTTATCTATTTTTTTCTATATATATATATATATATATATATATATATATATATATATCTATCTACTTATCTATCTATATATTTGTCTATCTATATGCCTTTTTGTTTGTCTATATGTTTATCTTTCTTTCTAACTATTTGTCTATCTATGTATCTATCTGTCTATATGGCTATCTATCTTTCTAACTTTTTTCTGTGTATTTATTTTTTTAACTATAAATCTATCTATCCATCTATCTATGTATATATTTGTCTATCTATCAGTCTATTTATCATATGTCAATCTATCTATTTATGTGTTTATCTATCTAATTGTCTATTTTTCTATCTATCTATTTGTATTTCAATCTTTCTATCCGTATATCTATATATCTATCTATCTGTTTGTCTATAATCTATCTTTCTATCTCATTGTCTATCTATTTGTTTATCTATATATCTATTCATCTATCTATTTATCTTTCTTTCTATCTATATGTCAATCTATCTATGTATCAAACTATCTATCTATCTGTTTATCTATCTATTTATCTATCTGTTTATTTATTTGGCTATCTATCTATCTATTTATGTATTTATATATCTATTTGTTTATCTTTTTATATATCTATATATTTGTTTATCTATTTGTTTATCTATATGTCTGTCTATCTATCTTTCTATCGATATATTTGTCAATCTATCTTTCTATCGATATATTTGTCAATCTATCTATCTATATTTATTTATCTATCTATCTGTATATCTTTCTATCTATATATTTGTTTATCTATTTGTCTATTTAACTATCTATTTAACTATCAATCTATTTTTCTATCTATCTCTCTATCTATATGTCTATATATTTATTTATCTTTATGTCTATATATATATATATATATCTATCTATCTATTTGTCTATCTATATATCATTATATCTTTCTTATTATCTCTCTATTTATCTGTATATAAATATATGTATCAATCTGTCTATATATCTATCTATATATCTATTTATCTATCTATCTATTTATCATTCTATTTATTTGGCTATATATTTTTGTATCTATCTATCTATATATTTGTTTATCTATTTTTCTATCTATTTATCTATTTATTTATCTGTCTATCAATCAATCAATCTATTTATCTGTCTATCAATCAACTAATATATCTATCTAACAATGTCTTTTAATATGTCTATCAAACTATCTACCAATTTTTCAATATATTTATCTATCTTTTTTTCTATCCAACTATCTATATATCAGTCTATCTATCTGTTTATCTATCTGTTTATCTTTTTATTTGTCTATATATTTATATATCCATCTGTCTATATATGTCTATCTATTTGTCTATCTATTTATCTATTTATTTATTATCTATCTATCTCTCTGAATATCTATCTATCTATTTGACAACCTATTTGTCTATCTATCTGTCTATATATTTATATATCTATATGTCAATCTATCTAGCTATCTATAGATTTATATATTTTATTATCTATCTATCAACATGACTGTCTATCTATCTATTTATCTTTTTATTTGTCTATAAATGTCTATCTATTTGTCTATCTATTTGGCTTTCTATCTATCTATGTATATGTCTATCTATTTATTAGTCTATCTATCTATCTATATATATATCTCTCTCTCTTTCCATCTATCTATTTATCTCTCTCTCTTTCTATCTTTCTTTCTATTTATCTATCTATCGATTTATATATCTATCTTTCTTTCTTTCTATTTTTTTATTTTTCTATCTATCTATCTATCTCTCTCTCTCTCAATCTATCTATTATCTATGTGTCTATCTATATTTTAATCTATCTATTTATATATATTACTATCTATATGTCTATCTGTCTATCTATTTATTTGTCTATCTACTTTTATATATATATGTGTGTATTTATCTATCTATCTATCAGTCTATCTATCTGTCTATCGACATATCTATCTATCTGTCTATCTTTCTTTCTATATATAATTATATCTATTTTTCTATCTATCTATCTGCCCATCTATTAGTCTATCTATTTGTCTATCTATCTATCTATATTTATATCTATCTATTTGTCTATCTGTCTTTCTATCTAACTATTGATATATTTGTCTATCAATCAATCAATCTATCTATCTATCTAAATGGTTGTCTATCAATCAATCAATCTATCTATCGATATAACTTTTTATATTTTTATCTATCTCTGTATATGTATATCAATCTATCTATCTCTCAATTTGTCTATCCATCTATCTATCAATCTGTCTTACCATCTATCTATATATTTGTCTTTCAATTTGTCTACCATTTGTCTATCAATTTGTCTATCAATCTATCTATCAATTTTTCTATCAATCTATCTATCAATTTGTCTATCAATCTAACTATCTATCTTTTTATCTATATATTTATCTATCTATTTATCTATCTATTTATCTATCTATCTATCAAAATATATATTTATTTATCTATCTATATCTCTATCTAACTATCTATTTATCTATCTCTATATCTATCAATCTTTTTATATATGTATTTATCTATCTAACTATCTATCTATTTATCTATCTATATATTAATCTATATGTCAATCACTTTGTATATATATCTGTTTATCTTTATATCTATCCATATATCTGTTTATCTATCTATCTACCTATTTATCTTTTTATATATCAATCTAACTATCTATCCATCAATCTGTCTATTAGTCTATCTATCTAGTTGTCTCTATATCTATATAACTAGCTATCTATCTATTTATATGTCTATCTATCTATTTATCAATCAATCTATCTATCTGTCTATCTATCTATTTGTTTATCTATCTATCCATCTATTTGTCTATCTATCTTTCTATCTATCTATCTATCATTTTGTCTATCTATCTATTTGTCTATCTATCTATCTTTTTATCTATCTCTTTATCTATCTATATGTCTGTCTGTCTATTAATCTATCTATTTATTAATCTATCTATCTGTCTATCTATCTATCTATTTATTTTTTGTCTATCTATTTGTCAATCTATCTTGCTATCTATCTATATATTTGTCTATCTATTTGTCTATCTATCTGTATATCAAATCTCTTTCTATTTGTCTATCTATCTGACTATCTATCTTTCTATATATTTGTCTATTTATTTGTCTATCTATCTATTTATCGATTTATCTATTCATCTGTTGATGTATTTATCAATCTATTTGTATATCTATCTATCTATTTGTTTGTTTATATATTGTCTATCTATTTGTCTGTCAATCTATCTATCTATCTATATATCTGTCTATCTGTTTGTCTATATATTTGTCTATCTATATGTCTATATATATATATATATATATATATATATATATATATATATATATGTCTATATATTTGTATATTTATGTATCTATCTATTTGTTTATCTAACTGTCAATCTATTTATCTATTTGTCTATCAATTTATCTATATATATATATCTATATATTTATCTGCCTATCTATATATCATTATATCTCTCTATCTATCTGTCTATCTATCTATTTATCTATTGATCTATTTATCTAACTATTTATTTATATATTTATATGTCTATCTATCATGTGATAAGATGTCAAATACCTTTGGAACGAGCAAATCATTTAATTAGAGAGGAATAGTGATTCTTAGCCCTATATCTTTGGACATTACAACTATCAAAGTGCAATATCAATCAAGTTTGGTCCCTCATGGGTTTTTCGTACTTGTTGTGATAGGCCTGTGTGTCTCATTTTCACTTACTATTTGTGGGATCTACATCTATGTCCTACTGAGCCTGACACATGCTCTGCATGTGCTTTTAGTTTCAAAATATAATGATTCTTTTAGGAATTGTCACTTCTTTAATGGAAATTGGATCTTAGATAATAGCTATCCAATTTGTAATGCTTTAGACTGCCCTTTTGTAGAGCAAAGATTTAATTGTCTGGGAAATGGAAGGAAGGATAGGCAGTATCCAAGGTGGAAATGGAAACCTGCAGACTATCATTTTCCATGGCTAGATGTGTAGATATTTTAGAAATATTGAGGAATAAGAGAATGTGTTTGTTAGTGATTCAATGAGTAGAACACAATGGGAATCTTTGATTTGTTTGCTCATCTCTGAGGTTGAAAATAAAATGAGTGTTTATGAAGTGAACAAGCATAACATAAATAAACATATCAGATTTCTGGGTGTCAAGTTTCATGTCTTCAATTTCACTGTAGACTTATTTCATTCCATTTTTTTGGTAAAACATGGCCGAGTTCCCAAACATTCACCTAAGCGGGCTAAGTTAACACTCCGACTGGATATGTTGGAAGACATTAATGAACAGTGGATCGATTCATATGTTCTAGTTTCAACATAGGGTATTGGTGGGTACCAGGAAACTCTTTGACATGTAAGTTATACCCAAAAACATGAACTCAATTTTTCTAGTTGTATGTCTTGATCATTAAAAAATACCAATTTGTTTCTCCATTTTTCGGTGGTAAAAGGCAAGTATTAATAAATTACCAACTTGGGGTGACACGTGTTCATTAAAAAAACATATATGATTGATAAAAATACTCTTTTTAATAATTGACACATGTTATGCTAGAAATATCATGTCATGATCTCATCGAATCATATCAAGCTGGTATATGAATATATAATATATCATGTATACTCAGCTTAGAATAAAAAAAAATGATGGTCATTATAGTACTTAGTAAAAATGTTTGAGCCTAATCTCGAATAAAAGTATGTACAATAATACTCGGCCTATTTTATTTTGTATTTTTTGATGAATTGAAAATTATTATCTATATGTTTTATTTTTTCATAGAAAATGCCTTTGGAAACTATGTGTATGATTGCATCATTGTCATAATAAAGTATAATTTTTTAAAAATTAAAATTGAAAATTCACTAACTCTAATCAAATATATAATTCAAAGAAGCTCATAAGTTAGAGTATTTATGACCTGACAATTAATCTTTGCACAAAATCATGGAATACTTTTTTTATCTTTTATTTTTTTTAAGAGATACAATTATTTATAAGAAAAATATAATAATTTATAATAATTTTTTTCTTTGGCAGTTGATATCAAACTATAATTTGAATAATCAATCTCACAAGTATTAGTATAATCTCTAAAAGAAATATGGAGTATTAGAGATTTCATTAAATATTAAATTTTTTAAAGAATAATGTACATTTTTAACTATCTAGTATAATCTCAGAAATAACTTATATTTTGATAATATAACATATTTGATAATAATTTTTTGATAGTAAATTATAATGTACTATCTAAGAGTTTAATTTTGCAAAAATATTTATAATATTTTTTTTGACAAAATAAAATTATATTTTGATGACCTATAATCATAATTTCAAGAAAGCACCTAAGATTTACAAGGTATTTTATTTGAAATTATATCAGAAAAACATTATTTCATATATAGTAATAAAATATAATATTTATGAAATAACGTGATAAAATATAAAGCAAAACAAAATTATATATATATATATATATATATATATATATATATATATCTAAAGAAAAAAGAAAAATAAAACATATGCTAATGAATAAAGCATGAAAGAACAAGTGAGAATACTTCTTATATGAATGATCTTATAGAGAAGTGAAAGATATATTTTATAGGTTTCATGTATAATAATTTATTATTAATTTCAAATAATTTTATAGTGATTTTAATAATGATCTCCATAAAGTTTGTTTCTACACTTACAAATTAAATTTATAAGGGACATTGAGGAATATAATTTTTATCATTCATCACATTTTTAATGTGGTTATTTACAACATGATCATTTATTTATGGCTGCTCATAAAAGATTACATTAAAAATAACATATAATGTCAGCTAACAACCATCATAGAAAATGAAAATAGGCCTTCTAATACAAAAAATGAATTTATCAATTTAATATCTAATCGGCAAAAGAAAATAAGTGATGATCATATCTATAATTTTAAATAAATTAATAAGTTCCTTTCCTTCATATTGTTTAGGTATGAATTGATATGTATATAAATAATCTTTAAAAAATAGTAAAATATTAGAATAAATTTCTTCTGTACACAAAAAAACTTGCCATTTTTTTGTCACATACAAAAAATTAGAAATTATCAAAAATAATATTGTACAACTAAATGAAAACAAAAAAATAAAATAAGATGAAACATGTCATTTAATAATGACTTTCAAATTTTTGGCTATGATCTAATGCCATTTTTTGTCACATAAACTATTTGGGCATTGTGAAAAAAAGCCCTCTCGGGTTGCTCTTTCCAAAATCTAGCTTTATTTTAAATATCTAACCAGCAAAAAGATATAAGTGATGGTCATATCTATAATTTTTCCTAAATTAATAAATTCACATTCTTTGTATTGATTAAGTATTAATTGATATGTATGTAAGTTTTCCTTAACAAATTGTCTTTTGATTGTAGTTTTCCACAAATTATGTTAATGTTAATGTCTATAATTCTTTGTATCTCTAATCAATCAATATTTGTAATGCTAGAAATTTGTAATTGTAGCACAAATGCACCAACTAATTATGAGGATGATTTTATTTTAAATGTTGATGAAACTATGTTATGTTTTTTTTTAACCATGTAACTTTTGTATCAAAATTATTTTAGAACTATTTTTGGTTTATGTTATTTATTTCTTACCTTTTTGATTTCTGGCATCTTGTTCATCTTTTTGACACTCTCATTAAAGTTATTGGTATAGGTGAAGATGCATAATCGCATTCTAATGTTGTAAAGAAGATGTGTGACTATTTAAAAGGAAATAATCTACATGTATGCCAACATCCATTGTCTTCACCCTCCCTCGATGAGAATCCGTGGTGTTATTCTTCAATTTCAATTAATCATTAAATGTTCTTATTTTTTAAATAGATCTATCAGATAGGCGGAAAATAATATATCATGATATGTTGAAAGAGCTACTCCAATGCAAGTCTTTCACTAGATTTGTAGTCTCAAAGCTCTTATCTCCTCACTTCTTGAAGAAGGAATAGTGAGCAACTTGCGAAAATATTATTCTTGCTTGTGTGTAGCTAAACAGGAGGAGATTTTTTTGGTGGCATCATTTTTTTTGATATTGGTTATGTTCTTTGCTTGGCTAACTAACCTAACCATGATTCTTTGCAGAACATCTGCTATGCAAACATGGTGTCGATTTTGGAAGTTGACGACTTCAAGTGTCAATTGTTCATGTAGGTTTTGGTTTTTGATTTTGATTTTGATTTTGATTTTGTTTTTGATTTTGTTTTTGATTTTGTTTTTGTTTTTGTTTTTTGAAATGTTTCTACTGACAAATGAGAGTTTTTGTGTTTGTGTTAATGTTGTATGAGCCTTAAAATTGATGTAGTTTGAGCCTGTGCCAAGAAGAGGAGAGCCAAATGTGACCATAAGAAAGCCAGATTACTTCCTTTAGTGCGTGCCAACACAAATTGGTGTCGCCAAAATATCTATCAGCCAAAATATAATCTACACACTAAATCATTTTATATTTTTTTAAAAAATTTTTCAGCACTATATTTATTTTGCACACTACCATAACACACTACATGCATCCACTACCCAAACTACCTCACAAAGCATGTCACACTACATGCATATAACTGCCCACTACCTTTCCACACATGCATGCACTTTGCACACTGTCACATGGTACATGCCACACTGCCACCTAATTTATGTAGCATAAATGCGATCTCATTAATGTGAGCTATGGCGAGTCCACTTTACATTTAGATTATGATCATTTTGTTGATCTTGTTAATGAAGTATGAGCTATAGCTATTCACAATTGAAGCTAGATGCAAATCGAGTAGAAGACCAATAGATCATGGTGATATTGGGGTAAGTGTAAGTGCTCCTCATGGTGTTGTGGCTCCATTGCCCTGATGGACTCTCTAGTGCCCAGACGAAATATAGGCTTCATTCTCACAATGTCCCATATGGCTCTGATAGTGGTCAGCAATCTTTTACTGAATTCTCTTTGGTTGATGATTCCAACAGCTACTGGGTAATTATTTTATTTCTTCCATGTTTGAAAATAGTCTATTAGTAATACAATATTTGTGGTATGTTTTGCAGAATGATTGGTAAATACTATATATATGCCGCAAAACTCCATAATTCTCTCCAGCAATATTCATCATGCATATTGGTTTATAGGTAATATAAAGATTTTCATCTAGAATTAGTCTAGGAATTGCAATGTCAGACTGAAGCTTATGAGCAAGAGTAGCTCAACTTTAGTATACATTTAACAGTGCTAAATTAGGGCCGAAGATGGATAAAGAACAAGGGTGACCACTCATAGAGAGAATTATGGAGTTTTTATTTTCTTTTTGATTATAGATAATTTCTCAATATCTTATTTATAGTCATCATGTGGGAATCTGCAAAATAAAATGTCGAAGATACACAATGAGCAAGAATATTCCAATAACAAGAACTTGAGTTTCATGAAATTTATATATTTGTTGCCATTAATGTTGAAACTGAGTTTTGCTATTGATGATGATGTTTGTTGATGCTTAATTTTATTTTGTTGATTTCTTAAACTTGTTTGTACTACTTACAATACTGTTTTATTACTATTTTGTAGATATCCCAACACCCAACACACATGCATGTGTGCATGTATACGAACATACATGCACTTGCACACAGCACATATATGTGTTTGTTCATGCATAGATAAATACATTTTTACTCACTAGACGCATGTACATACACATATGTGTATATATGTATATATATATACACATATGTGTATATATGTGTGTGTTTTTGTGTGGACATATCATATATACATATGGTCATCTACAAATTCACAGATACACATGTACATGCATGCATACATATATACATGATCACTAAAAATGTCTTAATAGTCATTCCACACACACATATATAGGTAGGCATATATACATATGTACACATAGATATGTATATATATAAATACATACATATACATATACATATACATATATACATATACATATATATATATATATATATATATATATATATATATATATATATATATATATGAAGTGAGATTTCCATTCTAGATTGTTAAGAATGAACTGTTGGCAATAGATTTAAAGCAAGGGGATTTAATCAAAAGTGAGACAATCATCCATTTGTAGCACATGACAACTAGAAAATGGCTTCATAGCCATCTGCATGTTTCTCCCATTATAGAAAATCTAGAGGTTAATTAAGCTTTTGTTTTGCTGCTATTGATCCATCAGATAATCTGCAAATTCTATTATATTCTGTGAGTGTTATTGAATGTTTAGAGATGGAACATGTACTCTATAACAACATAGTCTACATGTGCACTAAAATAGCATAGTGCACATGTGCACTCCCCTTGGTGTTAGATGTGCTATAACTATTTTTTTTGGGGAAAATGAAGGTGCCCATTGTGCCCTTGGTATCACTAGTAGTTTCATTTCAATTGAAGGGTGCATAAATTAGTAATGTTTGCCCCTTGCTCTATACCAAATCCTAGCTCATACTATGCACACTAGGCATGCACAATAGTGTGGGGAGAGAAGAAGCTAAAAAAGTTGATAGAAAGTTTGGTGTGTATTTGTGAGTGACACTGGTTCACTCTTGGTGTCAATTAGGAGAGCTGTGGTATGTTATTAATATCTAAATACAAAATATTATTTATATAATGTTGATATTGTAGGAAGAAAAGACATATCAAATAAGGTCAAAATTATTGTCTGCGTCAATATTTGTTTTATGGATGAAATTATGCACAATGATTAGTAAATGCTATATATGTGCCGCAAAGCTCCATAATTCTCTCAGTCACTATTCATCATGCATATTGGTAAATGCTATATAAGTGATGGTCATATCTATAATTTTTGCAAAATTAATAAGTTGCCATCTTTAGTATCGTTTAAATTTGAAATTGATGCATATGTAGGAAATGAAAGAAGTGAATGATGAGATGAAAGAAATGAAGAATACAATGCAATAACATATTACCTATGTGGAGTAATAGTTAGCGACCTTGACAAGAAAGATAGCACACCAAGTTCCAATAGAAAACCCATACAGGAGAGCCATGAACAAATGAACAAGCTAATGATGAAGATGATGATTTAGTTTTATATGATTATATACCTATGTTATGTTTTTGTTTTAACCGTGTAACTTTAGTATCATAATTATTTCTGAATTATTTTTGGTTTTTGTTAATTATAAAAAATGGTTTATAGTATATGTTTTAATTTAATTTTATATAAAATATTAAAAATATGTAATCAAATTTTATGTAAAAAAATAAAATTGTGAAAATAGATTTGGAATGAAAATAGCTAGGGATGTTTTCCTCGCTAATTTAGCTAGGGATGTTTCTATGCATATTCAGTCGAAAATTATTAATTATTATTCTTAATTATGATTAAAATTAGGAATGAAAAAATATAATTAGCTAGGGAATTTCTTAGTTAAAAAATATGATAGGGAATTTTTTTTGCCTATTAATATTTTGTGACAAGAACTTTAACTTTAAAAAACTTACATAATTAATCCATCGTTATTTTATTTAGCTGTGAAAAAAACCAATATAGCTAGAGAAATTTCCCTAACCATTTGAGATTTGTCTTGTAGTGTCTATTTATCTATCTATATATCTATATATCTATGTGTATATCTATCTGTATATCTATCTGTCTATTGATCTGTCTATCTATTTGTCTATCTATCTATCTAACTATTTGTTTATCTATCTGTCTAACCACCAATCTATCTATTAGTATATCTATCTGTCTATCTTTCTATCTATCTATCTATTTGTCTATCTACCTATTTATCTATCTATCTGTTCATGTATTTATCTATCTATATATTTGTATATATATCTATCAGTCTATCTATCTGTGTATATATCTATCAGTCTATCTATCTGTATATATATATCTATTAGTCTATCTACCTGTCTATCTGTCTGTCTATCTATTTTTATTTCTATCTGTCTATATATATATATATATATATATATATATATATATTTATTTATTTATTTATTTATTTATTTATTTAATTGTGTATATATTTGTCTATCTATGTTTCTATCTATCTGTTTATCTATCTATTTATCTATGTATCTGTCTATCTATTATTTATATATCTATCTATCTCTCTATTTGTATATCGATTTATCGATCTATATATCTATCTATGTATCATTTTATCTATCTTTCTTTCTTTCTATATATTTAATGTCTAATAATCTATCTATCTATATATAAGTGTATCTATTTATATAATAGTCTATCTATTTATCTATCTTTATATTTATTTATCTATCTATTTGTTTATCTATATGTCTATATATCTATCTATCTATTTGTCTAACTATCTATTTATCTATCTGTATATCTTTCTATCTTTATATCTATCTATATATCTAGGTATCTATCAGTATATCTATCTATTTATATATCTATCTAATAAACTATCTAATGACCTACCTATCAATTTGTCTATCAATCAGTCTAACTATGTCTATTTCTCAGTCTATCTACCTGCCAAACTATGTGGCCATCGATTTGTCTATATATCTGTTCATTTATCTATCTAGCAGTGTATCTATCTATATGTCTATCAATCTATCTATCTATTTGTCCAATCAATTTGTCTACCTATCTGTCTGTCTATCGATCTATCTATCTAAATATCTATCTATCTATATGTCTGTCTGTCTATTGATTTGTCTATTGATCTATATATCTATATGTCTATCTATCTATCTATCAATTTATCTATCTATCCATCCATCTATATATACTTGTATCAGTCTATCTATCTATCCGACTATCTATCTTTCTATCTATCCATCTTTCAATTATTATATATATCTGTAGAACATTCCATCAATCTATCCGTATATATATCTACCTATCTATCCATCTATCTATCTATCCTTCTTTTTGTCTTTCTATTTGTCTATTTATTTGTCTATCTATTTTTCTATCTATATATCTTTCATTCTGTCTATTTATCTATCTATCTGTTTGTCTATCTATCTGTTTATCTATTTGTCTATCTTTCTATCTTTATATTTGTATGTGTATCTGTTAGTATATCTATCTATCTGTATGTCTATCTATATGTCTATATGTGTGTCTATCTGTCTATTTATCTATTTATCTAAATGTCTATATATCTCTCCATCAATGAATCTATCTATCTATATGTCTATCTATTTATCCATCTATATGTCTATCTATATGTCTATCTATTTATCCATCTATATGTCTATCTATATGTCTATCTATCTGTCTGTCTGTCTATCTATCTGTCTATCTATCTATCTGTCTATCTATTTTCCAATCTATCTGTCTGTCTAACTGTTTATCTATCCATCTATCTATATGACTATTTATCTATTTGTCTATCTATCTATCTATATGTCTATCTATGAATGTATCTATATGTGTATCTATTTGTTTGTCTATCTGTGTATATATCTATCTTTCTATCTATCTGTCTTTGTATCTCTTTGTGTTTCTATATGTCTATCTATATATCTAAGTAACTATCTGTCTGTCTTTTTGTCTATTTATTAGTCTATCTGCCTATCTATCGATTTGTTTATTTATCTATCTGTTTATTTATTTGTCTATCTATCTATATGTATGTATATTTAGCTATATATCTATCTTTCTGTGTATCTCTCTATATATCTATCTATATACTCATCTATCTGTCTAACTACATATCATTCTATC
Source organism: Sapria himalayana (assembly GCA_029783825.1). NCBI lineage: Eukaryota > Viridiplantae > Streptophyta > Magnoliopsida > Malpighiales > Rafflesiaceae > Sapria > Sapria himalayana. The sequence goes on along the minus strand of JAREIK010003198.1, from coordinate 519,123 downwards.
TATCTTTCTATTTGTATATCTGTCTATCTATCTATCCATTATTTGTCTATATATCTATCTGTCTATTTGTATATCTATCTATCTATTTATCTTTCTATATATATGTATATCTAACTATCTATATATTTATCTATTTATCTATCCATCTATTTGATTATCTATCAATCTCTCTATCTATCTACTTATCAATTTTAATCTATCACTATATCTATCTATATATCTTTTTAACTATCTATCTATATAACTATCTAAAATCTATCTATCTGTCTATCTATCTATCTATATATGAGTGTATCTATCTATCTATTTATTTATCTATTTATCTATTTATCTATCTATGTATCTATCAATTTATCTATCTATCTAACTTTTTATATATTTGTCTATATATATGCCTTTCTATTTGTCTATCTATATGTTTATCTATTTGCTCTCTTTTTGTCATTCTATCTATATATATTTCTATCTATCTATCTAACTATATATTTATCTATTTATTAATCTATTTTTCTAATGATTTGTCTATCAATTTGATTATCTATCTATCGAAATATATGTATATTTATTAGTTTATCTATATGTTTAACTATCTATCTATTGATCTATCTATCCATATATCTATCCATCTATCTATCTATTAATTCATATATCTATCTATCCTTGTATTGGCCTATCTATCTATCCGATGATCTATCTATATATCTATCGCTCTTTTGATCAGTCTATTTATCTGTCTATGTATCCATCAATCTATTCGTATATATATATCCATATATCTATCCATCTATCTATCTGTTCATTTATTTGTCTTTCTAAATGCCTATTTATTTGTCTATATATTTGTCTATCTATCTCTCTTTCTTTCTATCTTTCGATCTGTCTATCTATTTGTCTATCTATTTTTTTTATCTATCTACCTTTATATATGTAAGTCTATCTGTAAGTAAATCTATATATTTGTTTATCTATATATGTGTCTATATGTCTATATATCTATAAATGTGTCTATATGTCTGTATATATATTTAACTATAGGTTTATCTATCAATATGTCTATCTATATGTGTGTATATCTATCAATCAAACAAAATATCTATCTATATGTCTAACAATTTTTCTATCTATTTGTCTATCTATACGTCTATCTATTTGTCTATCTATTTGCCTATCTATCTGTCTATATATCTATCTATGTATTGATCTATCTATATGTCTATCTATATGTCTTTCAATCTATAAATATATATGTCTGTCTGTCTGTCTATCTATCTATCTATCTATCTATGTATCTTTTATATTTCTTATGACTATTTATCTTTTTATCTATCTATCTATCTATCTGTGTATCTATTTGTCTATTTATCAGTCTATCTACCTATCTGTCTATCTATCTATTTGTCTGTATAACAATATATCTATTTATATGTATATCTGTCTATCTGTATGTCTATTAATCTGACTATCTAAATGTTTGTGTAACTTTATATCTATCTATTTGTCTATCTGTCTGTCTATCTGTCTATCTATATGGTCTATCTATCTATCTGTCTATCTATTTCTCTATCTATCTGTCTTTATATCTATATGTCTATTTGTAAGTATAACAATATGTCTATCTGTCTATCTATCTGTCTATTTATATATGTGTCTATCTGTCTATCTATCTATTTATCTCTATGTTTATCTATCAATATGTCTATTCATATGTCTATCTATATGTATATCTATCTGTCAATCTATCTATCTATATATCTATCTATTTGTCTATATATATGTCTATCTATTTGCCTATCTATATGTCTATCTATTTGACTATCTATCTGTATATCTATCTGTCTATCTATTGGTTTATCTATATGTATGTCAATTTATCAATCTATCTATCTGTCAATCTATCTGTCTGACTATTTGTATATCTATCTTTCTATCTATCTGTGTGTGTATTTTTTTGTATTTCTTTATGTGTATTTATCTTTCTATCTTTCTATCTATCTACTTGTCTATTTATCTACTTATCAGTCTATCTACTTGTCTATCTACCTGTCTCTCTATTGCCTTTTTATATATCTATTTATTTATCTGTCTATCTATATGTCTATGTGTATGTCTATTAATATAACTATCTATCTATTTGTGTATCTATCTATCCATATGTCTATCTATATATCTGTCTATCTATCTATATATCAATCTATCAATCAACCTATCTGTCTGTCTATTTTTCTATCTATTTGCCTATGTATTTAAATATATATCTATTTATCTAACGATCTATCTATCTGTCTGTCTGTCTATCAAACATTCTATATATCTATCTATTTATTTATCAATCAATCAATCTAAATATTTATTTATCTTTTTTACTAACTTTCTATCTATATATATATATATATATATATATATATATATATTTATTTATTTATTTATTTATTTATTTATTTATCTATATGTCTAATTATGTGTATAACAATCAGTTTATCAAAATGTCTATCTATCTTTATATGTATTTTTTTATCTTTCTATCTGACTATATGTCTATCTATATGTGTATTTATCTTTCTATCTATCTATTTATCTATATGTCTATCTATCTATATATCTATCTGTCTGTCTATCTATCTATCAGTCTATATATCTGTCTATCTATCTATCTATATATCTATATATCTATTTACCTATCTATCTGTCTGTTTATCTATCTATTTATCTATCTATGTATCTATTGATCTATCTATCTATATATTTATCTATCTATCTCTTTTTCTATCTATCCATATATCTCTATATCTAACTGTTTATTTATTTTTCTATCTATTTGTTAGTCTATTTGCCTGACTATTTGTCTATCTATCTATCTATCTATATGTCTAACTGTATGTCAATCTATATATTTGTCTCTTTATCTGTCTATCTATATGTCTATCAAAATATCAATCTATATATCTATCTATCTCTCTATCTATTTGTGTAACTGTTTGCTTGTTTATCTATATATCTATCAATTAATCTATATATCTATCTATCTATCTATCTTTTTATCTATCTGTCTATCAATTTGTCTATCTAGGTAACATAGAATCAACTATGGATAGTATTAGGCATTATGACAAACCTTATGAGTTTAGGCTCATACTTTCAAGTAGGTAGACATCAAATACACAAGTTCTAGTTGTAGAATAGCATTAGCTAAATAAACAAAATCAATCAACAGAAATGATAATAAATTGTTAGAAGAATATGGAAAACTATATAAATACATATAATAACTATTTAAAATAAAAAATGAAACATTATTAAATTGTTAGAAGAATTCTGGTATTTGGCGATCGGACGGCGTCATTACTGAACCATAGGATTCAACGAAGAAGAGATTCTTTGTTCTTGCTCCCCCCAAAAAAAGAGAGACTTGTCTCGCTTCGAGTTCACCACTATAAGGGCTAGCTGGCTCTCTTTCTTTTTATTCGGCATTTACACCCCACCCCCTATTTGTCCCCTCCTTGCAGCTTCCCTGGTTCCCAAAAGTATATTAAATCAACCGTTGAGATTGAGGGTGATTGAGAATACCGAGTTATTCAATCACTTCGGGTGAATAAGCTTCGACGCTCTCAACCTGGTTTGGATCGTTTGACTATGGGGAAATCTTCAACTTCTGGCTAAGCCGACAAAACATATTCAACCACGGATTAAGTCGACAACTTTTGAATGTGTAGCCTATGTTGATGAAATTGGAGGAAATGGGATTCGAACCCATGATACAATCTTCTTGTATGTCGATTTAGCGTAGGCGATGTTCTTGCTTTGGTGGACTCATCTGAAAAACTACAGGGTGCGAGAGGAAACACATCATAAAGAATTTAATTTGATTTCTTTCTTGTTGGTTCGAAGTGAAAGTCGTTCCAACAGATAAAGACTGGAAGATAAGCTCTGCTAAAGAAGTCTACTAGCCAAAGGAGAAGCTAGAAGGAAGACAGGAGAGATATTCTACAGAAGACAGTTGCTTTGAAAGAGTAGAAGCCACCCCTCTCCCTCGAGAATAAGAATGGTATCTTAGCAGTAGGAGGAGATATTCCCTCGACGTACGGACTAATAGATGTTTCTACTCTTACCCGTAAGTAAGATCGAGACCCGAAATAGCTTTAAAAAATCCCCTAGTCATACATAATAAATTATAATTGTCTTTTTTCCTTTCTTCACCAGCAGCTACATTCTTCCTTTCCTCATTTTCTAGATAGGAACTGGACAAACTTCTGATTCCTACCCTAGGATCTGCTATTCAATCTCCATCTCTACCTGGGACACAACAACTAGAAGCCATATCTTTCGAAGGGTAAGAGTTTTAGAAAGAAGTTGACTAGTCTCCTATCTATGTTTTTGACTCGCAAATGATCAGCAAGTGAAGGACCGAGCCTAATCAGTCAAGTCAACCATACCGGTGAAAATGGAGATGGAAAGAACCTCAACAGGGTTCACTTCGAGTTAAGATTTAGCCGTTGCAGGAACTATTCTAGTGGTTCAGCTTGGCTTTTTCTCTAGTTTGCCTTTTTGTCTACCTTCTTTAGCTTTAATCAATGTCGCATTTCGAGTGCTTGGTTAGATCTCCTAATGTAATGGCTTGATTCCTTAACTTACTGATGAGACTAGTCAGGCTTCTCCTCCCCCTACTGAATCTGTCCTTTTCACATTTGAGTTTAATTTTCTTCAGGCAATTTTACTGAAATAGGATGAATGCTTTTATTAAAATGCAACTTTCAATTAGAACCTAGCTTTTTGATTGGAGTGAAATGACAAATTTGATCATTTTAATTATTAATTATCTTTGTTTAAATTTTTTTTTGCTTAAATTTGTTAAAGGTGTGATCTGTTATTTTATAAGGTATGAATATTAAAATGATATATTTTATTTTCTTTGAGAAATGCTTAATTAGTTTTTCTAAAGTATATTAGAAATCCATGAATTAATGAAAAATAAAATAAATTCTGTTTGGTGCACTTATAAAGCTAAATTAAAGCAATATATATATATATGTATGTATGTATGTATGTATGTATATGTATATGTATGCATAAGCATATATATATACAAATATATATATATATATATGCATCTATAAATAAGTAAATATAAACAAGTATATACACACACACACACATACATATAAACTTGTACATATAGATTTTTATATATATGTTATCAAAATTGCTTTTTTATATAGTTTATGTAGGCTTATATATATATATAATTATAATAATTATATAACATCTATATATACAAATGTATATATATAACATATGTTGATATATATATATAGTATATAATTAATATATATATACATATACATATAACTTATGTTATATATATATGTAACATATGCATATATATATATATATATATATAGTGTGTGTGTGTGTGTGTGTGTGTGTGTGTATTAATGAATATATACATATGTATATATATAATGCTTATATATAACATATGTTTATAAATATTTATTTATTTATATAATCATATGCGTTAGATTTTTCAAATTCAAAGACCATAAAAAGAATTTTTTATATGTTCACTTTTTTAAAGCTTCATTGAGGTTTGCAATCACTTAAGGTTTGCCATCATCTTCTTATCTCACTTCAATGTTTATAGTGATTCAATTTTTTTGGCTTGTTCTTTCACCTTGGTCACTTGAATCCTAAATATCCATAGTTTATAAGAGTTCAAAACGTGTTTGTTTTTTTATGGTGATATTTTTGGTATGTTTTAGACCATTATTTGAACTTATAAGAGGTTGAAAGTACAATCAAAACTATAAAGCATTAAATTCATTAAAATGAAGTTTTAAGTACTTACATAAATTCGTTAAAAATCACAAACCTAGTTTATACAATAAGCCGAAGGGATTACTCGTTGAATATATCTTGTCCCATGAAATTCAAAAGGAATTACAAACTTTTAGAGTTTGCATCTATGGGAAGACAACTTTCAGTTATTGGAGTTAATATAACTTGCCTAGGCAAAAGGCTATGACAGTGATTGGAGTTGAGAGTTTTTAATTTATACCAAATACTAAAAGCAATCCAATTTCCTAATCCTCCCTCTATTTTTTGAGCTTTAGATTTTTCTTTTTAGTCAATTGATTGTCAATAAGAATTATAATAGTATTATAAAATAAAAGAAAAAACTCGTATTGCAATTTTTTTTATCATTTATTGGATTTGAGTTTCTGTTCATGAATAATGTTTTTGTGTTTTTGTTCGTAATCTTTCTTCTTCTCTTCTTTCTTGCATGCTTCTTTTTGTTATCATAATGATTTGTTTGTGTAAAAATATATCCTTCACTTTTATAAGTCATCATTTGTGCTTTTATTCATTTTTGACTTCTAATAATTCTTCTTTAATATGTCTTTGTACTTCGGTAAGAATATCATTAGTTTTTTATTTTTCTCTATACCTCATTTTTGAAAACATTTCTATAACTACTCCTTTTGCTTTAATTATATCCAGACATCCCAAACACAAACACATACGCGCGCGCGCGCGCACACACACACACACACATATATATATATATATCAAACATACACATATGTATGTGTGTATTTATTTATGTATTTATACAAACATGCACATATACACAACCATATATATACATTATATACATATATATCTATACTTATATACATACATACATGCATGCATACATATATATATATATAAGATATATATGCTTAACAAATATCATTCTCTTAGATTTTCCTTTAAATGATCTTTACGTCACTACAAGCCAGCTTTAATCTTCTATATGTAATAATTTCATTTTTACACAAAAAATATTCAAATAAATTTAATTTTTTAAATAAAATAAATAGTACTAAAGTATGCTTATATATATATATATATATATATATATTAAAATACATAAAATTAAACAGTAAAAGAACAAAGATTACACTGAAATTTTTTGTTTCATTAATGGTGTAGAGTTAAAATAATGTAGGTGAAATGAAAATTGAAGCTAAAATAAGCAAAATTGGGCGAAAATAAAAAAAACTAATACCCAAATATTCTATAAAAATGAAAAAGGCTAGTGGTAATCAAATTGAGAGAGAATGAGATATGTATATAGCATTCGAAGGAGAAAAACAATAAAATTATTACCTGGTACGAAGATGAGATTGATTTTTAGGTTGCTCCCTTGCACCTTCAGCTCTCCTTCGTCATTTGAGAGAGAAAATTTGTTATAATTTTTTTTCTATGAAACCTTATATATATACTAAACTGTTATAAAATAAAATACACAAAAATAACACTAAAATAAATTTATAAAAAATAAATAATTTAGATAAAATAATAGAAATAGATTTTTATTTAATCATAAAAGATATTATTTAATAAATAAATTAATTAATATTATATAATAATAAAGTATTCACACACACACACATATATATGTATATTATATGGTTATAAATTTATAAGAATTCAATTTATTTTTTATTAATATAATATGAAATAATTATAAAAGCATATATTATGAATCTTATAATCATTATAAATTTTAATGTTTGAAGTGTTTATTTAATAACCATACTGAAATATTAATTTTTAAAATCATCAAAAAAATTTTTTTTGATATAATTAAAACATTAATATATTAATCTTAAAATGACAACTTTTTTTCTTTTAAATTTTATGAAAAAATAATATTTTTTTTATAATTCAAAAATTTCTAATCTCTTAGTCATTATTTTTTAAAAAATTCTTATAATCATAAAAATATTATTTTATACTTTTATTTTTATGAATATTTACTTGTTTATTCGTTTATTCATATATTTTTATAATTTTTTAATCAAACAATTATTTATTTTAGTTTTTTATTAGTTGTAATTTTTATTTATTTTTATTTATTAATTAAAATATTTTATAAATATTATAATTATATAATAAATTATATAATGTTTTGTAATACAAATATTTAAATATCATAAATAAATATTACAGATAAAATTAAGTATAATATTTTAATTAAATTATAATTAAAAAATAGTTATTTTAGTCATATTTAATATAAATTTTTATTCGTATTTATATATTTATTAATTTTTTTTATAATATCATATTTTAATTATTATATGAGAAGATTGTGTCAATAGAGGATTGCTCATCTATTGACCATGACATACCTTTAATATAGAAAATTATATAAAATATTAAAATAAATAATGTTTAAAAAAATATCAATAAAGAATAGCAACGAAAATTATAACTAACCAAAATAGCTGGGGAAAATTCCCTAGTTAAATGCATATATTTTGATAAAATAAATATTTAAAGAATTATCGATTCTAATTGTATAAAAACTAATAAAAAAATAAATTCAGATTATTATTTAGTGACGGATTTAAATTAAATAGGAAAATTCTGTCGCTAAATCCGTTGCTAATAATTAGCTAGGAATATTCCGTAGTTAAATTTGTCACTAAATCATGGATTTAATTAGCAAGAGAAATTTTGTCTCTAAATCCGTCTCTAAATCAAAGATTTAATTAACAAGGGAAAATCTAATCCGTCGCTAAATCAAGAATTTATTTAGCGAGTGAAAATCCATCGCTAAATCAATGATTTATTTAGCACGAGGCATGACACGGTTCAGCCGTGCCTAGGCTGGCCCCGCACGGAAAAATTTCGTGCCCGGGTTAGGCACGAGCCGTGCCGTGCCATGCCTGGCCCGTGCCTGACCCAGCACGGTTCAACCCACGGCACGGCACACCGGCACGGGTTTGTCCCATGCCGGGTGTCCCGTGAGCTCGATCCCACGATGGCCCCTCCCGCAAAAAAAACCACGGGTCGGGTCTAATTCGACCCGACCCGCGGTTCCCCCGAATCCCAAACCATACGGACATGCAAGCCCAAGCGGGCCCGACAAGGCATGGCACGGCCCGCCGTGCCTGTGGGCCGTGCTTGGCCCGGCACGGCGGCACGCTCGTGCTCAAAAAATTCCGGCCAGCCGGCCCGGCCCGGCCCGTTTGACACCTCTAAGAAAAATCCATCGCTAAATTTACCACTAAATTAATGATTTATTTAACAAAGAAAATATGTCGCTAAATCAAGGATTTAATTAACAATGGAAAATCCATCGCTAAATCCATCGCTAAATTGAGAATTTAATTAGCAAGGGAAAATTCATCACTAAATCCATCACTAAATCGAGGATTTAATTAGCAAGGAAAAAGCTGTCTCTAAATTTTTCGCTAAATCTGTCACTAAATTCGTTGCTAAATCAAGAATTTAATTAGCAAGGGAAAATCTATCGCTAAATCCGTCGCTAATTTTAGGCTTTTATTAGCAAGGGATATTCAGTCGCTAAATCTATCGCTAAATCTTCCTCTTTTCTTGAGCGGAATTTACGAAAATCTTCCGTCGCTAATCTGTCGCTAAATTCATCGTAAAATCCCCGCTTTTCTTGAATGGAATTTATGAAAAATTTTCCGTCGATAATCCGTTGTTATTTTTTTTTTCAAAGAAAAATCATAAAGATTTGTATAACTATATATAAATATCTGTATAATTATATAACACTCTACAATATTAAATATAACTATATTTATAATTATGTATACATATATGTAAATCTATATATTTATTGATAACTTTATATATTTATGTATAACTATTTGTATGAATATATTTATATATAACTATATGTTTATATATATATAAATATTAATAGCTATATATACTATATGCATAATAACATATAACTATAAATAATTGTATCTTATTATATATTTAACTATAACAGCTTTATACATAACTATATTTAAATAAATAATTTACATCTTATATTTAATATACATTTGTATATATTAGTATATAAAAATATATTTTACTATATCTATACCTATACATATTTATATGTATAAATATATAAAATTATATGAATAAATATATATACATGCATGTGTAAATATAAGTATAACTATATGTGTAACTAATTGTATAACCATATGTAACTATATTTATAATTACATGTATTAAAACATAAAATATTATGTTTAATAATATGTGTATAAGTATAAATAAATATTTATAAAACTAAATAAAATTTTATATAATTAAATATAACTATATTTTTAACTATTTATACATATATGTATACATATATGTAAATCTATATATTTGTTTATAACATTGTATATATTTATGTATAACTAAATATAACTACTCATATGAATATATATATATATATATATAACTAAATGTTTAACGATATATAAATTTTTATAATTATATATAATATATGTATAATAATATATAACTATAAATAATTCTATCTTACTATATGTATACCTATAAAAACTTTATACATAAATATATATATATATATATACACATAATTAACAACATGTATTTAATATTCATTTTTATATATTAGTATACAAATTGTATTTTAGTATATCAATACCTATACATAACTATATGTATAAATATATGAAATCATATGCAAAAATATATATACATACATGTAAAAATATATATTTAACCATACGTGTAACTATATGTATAACCACATGTAACTATATTTATAATTATATGTATAAAAACATACAACATAATGTTTAACTAAATGTGTATAACTATATATAAATATTTGTATAACAATAAAAAACTCTATATAAATAAATATAACTTTATTTTTAATTATGTATACATATGTGTATACATATAGGTAAATCTATATAATTGTTTATAACTTTGTATACATTTATTTATATTTACTTATAACTACTTGTATGCATATATCTATATATAATTATATGTTAAGTTAAATGTAACTATTTATCACTACATTTACTATATGTATCCTAATATCTAATTATATATGGGATAATACTATTTTGTTGCACTAACTTGAAATAAACCAGCTAAAGATATAATATCAACAATATGTAAGCACATAACATGAGAGTGTCCGTTGATCAGGCTCATATATGGTATAATACAAAGAAGGGTCGTACTCTTGCCTATTCCCAGCCCTTGGGCCTCAGGCTCAAATACGAACTTATGTATAACAAAAAATGTAATATTTGATAGGTTCGTATTGAAGAACTTATATTTTCTTTTATATAATTCTTCATTCTAACACTGCACTCTCTATGTGTCTCTCTCTCCCTCTATAATTCTTTCAGTCATTCTCTTCCTCTTTTTCTTTGTGTCACACACTCTCTCTTGTTATTTTTTTCTGGCTCTTCTTTCTTGCTTATTCTCTCACTCTCTCCACCCCTCTTTCTCTCTCCACCCCTCTCTCTTTCCCTCTTTCACCCCCTCTCTCCCTCTCTCTCTCTCTTTCACCATTTCTTTCCCACTCTTTCTCTCCCTCTCTCTCTCCCCCCTAATCTTCCCAATTTCTTTGCCCCTCTCTCTCCCCACCTTATATCTCTCTCTCTCCCTCCCTCCCTCTCCTCCTTCAAACATTAAATGTCTTTTTTTTGCTTTCATTTCTTGTGCATTATCGCATTTTGTACCCTTTATCTTGTATAACTATAATATCTATTGATCTTTATCGTGTTAAATTTTAGTTTATCTATTAATGTAGATTCTACAAATGCATTACCTCGATATTCATGATATTTAATTTTTAAATATTCATCTATAAGTAATTTTATTTAATTATTTGTATATTTTGAAGTAATAAAATGTTTTATTCAAAATAATGATTGGGCATTATTTTTTATAAATAAAACATGGCAAAATGAGCTCAGATCATTAGTGGATGTACTAAAGGGTTATTAATGAATTTTTGAATAAAAATTTTTTGACTGGGCTTGAATCTTTCATCAATTTTTCATATAGTCAATTGAGATTGATGGATGGAGAAAAAATTAAGTGTCCATGTAATCATCGCAAGTATCAGAATATCCTTTTTCGTGAAGTAAACACTATAAGATATCATTTGGCTAAATATGGCTTTGTGCCAAATTATTTTGTTTAGATGTATCACTGGGAAAGTACAATGGCTCTAAATATTGACCAAAATGAGGGTATTGAATCATTTGCTTATGGTGAAGAATCATCAAACACATACCATAGAATGATCACGAAAGCTGCTAGTGCTAACTTCAATATGGATTACATGGATGAACCACCTAATCCTGAAACTCGGAAATTTTATGAAATATTTAAAGCTACAGGTAAAGAGTTATGGCCTGGTTGTAAAACATATTCACATTTGTCACTTGTAGCTCGACTAATGAGCATAAAGTTAGAAAATCATATGTCTGAGAAATTATTTGATCAGGTGATAAAACTGATGAAGGAGATTATTCTGGATAATAATTTGATAACAAATAACTTTTACAATACTAAGAAGTTGCTACGAGGAATGAGTTTACCAATGGAAAAAATTTATTGTTATTTAAATTGATGCATGTTATATTGGGGTGGTGATAATGATTTAATTAGCTGTAAGTTTTGTGATCATCATCGATTTGGGAAGGCACCTCATGTCGTAGATATGTGACAAAAATTAAAGGTTGTCTTTAAGAAGATGTATTATTTTCCATTAATTCCTCAATTACATTGACTATATGCATCAAATACTACAACAAATGATATGAGGTAGCATTTTGAGCATGAGGTTGAAGAAGGGATAATGCGTCATCCATTAGATTTACTTGCTTGGAAGCATTTTAATTATATACATCAAGATTTTGCAGCAGAAAGCCAAAATGTGAGATTAGATCTCTACACTGATGGATTTTAGCCATTTGGGCAATCTGGACAAAAATATTCAACATGGCTAGTAATAGTAACACCTTATAACTTTCCTCCATGGTTATGTATGAAGGAGTAATATATGTTTTTGTCAATATTGAATCCAGGGCCAAAAAATCTGAAAGACCTGCTGGATATTTTCTTGCAGGGTTCTATTGCAGAGTAAAATCATTTATGGAATATTGGCATGAATACATATGATATTTCAAAGAAGAAAAATTTTATTATACAGGTTGCCCTTATGTGGACGGTAAGTGACTTTCTTGCATATTCAATGCTGTCTGGCTGGAGTACTGTAGGATGATTCGCATGCCCATATTGCATGACAAATTCTGATGCATTTACCCTCAAATCTAGTGGTAAACAGTCATGGTTTGATAACCATCGTAAGTTTCTACCTACGAATCATCCATTTCGAAGGAATAGAATTGCATATCAAAAAAAGAAAATTGTGATGACAGTTACACTAATAGTTCGTTCAGGAGATGATATTATGACAAAGATTCAGAGTTTGGGTTTGAAGAAGATAACTGAAAAGGAAGCTACTAGAATTAATGGACCAATAGACAAATTATTTGGCTGGAGGAAATGTAGTATATTTTGGGACTTGCCCTATTGGAAGTACAGTTTAATTCGTCAGAACTTAGATGTAATGCATATTAAAAAATGTTTTTGACAATGTTTTCAATACTACCCTTAATGTAGATGGAAAAACAAAAGACACTTTAAAATCAAGACAATAGTTGAATGATTACTGTCGGCATCCTGAATTGAAACTAAATAAGGAAACAAGAAAATCCTCTAAAGCTTGCTACACACTTGATAAGAAGGTAAGACAGATATTGTGTGAATGGGTTAAAATTTTGAAATTCACTGATGGATATGTGTCAAATATGGTTAGATGCGTGGATATGAAAAATTATAAGTTATTTGGAATGAAAAGTCATGCCAGTCATGTATTTATGCAGAGATTAATACCAATTGTATTACATGAATTACTTCTACTTAAGTGTTTGGAAGGTTCTTACAGAACTTAGTTTGTTTTTCAAACTGCTAACTGCAACTACAATCAATATAGATGACATGGTGAGGCTGGAGAATGACATTCCACTTATTATTTGTAAGTTTGAACGAATATTCCCACTGAGTTTTTTTGACTCGATGGAGCATTTGCTGGTCTATTTGGCATATGAAGCTATGATAGCAGGGCTAGTGCAATTCAGGTGGATGTATCCTTTTGAGAGTTAAATACATATAATTTGTTGTGTTTTATTATTTCATACTTTAAGTATGATTTTAATTTAATCTAATTGAAATCTAACATTGTGGATGTAGGTATCTTTGTAAGTTGAAATTGAATGTTAGAAACAAGGAAAAAGTTGAAGGTTCAAATTGGATTGTATATTTAATAGAAGAATCATCATCATCTTGTTCTTATTATTTTGAGGATCATGTCAATACAAAGAACAGAAATGTGTTGCGGCATTATGAAGGTCATGTGATGGTAGAAGATGATTCTGTGGACAAATTATCTATCTTCAAGCACCCTGGAAGAGCATTTGGAAGAGCAATGAAAAGATGTATAACAGATGAAGAGCACAAAGAAACTCGAAGCTACGTTTTACTTAATTCTGAGGAGGTTGCACCATATATTGAATATGTATACCCAAAATGGTTGCATTTTTAATCATAGTTTAATTTTATCTTTAATAGAAATTATTAAAAATTGATATGCATTTTTTTCTCTTTTTATATTTGTGCAGTATTTATGTTGAGCAGTTAAAATATAGGCATCCATCAATTTCCAGCAATGATGTCGATTATATGCTTGAAAATGAATTTATGAATTGGTTATAAAATTATGTGGGAATTATTAAGTTTTATATTTTTGAATTATTTAATTTATTAGTATCTTTTATTTGTTAATATCATTTTTTTAATTTATGTCACATCAATTGATCCTTCAAATGGAGATTCAAATATTTTCATCCAGAATCTAAGTAAAGGTCCATTTAGATATGTGACAACCTATCTTGGGTATTTTGTTAATAGATATATATTTCACACAATTAGGCACGATTCTTCAAAAATAATAATGAATAGTGGTGTATGCATTAAAGGCTCAGGTTATAGTACAGATGAGTTTGATTATTATGGTCAACTCAAAGATATTATTGATTTAGAGTATCCTGGACTCGAAAATAATAGGATTGTATAATTTAATAGCGAGTAGTTTGATCCAACACGAAATATGGGCACAAAGATTCATTCGGATTATAAGCTAGTGGATGTTAACCATAAACACAGATATAATAGATATGATCCAATTATTATGGTAGTTAAAGTCACTCGGGTATATTATTGTGCATATTCGAGTTTATCTCGTGATAAGAGAGATTGGTGGGCGATTTGCAAAATCAAAGCTCAATCGAAATTTGAAGTACCAATATCACAACAAAGAATTGAAGACTTAGAAATTGCACCGGCATTCAAAAAAAATGACATAAATAATATTGAGTCGTTGAATGTCGATGAAGATCCAGATAATTTGTGACTCAAATGGTGGCAGAATAGAAATTGAAGATGATCAATTTCTATCTGAAGATGAGTTCAAACATCTATTAGAATCAGACGAAATATCAGAAGATCTATTTGGAGGATGACCATGATGTTGATAATTAAATTGTTATAATTTTATTATAAATTTAAATTATCAAAGACTTTTTATATTTTGTTGAAATCTATCGGTATGTTTTATTCAAAAATGCATGCTTGCTCATCATATCCCTATTTTTTGTTCTATGTTTTATTTTGTACATCAGATGGCACCTAAAGGACGTAGCTGTGGTGGAGGTGGATGTGGACACAGAAATAAACCAAATTCATCTAGTATGTTACATCATGTTGCAGATTTAGTACCATCTCATAGCCACCATATCCAGACTTCAACATCACAATCACAATCTTCATTTTTATTACCATCACCATCTTTGAGGCCTTTACTATCACCTTTATCAAATGTAAGCCCACCGCCAATTGTGCTTCCTGCACACACTTTTGATCCATCTCTATCTTCTACACCACATTTTACCCTAATTGTTCCCCCATTATTATATTGCGAGAGCAAGAAGTTATTGTATAATACCTCAATCTTTATACTATGTCTAAGATAATATAATTCATATTAATTAAAACATATATTATATACATTCAATGAATAAACCCTTGGATCTAATATTATCATATAATCTGATATAATCCATGTGAGATCAATATTTGGATGAAAGATTTTTTTACTACTTATATGCCCTATACACTTGCTAATTTTTATTGATAAGATACTCTTAATAATAAACTTTAGGATATCACATAACTAACAAATTAGGGTGTGTAAAGTGTTAGCAAGAAGAAAGTTAAGTGCATGTAAAATTTTATCATGACTTTGATTGTCTCTAGAGAAAGATTAATAGAATTAGACTCTAGTGAGAGTCAAAATACAAATATGAGAAAGTCATTAGGTAAGAAGAAAGTAATGTATTATCATTATAGAAAGTAAGTGCATGTAAAAAGAGAATGCTAACATTTTAAAGTAGGAGTAAAAAATATCAAAAGAATATAATATGATTCATCAAATACTTAAATTTAGTGGCAAGTACTACAAATGATAATAATATTTTATATAAATAGATAATAATTAGTAAATGTAAAAAAAAAAAGATTTGCTGATATTTGATTGATAGACTTAAGAACATGATTATAAAGAGACCATTATAACTAAGATGTAAAATAACACAATATGCATCATCCAAGGGGCATGATTATAAAGAGACTAAAGAAAAATATATTGTCTCTATGATATTTAGATAATGATGAGTACAAAATTCATATGTAAAATAAGATAATGGAAATAATTAAAGGAGCACTTATAATGATAAAATCAGAAAAGATAGTCACAAATTTGTGTATACATAAGAGGGAAAATACAATAAGGAAAAATATCCATGATATTATCAAGTTTGGTAGAACTATGTTTGAAAATACTTGCTAAATAAGAGTTTCTTCTACTGACTCAAAAATATTTCATTATCCTTTTGTGAGTATTGTGTCACTAGTAAGCATTATATATTGAAATTCAAATGTTCATATTATATAGGTAAATCTATATTAAAACTAATTCATCTCAAATTTTGAGAAGTACTAATTCTATTGCTAAAAGGTACAAGCTATTTAATATCTTATATTGATGACTATTCCAAGTGATGTTGGGTATATCAAATCAAAAGGAAGCATACATATTTTTTTAAAAAACAACATTTAAAGCAAAAGCTACTTCATATCTTATATTGATGATTACTCCAAGTGATGTTGTGTATATCCAATCAAGTGGAAGCATACATATTTTTATTTTTTAAAATATTTATGGCACAAGCAAGTCTTGAATGTGAAAAGAATATCAAGTATCTAAAGAATGATAATGAGAGAAAATATATTAATATTAAATTTGATAACTTTTATCAACAAGAATAGATTAAGAAGTAGCATACAATGATATACACTCTACAATAAAATAGAGTAGTAGAGTAGACGAATAGAATATTATTAGAATGAATAAGAGTCATGTTAAGAACTCTAGGAATAATTAGTCATTTTGGGAAAA
Source organism: Sapria himalayana (assembly GCA_029783825.1). NCBI lineage: Eukaryota > Viridiplantae > Streptophyta > Magnoliopsida > Malpighiales > Rafflesiaceae > Sapria > Sapria himalayana. The sequence goes on along the minus strand of JAREIK010003198.1, from coordinate 501,698 downwards.
AGCTGTCAAAACTTTGTGATCAATCAATCATCATTAACTTTGATCAACTTAAAGATACTAATGGAAATATGAACTAGCAAACCATCTAACTATTCTCACATACATTCATTCTGACATCTTGTGTACATTATGTATAATATCCAAAAAATATCAACACTAGATTTAAAATCCAAAAGATATATATATTCATAGGATATAATGATAGAGTGAAGAGATATTGCTCGTGGATACGTTTGCCCACAATCTTATTATTAGCATAACTATCATCTTTGAAGAAGACATGTTGCAAAGAGAAGAAGTAGAAAATATAGGAACTATAAATTTTGTTAGAAACAAACAACTAAAACATAAATTACCAGGGCATAAAGAACAAATATCAAACAAGTCAAATATATTTGAGGTATGACAATCAATTTGACAGATGAGAGAACTAACTTGGTACTTAGATATAGTGATGGAGAGAAATGTTACAACTATTTACTAACATAGGATGGAGAGTAGTTAACTTCTCATGAGATTACAAAAAGTCCAAAAGTTTTACTTTGCATGATAGTATGGCAAGAAGAAATTAAAGTTGTCCATAAAACCATGACATGAGATCTTGTTTTACTGCCACGAAGAAGTAAAACAAGATCTCTTGTCATGGTTTTATGGAGAACTTTAATCTCTTCTTACATTATTATCATCCAAAGAAAAACATTTGGACTTTTTGTAATCTCATGAGAAATTGATGTCTTTCCATCCTATTAAAACAGAATATATTAATCTATAAAATCAAATATAATATCAATGATCAAGTTGAGCATAATCAAAGATATGCTCAAAAAAGGCATCCACTTTAATGAAATATTTTATCTTATTATTGGATTTATAACAATTCAAGTGGTCTTGATAATACATACTATATATGATTTGAAATTAGAGATGTAAAAATTATATTTCTTCACGGAGAACTTCAAAAAATAAATACATATATTGCAACCAAAAGGTTTTGAATAAAAAGGAAGAGAAAGATTGATTTGTAAATTAAACAAATCTTTATATGGTTTCAAACAAGCATTTATATTCTGGTACAAAAGGTTTGATTCTTTAATAATAAGTCTCAAATGCAATAGAGTTAATTCAAATCATTGTATATGTTATAATATATATGGGGATGATATGTTGGTAGCAGGACACAACACATATTATGTCTAATATTTTAAAATATATTTGGCTAGAAAATTTCATAGGAAGGATATGAGATCTCCAGTATGAAGGATATATGATCCCAATGATATAAAATTATTAAGATTGAAATAATAGGAATATTTAATTTTCACAAAAAAATTATATAAAAAAATTCTATGATGCTTCAATATACAAGATTGTAAGTCAAAATCATAATTGTAAGTCAAAATCATAATTGTAAGCCAATTATGTAAATATTTTGAGTATTATATACAATAATTATTGAGAGTTTAATATTTTCTATGTTTTGTATAAAATTAGATATTATACAAATAATGTGAGTTGTTAGTCGACACATGATAAATCATTATATAATATATTAAAGAGCTGAAAGAGGATTTTGAGATATATCAAGAATACCTTATATGCTATAATATGTTATGATGGTGCAAACTTTGTTATTAGAGACTATGTTGATTCAGATTATGCAGGGGATATTAATAATAGCAAGTCCATCATCGATTATGTTCTTACTCTTGTTGTAGAAGTCGTAACTAGATTTTATGTTAACTTCTATGATAGTGGCAGAATATGTTGTAGCTACTCAAGCAAGTAAAGATACAATCAAATTGTCAATGCTATTAGAAGAGCTTTAACATAAATAAAAGAAGATTGATTTATTTTGTGATAGTCGAGTGCTCTACACTTAGTAAAAAATTCAATATCTTACTCAAATATAAAATATATTAGAGTACAATATTGCTATACATGAGAAATATTTGAAGAAGGAAGTATGAATATACAAAATATTCATATTTAGGACAACTTTAGCTGATGTGCTAACAAAACAATTAATGAGTGATAAGTTCATTTGATATTGATACTCTATTAGCCTAGCACACACATAAGCAATATATGGAAGGTGAATTTTAAGTGAGATAATGTATTAGGTATGAAGTATGTCTTGCCCACATCAATTTTTTTTTGGGAACATTCTTACTTTCTCTTTTATAAAAGAAGTATTTCCCCTTATTTGTATTTATCGCAAGCCCAATTATCATTAGCTTGTATTTTTTACTTTATATTATCTAGTGCATTGCATTATTACTAGATAAAGAAGATAATTTATTGATGTGAGTTTTATTTTCATAATAATCTATTGACATTCCCATTAAAACTCATGAGAATAAAAGGTACCTAGGATAACTTAGAAAATATATGAACATGATTTTAGAAAACAAAAAATTGGTAGGACAACATAGAAATTCTACAAATTCATTTAAAATATTTGAATAACTATGCAACTACATACAATTTTCTAAAATACAGGAACACTACGTATTCATTAAACAAGTTTCCAAAAATAAGTATTCAAATTATTTTATCAATCTCAATGTTGTTTTTCTTACACAATCTTAACTAGATTTTACACATGATCAACAAGAATAAATAATATATTCCAAGTGGCTCATAGGATGGGGACATGAGAATGGCAACAAAAGGAAGATCAATGCAATCTCGATGTTGGTGCACATGTTGGTCACACACTAGTGAATTACAAATTGAGTATAAGCATAATTCTTTTATAATATTTAACATTGGGGATTATTGATGAAAAGTACTTATTGACTACTTCTATTTTCACTAATGATTGGTTAGTCCATCTCGTGCTCTATTTGGAATAATGGAAAGTTATATACTTAGTTTTTATTTGATGTTGTTTATCTTGTTTTGCATTTAGTGAGATATACTATAATTAATTTTCCAACATTTCAATTGTATTTTTGTATCCAATATATTGAAGTTGCTCGTCACCAAAGGTAATGATGGTTATTTGTATTTTAATCTTATACTCACAATTGATTTGACATTCTACATAGATTTTAGTATTAATATTGTTCCCATTTAAGTGGTCATGGTAAAAGAGTGTTACGGAAGGGCTAGGTGAAACTCACCTAGCCCACATTGGAAATCCCTTTGGACTTTCTAGATTTATTTTCTATAAAAGGAGGTTCCCCATTCCTTTGAGAATCATCTCCAAATCTCAATTCCATTTTACTTATATTTTGTTTATTATGTATTTATTGCCTTAGGATAGAATTTTCTATTTTTAAATTATTATCGGTTTTATTTTATAATAGTGGTTTTATAGAGAGGTTTGTTAGTAACTTTTGTGATTAATATATTTCTAGAAAAATTCATGTTAAAAGGATGATAAGAGCACCAAGGTCTAGGATTTTTAAAAGGGTATTGCACCCTTCCACTTACCCGAGAACTTTTTTGATGTAGTAATATAAATAGTTAATATTATTCTCGATTTACTATTCACTATAAAAGTAAAATATGACAACAGAATTTGAAAAAGAAAAATTCAATATTATTTATTTTCATTATGGAAATGAAAATAAAGGTAATTTTGAGGAATGATGATTGCTTAAATGACCCACTTGGATTCCCGAAGATAATTGGAATGAGATGGATAGTAATACAATCGTTGATCTATATTTGGCACTTACTAATGAAGTATTATTGAGTGTGACATAAAAGAATATGACAAAAGAAATTTGAGATACTCTCACAAGGTTATATGTGATAAAGTCACTTCACAACAAAATCTTCTTTAAAAGAAGACTTTACACAATGCGAATGATGAAGTATATTATGGTAGCTAATCATATTAATACTCTGAATACTTTATTTTTTCAACTTACTATGTTGGGTCATACAATAGAAGAAGATGACCGTGCTGAAATTTTACTTCAAAGTTTACTTAATTTGTATGATCAACTCATCATCAATCTGATGAATGGTGCTTTGATAGATAGTTTACTCTTCAATAATATTCCATTTTCCATCTTAGAAAAAAAAATAGACTCTAAAATAAATAGGATATATATGTAAATGTACAACAAGTAGATGCCTTGATGATGATATGAGAGAAATCAATGGAGCGTGGCCCGAGTGGAAGTTAGAATTATGGTAGATCAAAATCTAGAAGTAAGAAAAATATTAAGTGCTATAACTATGACAAGAAATGGTACTTTAAAAGAGATTGTTAGTTTAAGAAAAGAAGTGTGGATAATGATTTATCAATTACCTAAGGAAATGTTGCAAGTATCAATGATGATGACAACATTTTATAAAGTAAAGTGACAACGACATTTAAAAGCAGTAAGTAGTTTGATAATGTATGGTTACTAGACTTAGGAGTATCATGGGATATGACACCTCAAAAAGATTACATAAATATGAACAAATCTCAGGAGGGTCGGTGCAAATGGGAGATGATTATGCTTTGAAGATTGTTAGTATTGATATTATCAAAATAAAAATATTTAATGATATGATTCGTTTCATTCAAGAGGTGCGACATATGATGGACTTGAAGAAAAATCTATTTTTTTTGGGACAATTAGATAGTCATGGATGTAAAATTTTTATTGAGAATGAGATGATAAAGATTGTGATAAGTGCACTCATAGTAATGAAGGAAGAAAAGTTCCCGATAAATTTAGTCATGCTTAAAGGAGAAATAGTATAGGAAGACGATGCATATATTATATAATTAGCAAAGAAGAAGAATCAATGATGATTTGACATCTCAAACTAGGCCACATGTTAGAATAAGGTTTGAAGATTCTCTCTAACAAAAGATTACTTTTAGGGCTCAATTCAATAAATTTACCTTTTTGTGAGCATTTTATTACAAGCAAGCAGAATAGATTAATATTTAGTAGATCACTTGGAATATTTCAAGGAGGAGCAAAATATTTTGTATCCTTCATTGATGATGATTACTCTAGGAGAAGTTGGGTATATCCAATCAAGAAAATGTCAGATGTATTTCTAATTTTTAAAGATTTTAAAGTATGAGTGGAACTTTAATCCAAGAAAATGATTAAATGTTTATAGACAGATAATGGAAGAGAGTAAATAGATAATGAGTTTCTTACTCTTTGTAAGCAAGAATGTATTAAATGACAATTCACAGTCATGTACATGTCACAACAAAATGGAGTAGTAAAATGATTGAACAGAACTCTTGTAGAATATATGATAGAAATGTTGAGGACTACAAGACTACTCAACTCAAATCAATCGCCATCAACTATGATTGATTTGAAGAGACAAATGGATATGTGTAAGGGTAAACTGGTAGATTACTCTACTTTATACTTTTTTGGATGTCCTGTATATGTGATGTACAACACCCAAGAAAGAACAAAATGTGCTATTGAAATGTAATTTTTATTGCCCGTGGGAGCTCACTGCCCACAAGGTAAATATTAGCAAAGATATAATTTTTATAGAAAATCAAAGAATTGATGATAATAGCATATTTAAAAAAATTTCAAAAGCTATCACTGTGCAAGTAGAAAATAATCAGAGACAAGATGTTCCAATATCAATAGAGGAAGAACCAGAGCACGATGTACAAGAGCAAGTCGAGTCTGATGCTCAAAAGTTAGTCGGCCAACTCACGATAAAAGCCCACCAGCTTAACACTCAGAGTAAGTTACAGAGAGTAATATTGTATATTATCTTCTAACAGATGATTAATAACCTTCAACATTTTAAGAAGTTTCAAATAATTCAGCTGCATCTATGTGGATGACAATAATGACGGAAGAAATTGAAGCTCAACACATGAAAAAGACTTGGAAGTTAGTATCATTACCACTTAGAAGAAATGTCTTTGGTAACAAATGGGTTTACAAGATAAAATGGGATAACAATGATCAAGTAGAATGGTATCATGCAAGATTTGTGGTAAAGGAATATGTTCAAAAAGAAGGCATTGACTTTAATGAGATTTTTTCTCCGATGGTTCATCTTACAATAATTAGAGTAGTAAGGACTTTATGTGTTATATTTGATTTATATTTGGAGTAGTTGGATGTTAAAACTACTTTTCTTCATGGAGAAATTGAAGAAAAAATTTATATATTTCAACCAGAAGGGTTTGTTAAAACTCATAAGGAAAACTTGGTTTGTCAGTTAAACAAATCTCTATATGGTCTAAAACAATCACCGATGTGTTGGTATAAGAGATTCAATTTCTTCATTATTAGCATTGAGTATAATAGACTTAGCTCAAACCATTTTATATACTACAAGAGTTTTGAGGAAAATGATTTCACTTTTTTATTATTATACATGGATGACATGTTGGTAGCAAGCTAAAAGAAATATTGAATCCAAGAATTGAAGACACAATTAGCTAGGGAGTTTGATATGAAGGACTTGGGACTAGCAAAAAAGATTCTAGGGATGTAGATTTACTGAGACATAAATAACAGGAAGATTTAGCTTTCTCAATAAAATTATTTTTATAAGATCTTGTTGTACTTCAACATGCAAGGTAGTAAGCCAATTCTACCCATCTTCATGTTAATTTCCAATTATCTTCAAGTATGTGTCGTAGCTCTAAAAAAGATATGAGGAATATGTCTCGAGTATAGTATGCATCAACAGTGCAAAATTTACTATTTGTAATGGTTTGTACTAGATAATATATTGCACAAGTAGTGAGATTGGGAGTGGTTAGTCGATTCATGGAAAATTATGGCATAAAATATTGGAATAATGTGAAGTGGATTCTTAGATATCTGAAAGGAATCGCATATACTATATTATATTATGGATGTTCAGACTTTATTATCAAATACTATGTTGATGCAGACTATGCTGGAAATATTAATAATAAGCAAGTCTACTACGGACTATGTTTTTACTATTACTAGAGGAGTTGTAAGTTAGATTTCAAAGTTATAATCTAGTATATCTACTTCTACTATAGAAGCAGAATATATTGCAGTTACATAAGCTAGTATAGAGATAATATGGTTACATATACTATTGGAAGAGTTTGGATACAAACAAAATAAAGTTACTATATTTTATGTTAGTCAAAGTGCTCCACACTTAGTAAGAAATCTAATATTTTACTCAAAGACAAAATATATTAGGGTACAATATCATTTTGTAAAAGATAAAATTAAAAAATAAAATGTGAATATGCAAAAGATTCACACCAATAAAAACATAACATATGTTTTGACCAAACTGATCAATATTGACAAGTTTGAATGGTATACAACTTTATATGGCTTAGCAAGAATGAAAGCAAGCAATGACAAGTGAGAAAAGTGATTTCAAGTGGAAGAATATTACGGAATGGTTAGGTAATACTCACCTAGTCCACATCAGAAATCTCTTTAGGATTTCCAGATTTTGTTTCTATAAAAGGAGGTTCCCCCTCCTCTGGGAATCATCCCCAAAACCCCAATTCCATTTTACTTATATTTTGTTTATTATATATTTATTACCTTAAAATTGAATTTTTTATTTTCAAATTATTACGTGCTTTATTTTATAACAAAGAGGTATGATAGTTTGAATATTTACGTGCCTTGGTAGATTTTCATAGTTGAAACTCAACATGATTTTAGCATGAGGTAAATTGAGTCATCATTCTTATTTGTTTCAATTTGGTTTGGAATGCAATTATCTTTCTTAAAAAATCGATTAATCTAATTATTCGAATGCTTTAATTGAGTAGAACAAGTGTGTCATTTATTTTTCTTCCAATATACTATGATGCTTTCATTATAGACTACCTATCATAATGTATTCTAACTAATTGATTAGTGACATGGTTTTAGTGATAATAAAAATGTAAATTTTGTGTTGATACCTATTAATATATATTATATTTGTTTCAATAATCATGCATATTCTAGATTTAATATCAGTCATTTAATCCATATGAATATATTATTACAAGTTTTTATTATTATTGAACATCATAGTTTACTTTATTAATTGTACATTATGTTGTACTTGACCAATTTGCTATTTATTAGTTTCAAGTAATTTTGTTTTTCTTCCATTTTTGTTTGGTAAAATAAATATAGTAGCTTCCATAATGAGTGTATTTTATTATCAAATCTCAATATAGTTCTACTTAAAACTTTAGTACCATGATCTAAAATATCATTAATATAGTAGTTGACCATTTGAGTTTGGTAATTATTGAAATTTTGTTTTTCACATCTAATCACAAATTAGTTATTATTTGAACTTCTAATTCCACTAGTTATATTTGTATATTTGAAATTGAATATGATTGCATGAAATTTAAAATTAAAATATGTCACAATTTATAATTTTTGATCCAACGCTCATAAGAATCTCAATGTCATGCGGTAATAATGATTCCTTCTACCCTCTATTTTGATTTGAAGTGGGGTCGGGCAAGAGTAAACTTCGAGGGGATTTCGGATCGCGGATCGCGGATCGCGGATCGGATCCTAGGCGAATCACTGCTAGTCTTTACTACTGATGTGGGTCAGTTAATGGCTGTTGACAAAGGCCTTGTTTGTCATCGGATCCTAGTCTTTACCATCTGTGAAAACCCGTCTCTGTTTTTTCATGTCCAATTCGTCATGGCATCAAAGCTTCTTCACATACTTCCCCATGAGGCCAAAAGCGAATTTGAGCTTTCTCTTAGGGATGCCTTTGAGGTGGTAGAGCCAAAACTTAGACCTCCATTTCCATTGAGTATCCCAAACCCGGAACAGTACTCGCAACTTAACCGCGCCATTCTTTATGCCATTCTAACTGAACCCCAATTCGCCAAAAGCCATGTTAAGTTTCTGCACGCCTTAGTCACCGATGGGTATTCTTTTTTCGTCTGTTTATTGGCCAAGATTGTTAGTGATTTATATCCTAAGCTGCTGTTCGCAGCGAAGGCTCAGTTTCTCTGGGTCGTGAATGAAATGGTTGCAGTTTCCGGGGTGGGGTTTGATGCTTTACTGGTAAGTTTGCTGAGGCGAATAATGGGTGGTGATTTCAGGGAAGGGAATCTGTGTGTTTGTTTGGAGTTGGTGAGGCTATTTATGAAGCATTGGGAATTGTTAGTAGAAGAAAGGCCTTTGATTCTGACTAGTGCGTTGTATGTTTTCCTTCGCGTATTGTCTGAACATTGTAGAGCATCAAGTAATCAAGAGGTCGAGTCTCTGAAAGAATTGGAAATTAAGTTTTGTATTAGAATGTTGAGAGAGCGATTTGATTTGTGCATGAAGATTGGGAGGGACCTAATACGATTGCTGCAAGATCTGGTTCATGTTCCTGAGATTAGTGCTATATGGAAGGACCTAGTTTTGAATCCCAGCGAGTTCAGGACCTTGGGATTTTCAGATATTTCACAGTTATACGGATTGAGAACGCCTAGCTGGTATTTTTTGCTTCAAATCAGCTCAGAAATGGAAGCACAACTAAGATTTTTGCTCGTTCATGTAAAATTTGGGAGTCAAAAAAGATACCAAGTTTGGTTTTCCAGACAGTTTCTTTCTAGTCCGGAAAAAGAAACCCTTTTGGTTGATATTGTCAGGTTTGTATGTGGTGCTCACCACCCATCCAACGAAACCATTCGATCTGATGTTATCCCCAGATGGGCTGTTATTGGTTGGCTGTTTCATACTTGTAGAAGGAAATATGTGGAAGCTAATGCGAAGCTAGCATTATTCTATGATTGGCTTTTCTTTGATGAAAACATTGACAATATAATGAATATTGAGCCAGCAATGCTATTGATGACTTTCTCAATCCCCAAATATACTGACACAACCAATTCTCTCCTTGAGTTCTTATTGCTCCTTGTAGATAACTATGATAGAGATAGAAAGAAACTTGTCATGAGGGGTGTATCATCTGCATTTGGAATGCTTGTTCAGAAAGGAGTGGTTCATTCACTGGACGTTTTGACTTCCTGCGATGCTGTATCTCCTATGCTGAAAGAAAAACTTGGCAGATTGTTGTCCCCTTTGGATTTGCAGTCTGCGTCACATTTTTTGTCTCCTAAGTCATCTCCAGAAAGTGAACCTGCTCTTCTACTTGGCAGGAAATCTGTAAACAAGTGGGCTGGTAGGAACCAAAGTGAAGTGGAAGATATGGAAACTCTGGTGCAGGAGGTGGAAGATGCTGGTGGGAGTGAAAATTTGCCCTGTTTTAAAAAGGAAGCAACGACTAAAGCAACATTGGTTATTCGTTCTTTCATACTTTCTGAGCAAGAAAGCGTGTGGGGGTTGTTTCGCAGGTTGGCATGCAGCAGTTTTCCTGTAGGAGCACATATACTATCTTATGCATGTGAGCTAGCTCATGAAGCAGCATCATATGTCCACAAATTTTCTGATGTAACTGATTCCGCAATTCCATTATTGTTGTTTACTGTTGATGGCTATTTTAATGTTTGGGTTGGGAGAAAAGAATATGATTCTGTCTCTGTGCGTAAAAAAATGGACAGGAAACTTGTTGATCGGTTGGTAGTAAAAGCATTTTCTGCTTATAAAAGTTTTCTTGCATGCTTAAGGACTGCTACTGTCATTGTGCATGACGGAGAAAGCCTCTCTACAAAAAAGCCATTGCTGTTGGACTTGGTTTATTTTTCTCAATTGGAGAAGAACAAGTTCATGCTTTATTTCTGCACCATCTTTCATCATCTGTCTGATATATGTGTGGGTGATGAAGATGTTCTCAGGTTACTTCTAGGTAATCTGGACCATGCAGATCTTCTGCAATTGCAGTTTGATCTCGGGTTAATGAAGTTCTCCATCTTCGGGGACAATACCGAGACTATCATCTGTTTAATGAACAAGTCTCTTGGTTGGGATTCCTTAGAGCAACAGAAATTCTGGAGCTTGATTAGGTCAGAGCTCTCCATCTCCAAAGTCCAAGTGGAGAAGATCGTCCTGGAGCTCTTCTGTTCATGGGAGTTGAACCCAAGCAAGAGTTCCATCGCAGCTTGTGGCCTTCTTGCGCTGTGCAGTTCATGTGCACCAAATCCTCAACTTGTTGGAGTAATCATGTTGCTTCCTAGTCATGTGTTTCAAGATTTTGCCCCCACAGCTTTGGCCACGTGGTCTGCAACTAATGCTCCGCTACTTTTGGATAGCTTACTTGTGTTCTTGAAAAAACTTGAAAAAGAGAATTGGGATGACTTTTGTTCTGCTGGGATTTCTATTAATCATTCTGCAGTTTTGTGGTTGTTAAATTATTATAATGCCAAGGGGATGATGGATGTAGCTCATGCCTTGAATAAATTTTCCAGAAATAAGCTGGAAAATAGAACAGGTTAGATGGTGGAAAAGGTTAGCTTTTGCTGCTTGTGCTAAGCCTATAATTCCCCTCTGCAACTGATGATTCTATCTGGCTAACATGTTCAGTTCTAGTGCTGTACTCCCCATTGTTGCTTGTAGTATCCGTGAGCTTAATGAAAGGTTTAGTGTTTTGAAATCTACACCTACGCCCAAAAATTGATCTTGGTCAATGTCAACGTGAAATAATTGACATTTGAAAATAGATAACGATTGATTATCATCATATTCAAAACATGCTTTTAATATTATCAAGGTTAGACATAATTTTATATTTTTGAACAATATAATTTTTCCTTAAATCCATTTCTTTTTTTTCAAAATTTCATTGACTACTTGTTAAAATTTATGGAATATTTATTTAAACAAAATGGTCGTGGAACATTCAAGTTGTGTGAAACATCTGAAACATCAAAAAGGCTTGTGTTTTAGCATTCTTGCTCTTTTGTGTTTCATAAAATTATCAAGTTAAATTAGAGGTGCCAAGTGGGCCGGAGTCTTGGGTATGACATGAGGCACAACCCCAATTGGTTGTGCCAGGCCCAGCACAGGCACAATATGGTCTAGAAACATGTCATTGCTTGGACAATGGCAGGACCTAGACCATGAGGCCCGAGGCATGGTTCATACAATGTTGGGTTGGAATGGCCCGTGCATTGTGCCATGCTAGTAGAGGTGTCAGCTGGGCCGTGCCTGGGCCGGCCCGGCACGGGAATTTCCCGTGCCCGGGTAAGGCACCTTTTGTGCCGTGCCTTGCCGAGGCCAACTGGGCCTCGTGCCATGCTTGACCCGGCATGGTTCGGTGGCCCATGGCATGGCACGGGTCAAGGTCAGACCCGCACCACACCAAATCTCCCCCAACATCCCCCCCCAATGGGCAAATGAAAAAAAAAATTGAAATACAGTAGTTGGATTGCGCCTCCATTGGCTAGGGGGGCAAAATCCGACGGACCTCATGATTTTGCCCCCTAAAATATTATAAAAAATTAAAAAAAAACAAAAAAAATACTTTTTTTTAAAATTATTTACTTTAATCTATAAAATCCCACAGCCTCTTTATAATATTTATTTTCAAATCTCACATTTCTACTCTTTCAAAACTTTTGTCCTTTCCTCTCTCGGGACTCGGGATTTCATCATTCGGCTCGGGTTTGAAATTTTGAACTAGACTATGGTACACCGTACACGTGATCGACCTCATTGCTTTATCAGATACTTTATTCTAAGTTTTTTTTTCACACACTCTCTCAGTCTCTCTCTAGTGACCTAGTCTCTCTCTAGTGACCTAGTTTCTCTCTAGTCCTAAAATAGTAAAATTTAAAATCTATCAACTAGTCTTTACCTCATGTATTTTGTTTAACAAAAATCCTAAAAATGATAAATACTAATGAAATATATTTAAATTTAGAAAATGAAAATTTTACACATAGATCTAAGGCTGCTGAAACTTTAGTTTCATCAGTCGTCTCAATCAAAACTTCTAAAATAAAAAAAATTAGGACTTTTGTAGCTCAGACTCATTTTAATTTAATAAAATAAAAAAATATATTAGAAATGAGGAAGAAGAAATGACACAATATAAATATTGTTTGAGAAATTTAACTTGTAAGAGTTCATTTGGGACTGGGCACCTTAAGAGGCATGCCGAATTATGCACCAAAAAACATGGTTCATTAGATCCTAGACAATTCCAACTTATCACTGCATTTTTTGAGACTGTATTGAGTTCAGTCTCAAAGTTTACCCCCTTCATATACTCTAGTGAGTTGGGTAGGGACGGCACGGTCAGATTTATCATATTGATGAGTTTTCTGATCAGATTTTCTGAAGATCTAAGGGTTGTGCGCATCATGCAGACATATTTTCAGCCTGCTTATTGTATGATTTCTAGGTCCACATCTAGGTATAACATACAAAAATCGTATAATTTAAAAAAATAAAAAATAATTAATGAATTTATGACATATAGTGGAGTGGTGTCTGTCACGTCCGATATCTGTACAAGTCACAATGAATCATCTTATGCATGTCTCACTAGTCACTATGTAGATTCTAACTGGATAATGATTAAAAAAATTTTAGGATTCTCTGAGATTCTCCATCCTCATGATGGCCTGACCATTTTTGAGTGTATGATGAAAATCTTTAGGGAATATAAAATTCAAAATAAAATTTTTAGTATCACATTCGATAACGCATCTAATAATGAAGTAGCAATTAACATGTTTGTTAGGAATATTAGAGACGCACCATTAGGAGAGATTTTTCATGTCAGATGCATGTATCACGTGATTAACTGATTGTTCAATCGGGTATGAATATGTGTTCCCCCGCATTAGATAATATACGTAATGTACTAAAATATATTCGTACTCCTCGCAGACAATAAGAGTTTGGTAGTCTTTGTTTGTCTGCGAATCTTAGGAAGAAGAAATTCCAATCAGATGTGAGACATCATTGGAATTACACGTACCTTATGTTGGAGTCATGTGTTGGATACGAACACGTGATATCCAATTACGTCAATAGTAAGAGTGACAAACTTATTATTGACGATACTGACTGGGCTTTAAGAATTTTATTTATGAAATTCCTGAATATTTGTTATAACACAACGAACATGTGTTCGTCGGTTTATACTCTCATGACTTGCATTACACTCAGGTGCATATGCAACATTAGTAGTATGTTTAGGAAGTATCGAGTTGACCAGGCACATAGTCATATGGTTGTAGAGATGGAAACCAAGTACTTAAAGTACTGGTCCAACGTTTCATCTCTTTATTATCTCGCTGCATGCATTGACCCTAAGGTTAAGGTGGAAAGGGTATATAATACCATGACTTACATTCTCGTGCATGAACGTGGAAGACTCACCTGAAGGGTTCATTTACGAGAATATGACTGACCTGTTCACATACTACGATACTAGGTATAGTGGTAGTAGTAGTGAGACTGTGATTATGAACTTGGATACCTTCTTCGGAGATGACGATTTTCCATTCATTTAGCATGGGGGAAACATCAGGGTGGACCATCACATAGGAGCGAGTTTTCTTGGTACTTAGATACCGATTACTGCTCAATCCCATCACATTCTGATACTAAGAATCTTCATATATTACAGTGATGAAAATCATATGAGTCCACCTTTCCTGTGTTATCTAGGATGACAGAGGATCTACTGACTCCTCCGGTATCGAGTGTAGCATCGGAGTCTGTTTTTTCTATTGCAGTGAACATGATTTCAGATAGGAGATTGAGATTATGTCCAGATATTATTGAGATCTTGGCCTGTTTGAAAGATTAGGAGGATTCGAGGTTTAGCATTCATGATTGTGTTGGAGCTTGGACAAGAATTGCATATGCATCCACTGTGAAAGCATAGGAGTTGATTGCTGATGATGATGATCCATATGATAGTGATCTTGATGTTGCGGTTGATGATGCTCATGATATGCTGATTGACGATTGACGTAGTTGCCGGTTTCCCCTGCCTGTTGCCCGACACCGGTTGCCAGTGCCACGCCACGCCAGTACGCTACGCCACATTCCATTTGTCATTGCCACTTGATTTTGATTTTTGATACCTCACGGTCACGGACATAGTTGATGATTTTTATGATTTATTCTTGATTCTGTTTTTTGATTTTGATGTTTTATTTTTTATTGATTGTATTTTTTTTTTTCGTTACGTTGAAACTTGTATTTATTTTGTTCGATATTTATTGGCTGATTGGTCATTTCTCATTTGGGTTGCTTTTGTTTTTTTGACTTTGTAAATTTTTTTAATGAAATTTTTTTAATTTATTTTTTTATTTAAAATTCTCATTTAAAAATTAAACTCTATAATTTAATTATAATAAATTATAATCTAAATTTAGTTTAAATTATAAAAAAAATTTGAACTTTATTAATATTTTCAAGTTACAAATTTTTATTAATAGTCAATTTACCAATTTAAATATTAAACTTTATAATTTATTTATATTATATTTTTAATAAAAAAATTTAAACTTTGTAATTTATTAAATTTTTAACAATTTTCATTTTATAAATTTAATATATTATACATTATCTATATATAATATAATATATATTTTATGTAAAGTATAATAGAAAACTTTTAAAAAAAATTATTAAACCAGGCCCGTACGGGCCTGGCCCGGCACGGCACTGCCCGCCCTGCTGATGGGCCGTGCCAGGCCTAGCTTTAATAAACCGTGCCTGGCCAGGCACGGCACGGTACAGTAACCGTGTCGTGCCTGACCCGGCACGAAAGCACAGACATGCTCAAAAAAAAAAAGGGTCGGGCCAGCCCTGCATGTCCCATTTGACACCTCTACATGCTAGGCACGATTTGCTTGCCTAGCCCGGTGACTCATGACCGGGCACGGATGAGCCTTTGTTCATGGTCATTCCCTGTTGGGTAATTGCATTATCGAGCCAGTTTAAAAAAAAACTCGGCCACATGAGTAGGGTTTGATTTATGCTGCCATTGGCTAGTGGCTATGCTTGCAATGAAGAAGCCCATTTTGCATACATGCAATGGACCCCGAAAGCGACCGCAGTAGGTGTGGCCTATCAATGTCGATGCATTAAAAAAATCATTTTTAAAAAATTCATAATTATTAGATTTTTTTTCAATGTTTACAAATCAGAAATCCAATAGATGTTAGATTTTTGTTAAAATATTTTAAAAAATTTTATAAATTATAAAAAAATAAAAGAATATGTTTTAAACTTTTTTAAATATTTATAAATAAAGATTAAGAAATTTAGAATTTTTATTCTAAATTTTTTATTTTCAATTTTCATGTTTTTTTTATTTGTTATCTCCAAAGTCTTAATTCCATTTTTTTTGTAATAATTATTTATTATTATAACATTTTTGTTGGTAATAATTATTTATTATTTTAACATTTTTTTGTAATTATTATTTATTATTTCAACATTTTTTATGCAACAATTATTTTATTATTATAATATTTTTGTATGGTTCTTGCTTATGTATTTGGTCTATGCACATACGGTGTAACTTTTAAATTGTAACTGGAGTCTGAAATTTTTATTTGAGCTATGAGGTTAGAAATAATATAGTATTTTACCACAAATCAATTGTGATATACTTTTTTTTTTAATTCTTTTTTTTTGAATTTTTATTTTAAAATAGGTTTATAAGTTTTTAATAAATATAATTATTTAAAATAATATGATAAATAGTGAATATAATAATACTGATTTTGAAATTGATATAACTATAGATAATAATAATAATCCTATTGAAAGGTTTGAGATCAAAATTAAGTTTTCTCTAAAAGTTTTGATCCTAATTTAATTATCACCTAAAAAAAATTTGGTGAATTTTAGTAGTATTTACACACCTAAAAATAATAAAAAAATTATAATTATAGGAATGTCAAATAACAATCACATATTATAGATATTATCAAAAGATAAATAAATAAATAAATAAATAAATAAATAAATAAATATATATATATATATATATATGAGTTCATATAATACTGACCACCTTAAGAGGCATGTCGATCAATGCACCAAAATATATGGTATATTAGATTTCAAATAAATTCAATTAAGTGATATAGTCTTTTAAGATGGATATAGTTCAAGTTTAGCTTCATTGGTCCTATTTATACATTGTAATGATTTTGGAAGTAAAAGACATGTTTAAATTAATTATGATCATGAATTATTTAATTAAAATTTTGGAGAATCATAGAATAATTACTATTATGCAGACATGCTTTCAGTCAATTTATCATATGATATTAGGTCTACAAGTAAGAATATCATAATAATATATTATAAGTTAGAAAAATAATTAATAAATTTTAAAAATATAGTAGAGTGTTATCTGTAATATTTGCTATTTATATTAGTTACAATGATGTATTATTCACATCCCTCACTGCCTGCTATGTAGATTTAAAATAAAAATTATTAAAAGAAATGTTAAGATTTCTTGAGATTCTCCATCCTCATGGTGATTTTGTTATATATAAGTATATGATTTAGATCTTTAGAAAATATGATATTTAGAATAAAATATTTAGTATTATTTTTGATAATACTTCTAAAAATAAAGTAATTATTAGTATGTTTATTAGAATTATTATAAACAAGTCGTTATGTGAGATTTTTTATGTTCAATATATGTGTGTCACATTATTAACATGATAATAGAAGTAAGAATAAAAATAATTTCTTTCTTATCAGATAAAAATAGGAATTCACTAAAATATTGTTAGGATATCTAATAAACAATATAAATTTAGTAGTCTATGTTTGTATGTGGGCTTAAAAAAGAAAAAAAATTCTAAATAGATATATGATATTGTTGAAATTATACTTATATTATGTTAGAGTTATGTATTGGCTACTAATATATGATATCAAATAATATTAATAGTAAGAGTGATGAACTTACTATTAATGAATCATATTGGGATATTAGTATTTTTTTTATGATTTTCTGAAGATTTTTTATGATATGATAAACATATATTCTTCTATGTATACTTTCACTACTTGTATTATTCTTATGTGTATTTATAATATTAATAACATGTTTAATAAGTATAGAAGTCATCATATATTTAGTGACTTAGTTGTTAATATGAAAATTAATTATTTAAAATACTGGTCTTTCATTCAAATTTTGTATTATTTAGTTTCATATTTGAATCCTATGATTAAGGTAAAAGAGATAAAAAATATTTTAATATAAATAATGTGCATAAACCAGTAATACTAATTTAAAGGTTTTATTCATAAAAAGATTACTTAACTTATTTACATATTATGACACTAAGTATGCTAATAAATGTAGTTAGACTCTGAGTATGGACATAAACATTATATTTAGAGAAGGTCTCTCTATTTAGTTAGTTAGGGGCAAACGAAGGGGTGATTTGTAGAATAGATGAAAGCTATCTTGGTACTTTTGATTGCTGGTCTATCTTTTTACATTATAATAATAAAAATTTAAAATTTTTTTATGGTAAAAATTATATGAATTCATTTATTTCGTGCCGACATGTGATTTATTGATCCATATGATGTTTAGTTTAACATTGAAATCTATTTATTCTGTGATAGTTAATATTATTTTAGATAGTAGATTATGACTACGATCAAATGTCATAAAGACATTTGTATGCATGAAACACTTGAAAGATTTGAGATTGACTATTCAGGATAAAATGTAAAAAAAAGATGGTGGATGATGATTCATCAGACATAAAGATCAAAGATATTGAACTCATCACTAATGATGTATTTAGACACACATATATCTACATTTGTATTTACACTATCATATCATAAATATTGATTGATGATTTGTGTGATTTTTAATTTTGTTATTTGATTATGATGTAATAATATTATATTATCATTATTTTTTTTTGTCATTAGTTTATTTCTTTATAATATATGTATTATATATTGTATTTATTTTTTTATGAGTTATATTTTAATTTATCATACTTTAGCATTATAAATGTATATCCTTTAGACTTTAAAATATGGTATACGCATTTTATTTTATTTTTATTTATAAAATAAAATAATTTTTTTATTATTTTATTTGAGTTGAATAAGTCACATAATTGTGAGATGCGAATGTGAAATATGAATGTTTATTTTTTTAATTGTATATATATTTTATTAATTTTTTAAAGTGTAATATTAAATAAAACAATTAAATAACAAATTAAATTTTTAAAAAAGATTATATTTTATTCGAATTAAAAATTTCTACACAAAAAGCAAAAACAACACTATCTAGTTTGTGCTGGCATAATTTGGCACGAATCAGCATTGTATGGTAATGCTTGGCATATTGCGGGCCAAAGAGATCCTGCCTGTATGATATGATCCATTTAAAATCTCTAAGTTAGAAATGGTGTGCGCATAGTAGTCTTACATGCATCAAGAAGGTGCAATCACTGTTGGAGCCCAATAAGTGTGCAGGTGCACAATTGGCATACATGTGGTGCAAACAACGGCAAGTAGCAAACAATGGCAGACATGGTGATCTTAATTAGTTAGAAGCACGTGGTGGTATGCATGGTGGTAATGGCACATGGTAAAAAAAAAAAAAGAGAGTGATTAAACCTTGTTGGAGATTTTGCACTTGTAGCTAAGAATAATAATGCGATTGAAAAATTAATGTGATATGCATTAATCATAATGTGATATGCATTAATCATAATGAAAAATTAATAAAAAAATAAAATAAAATAAAATCACAAAAAAAGATAAAATGTGAGTTATCACGTACCCACATATTTGTGGGTCCACACAATACATATTTAAATAAATATTTTGAAAATATTATATTAATTATAGAGGAATTATGTTTTGGGATGCTCTCCCAAAAATATTCAGAATTTGAAACTGATCTTTTTAAATTTGAAAAAAAAAATCACCAAACTCTAAAAAAATTAAAATTGGGAGCATTCTATTATGTTTATCCTAAAAGGTCCTTTATTAAATTCCTAAACTAAATTTAGGCACACTAATTAATTTTTATTAAGACTTTCCCCTCTCCCATCGGCCCTCGCCCTCTCCCATCGGCCCTCGCCCTCTCCCATCGGCCCTCGCCCTCTCCCATCGGCCCTCGCCCTCTCCCATCGGCCCTCGCCCTCTCCCATCAGCCCTCGCCCTCTCTCATCAGCATTTGCCCTCGACCCTCTCTCATTGACCAAGAGCCCCTCGCCATCTCCCATCTCCTAGAGCTCGAAGACGAGCTCGTCGAGTTCTATCGAGCTTGACCACGAACTCTATCGAGCTCCACCATGAGCTCTATTGAGCTTGACCATTAGTTCATGGAGCTTGAAGACGAGCCCATAAAACTCCATTTAGCTTGGTGACAAGCTCCTGGAGCTCGAAGACGAGCCTGTCGAGCTCCATCTAGCTAGATGACGAGCTCCTTGAGCTCGTCTTCGAGCTTCAGAAGATGGGAGAGGACGAGGGGCTCCTGGTCGATGGGAGAGGGCCGAGGGCGAATGCTGCTGGGAAAGGGTGAGGGCTGATCGGAGAGGGAGAAGATCTTAATGAAAATTAATTAGCGTGACTAAATTTTAACTTAGTGATATAATGAATGACATTTTAGGATAAACATAATAGAGTGCCCTAAATTTCAATTTTTTAAGAGTTTGGTAATTTTTTTTTCAAATTTAAAAAGATCAATTTCAATTTCTTAAATATATCTGGGGGATCAGCCCAAAATATAATTCCCCCTTAATTATAACATCTATCTCTTAAATCTTAATATATATTTCTGTTCTTCAAGTCCAACTAGCTTTCAAAAATAGGCATGTTCATTCTTTGATAGAATTTTGATAAATATATATATGTTACTTGCTCATTGGTATTGCACTAGGTCAAGCAGATTCTTTAATTCTTTTCACATTGATTCCTTGATAAAATGATATTGCAGGGCTGTACATTTTTTCTATTGCGAAGAACATAATTTTTAGCAATAGTTATTGTAGACTTATTAATTTTAAGTCTTTTATTATCATAAGATTTTCCTCATCCAAACAGTTTGGGAAATAAAAAGTTAGGTATAAATATATTTTGACTTGTAGTGAATAAGACTATAATGATTTGTTTCTGAAGCTCAATACATGATTGCCGACGTAATAGTTAATTAATATCTAGATATATTCCTAAAATCTTCTGCACAACCATTCCAATTGCTATCATAGTGATCATCTAA
Source organism: Sapria himalayana (assembly GCA_029783825.1). NCBI lineage: Eukaryota > Viridiplantae > Streptophyta > Magnoliopsida > Malpighiales > Rafflesiaceae > Sapria > Sapria himalayana. The sequence continues at coordinate 480,617 of JAREIK010003198.1, read as the reverse complement.
CTTTATAATTATTGTTTTGAAATATCTTAATCTAAGGTTTATTGTATCATTAATATATCTCATTTTTTTAACAATTCCAGAGTGATAATAGCCCAGAGGGCTGTTCATCCATGTCAGTCCCCAAGATGGAAGGTTCTAATATAGACTAAGTATGAAGATAAGAGCCCTAGCTAAGTGGGCGCAACAGTTTAGACTCAACCCAAAGGGAATCGGAGTGCACGACCAGCTGGGCGTAGCCATTGACCCTTCTTGTAGAGAGGTCCAAACACTCACAGGCACACGCCAACCAAACACAACTATTGAGGGAGAAGGAAAGAGCTTCACTGATTGAGGTTAGGGAGTTAGAAGCAATCCCCCAGTGGGGTCACGAATCGAAAGGAAAGTGGGTGGACTCCGGGCCATGTCTCATGGCTGATCATCGCCTTGCCTCACCAACTAACTAATCAGATGCGTCGGGCAGATTCCCCCTTTTGCTCCTTAGGCTACATGGTCTTAGCAACCCTGCTGTTGTTCCCCTCCTAGGGGCAGATTCTCAGGCCGTCAGACTTACATGTGTCAAGCATATAGCTAGCATTCTTTCTAAGTCAGGATCAAACTCTTCTTTTGCTTTCATCAAGAGCAAGTATAAGTCTCCTTATCTCCTGGCCATTTGGGATAGAAAATTGAAGATATACTTAACTTTATCTGACAAATTAGGATTCCAAACAAACCCCCGAATTGAGTCTGAATGACTGAAAAGAAAATCAATTGTGGAGCCAACGATCATCACGAGTCTCAAGTTACAAAAATGTTCGCCAACTTCAATTGGTATAGCATTGCAAGCAAATCGAGCATAGAGTTTCGCGAGCTTGTTGTATTTGTTGTAATCGGTCCTTGCTGCTGATTCCTTGTAAGGAGCACAACTGACTAGATGCTTTCCTAGGACTGGACGTATCTATTTCAAGTCTATCCCTGTGCCATACTCTAGATCCCCCAAAGCCTAGAAAGATAAGAGTCACTTTCCATCTTAGTGGAAGGCTTTACTTCTTGATTATGGGAAAGATGAAAGAAATGCTTGCTTTGAAATCATTAGATGACAAGCTCCTAATAAGGGTGCAGATCTTAGTGACAGATGGCTGTGTTTGTCTTCCCAAGGTGGTGGGTATCTAATTTTTCATTTTCTTATCCTATTGTTACAGCTCTAGGACTTGATGATGGGGATGCAGTCCGAGTGAGTGGCTAGCGAAAGAAAGATATGTACAGGAACCCATCCTTTGTCAATCTAGTTTTGGATGAGACATAGTATATCTACTAGGGCCATGTCGTGCCAAATATGATTTCCTGGAAGTCATGTTTGACATAGACCATTAGCTTGCAAGTGTAAACTAAGCATGTTGGGTTGGGTTGATCATGATTTTGTGCATGGCCCAGCCTGCAGCTAACCCATGCTAGCCTAGGTTAATATCTTGGCACCAATGGGGTTGCACTCACCCATTTGGTAGGTCTGGGTTCTAGATCTAGTCACAACAAGTGGGCTTGGGTAGTGGCCATGACTTGGTTAGGCCCTAGCCATAGCCAGTGGGCCTAGGCAATTGAAATATAAATATATATGTAAATATATATATTATACATGTATAAATAAAAAATTTAAAAATCAATGTAAACAACACAAGTCACAAATGTAATAAAAAAAATTCACTTGTGTATAAAATTCTAAAATAAAAAAAAACCCTAAAAATAATGCACCACAGCATAATGCCAATATCAATATTATAAATTGATAGACATTATATCATTCATTTTCACTCAATCTGGTTCAATTCATCATAACTTCAAGAGTTGATACTATTATTTTTATGTATTTCATCATTCACTTTTAATTTTTTTATTTTTTTTAAGATCTAATTGTTAATCATTCTAATATTTTATGAATGATAACATTTCAATAATATTTGGATGTAAGTTGCTCTCTTATTTAAAATTACATTTATAATTTTAGAATAAATAATTTTTAATGTAATGCTAGACATTAAAATATTAATAGATTATGTGTCATTTTAGATATCATTGGAAAAATAAATTTATATGATTCATATAATTTTAATTAACTCAAATTGCCAAATTTTTAATATCATTACAAGAGATGATAAAGTTGTAATTAATATCTAAGTATCTCGACAGCTCACCCCTAGTCTTATTCGATAGACCTTCCAATTATTTGTTCTTAACTAATTGGATGAAAAAAATTATTGTCTCCAAATATGGTGTTCATCTTCGTATTCCGAGGACTACTAAAGCTTCAAACTTAATTTTAAATATATAAATATTTTATATAATCGTTCATAAATCATATCATTTGGTTCTTGTGATTGATTCATGGATTATATAAATTTTATAATAATTTTTATCCCATCAATCTTAATCTTAGAATCAATTCAAGGAGCTAGGTAATAAAAGAGAATAAAAGATTAATATTTTAAATATTTTTTTATCTTAATAATCATGATACTAAAATATAAGTATTTTCGATATTGATTAAAAATATTACTTATGTTGTATATGCACTTAAGTGTAATACAAGTTTGAAAGAATATATTGATGAACATATATTTGTCTATTCAAGTAGCTATTATATGCAGGCTGTAAATAAGCCTATATGATACTGACTACTATTTGATTCTCTAAAAAATTAATCGGAAGACTCATCATGATGATCAGTTTAGTTATATCTTCTCTCTCTAACTGATTGTGGTATATGAATGGGGTTATCATAGAAGCTAAACTGGATCTAACCTCAAAAATCACACTGCTCAAAATGAGTTTGCACAAGATCTAATGCATTATATTTTTTAGTATTGTTCGGTGTGCCTCTTAATGTGCCCAGTGTCTACCATGTTTTTTATAATATTCGACATCGCACAACCTTGTTTTTTCCCCATTTACACCTATGAGAAAATATAAGGTTTTGACAGTTTCATATTTTTCAATAAGGTTTTCATAATCCATATTAAAATTATATATGTTTGTATTAATGTTAATTTCATCATCATCATTAAAATTAGTATTTATCATTTTTAATTTTTATTAGTTTATTATTATATTCTAAATTATACTATTTAAATTAAATATTATTTTTTATTTAATTATTAATAAAAATAAAAATAAAAAAACTAAATAAAATTTTAAAAATAATACCTATAAAGCTTAAATCCATTTTCTTGACCCAGTCGTTAATGGAATTGGAATTTTGATTACCGAAGTCTGGTATTCAATGTCTGACATCTGTACTGCAGTTTGCACCTGAATCTCGAGAGGAGAGAGATTGAGAGATGATACAAGAGAGAAGAGAATAGAATATGAAATTGTGGATAAAGATCAGGAATGAAGAGATAGAATTATTTCTTTTGACTATTTTTTTAATTTTATATTAAAAAAATTGGGCAGAAACCCGACAGTCCTCAGATTTCTATCACTAGCCATTAGGGGGCACATCTAATGGCTAGCAGGCGCGAGACCATTTATTTATTTTTTACTATTGCCAATGGTTCCATAGAAAAGAATCTAGAAGGTTCGGATGTTCGACTTCTGGTTCTGGGCTTGGGGTCCAGTCATCGGGTCGTCTGGGCATCGGGCAAAGGCCCAACGGGTCACATGGTCAGTCAGGTTCGGACCACACCCGTATCAGCCTTGAGATCCAAGGCATGGTTCGGGTCATTCTGAAGGACCATGCCTTTGAGCCATATAGTTCGGTCGTGCCTAGCTTGGCATAGGGCCCGGGAGACCTCATCATGACAGGCATGAACTGTGCCTTGAGGAAGCCCGACACGGGCCCAAGCATGATTCTTGACCATGCCGAGTCAGGCCAGGCACGACTCAATTGGGTTGTGCCTCGTGTCGGGCACAGGTTGTTCATCCCACTTGACACCTCTATCCTTGCTGTTAACCATACACATATTTTTTTTCTATGCTATACAATATTGTGCAATTCTATTGATCACAGTTCAATAGTACCAACCCCACACATCAATGATCGAGCACTCACATTCATGTAAATGTAATGTCTCTATACGTGTACAATATAATGTTCTAATTGATTTCAATGTAATGCCACTTATGAATAGAAATTATAAGTCTCAATCACATCTTATACATTACCACCGTGCACGTTAGGTAACCATTCCAACATGTAATTTTCAATTTATATTCAATCTTAATACATATCACAAGTCAATCTACATGACCACATTCACTTAATGCATATAGAGACATTCATTTAGCATATTCATCATGTTGCAATGTTATCCATAAAGTTTCCTTTAATCAATTATGTGCGAAAGAATTGGGGAGCCCCAAATCATACGTCAATTACAAGGTTATCCTTGTATTTAACATATTTAGAAGATATTTCTAATTTCTTCTTAGAAATTAACACCCTTCTAAATCAACTTCAGTGATTTATATCATCTCATATGGGTCATCAAAACTCTAATTTATGATCCAAACAAAAAATATCTATATTTCATAAAAATTCTGGTGAAAGAGTTGAAGGATTGATGTTAAAGCCCTACTATTTATCCATCAAGGAGTAATCAACAATGCATTCCCCAAGGTAATGGGTTCTTCTGAAGTTAAAGAGGCTTGAGATCTACTACAAAAAGAGTTCGAGTAAGATAAAAGAGTTTGAGTAATAAATCTTCAAGATAAAACTTGAAGATTAAAAAATCAGAAACACTTGAATTTCTCTACGAAATTTATTGAAATGGATAACCATTTGAAGATACATTGTAAAGAAATTGCATAGAATAGATTGGTAGAGAAATTACTTATCAGTCTCATTAATAAAAGTATGACCCAATAATGGCTACCATAGAAGAAGCATATATTTGTCTCAACTTAGAATATAGGAGCTTTTAAGCTCACCGAAATCATATGAACAAATACTATTGAGGCATTCAAATAAAACAAAGATTGATGGCTAAAAGAAGTCTTCATGTTTCAAGGTTAAGATCTCCTAAACCCCCAGTTTCTAAGATGATCTCTCCTAAATCACGTGCTAAAACACGAGTCTTGTGCATGAGGTATGATCTCCTTCACTCTTTGGTCATGCATTCAAAGCTTATAACTCCTACGCTATCGTAGTGGATGCGGTTGCAGTCCCAGTCCAAGTCTCATCTCTAGCACGATCATGGATGTTAAACCTCGAATCCTCCCAATCCTTCAAACAAGTCAAAGCCTCAACAATATCTAGATGTAATCTCGATCTCCTATCCGAATTCATGCTTACTGCACCAGAAAAAACAGACTCCGATACTATGTTCGACACCGGAGGAGTAAGTAGATCCCGTGCCATCCTAGATAGCATGGGAAAGGTGGACTCATATGATTTTCACCATGGTAATATATCAAGATTCTTAGTATCAGAATGTGATAGGATTGAGCAGTAATTAGTATCTAAGTATCGAAAAAGCTCGCTCCTATATGATGGTCCACTCCTACGTTTCCCTCTAGCTAGCTGAATGAAAAAATCGTCATCTCCGAACAAGGTATCAATGTCCGTAATCACAGTCTTACCACCACCACCACCACCATACTTAGTATCGTAGTATATGAACAGGGCAGTCAACTTCTCGTGAATGAACCCTTCAGGTGGCTCTTCTAGGTTCATGCACGAGGAAATGTAAGTCAGTGTATTTTCTACCACTTCCACCTTAACCCTAGGGTCTATGCATGCAGCGAGGCAATAAAGAGATGGAACGGTGGACCAGTACTTCAAGTACTTAGTTTCCATCTCTGCAACCATATGGCTAAGTATCGAGTCAGCTCGATACTTCCTAAATATGCTACTAATGTTGCATATGCACCGGAGTGCAATGCAAGTCGTATGCATATAAACTGATGAACACATGTTCGTCCTGTCATAAAAAATATTCAAGAATTTCATAAATGAAATTCCTCAAACCCAGTCAGTATCGTCAATAATAAGTTCATCACTCTTACTATTAACGTAGTCAGATATCACATGTTCGTATCCAACACATGACTCCAACATCAAGGACGTGTAATTCCAACGGTGTCTCACATCCAATTGGAATTTCTTCTTAAGATTCATAGACAAAAAGAGACTACCAACCTCTTGTTGTCGGTGAGAAGTGTAAATATATTTTAGTGCATTACGTATATTATCTAACGCAGGGGAACACATATTCATACCCGCTTGAACAATCAGGTTAATCACTTGACACATGCATCTGACAAGAAAAATCTCTCCTAATGGTGCATCTCTAATATTCCTAACAAATATGTTAATCGCTACTCCATTATTAGATGCGTTATTGAATGTAACACTAAAAATTCTATTTTGAATTTTATATTCCCTAAAGATTTTCATCATACACTCAAAAATGGCCGGGGCATCATGAGGATGAAGAATCTCAGAGAATCTTAAAATTTTTTTATTCATAGTCCAGTTAAAATCTACATAGTGGCTGGTGAGACATGCAAAAGATGATTTATCGTGACTTGTCCAGATATCGGACGTCACAGACACCACTCCACTATATGCCATAAATTCATTAATTATTTTTTGTTTTTCTAACTTATACAATTTTAGTATGTCATTCCTAGATGTGGACCTAGGAATCTTACGATAAATAGGCTGAAAATATATCTGCATGATGCGCACTACCCTTGGATCTTCCAAAAATCTGATCGGAAGACCCATCAATATGATAAGTCTGGCCATGACGTCCCTACCCAACTCGCCAGAGTATATGAAGGGAGTAAACTTTGAGACTGAACTCAATCCAGTCTCAAAAAATACAATGTCAAGTTGGGTTTGCCTAGGATCTAATGGACCATATTTTTTGGTGCATAATTCGGCATGTTTCTTAAGGTGCCTAGTCCCAAACGAACTCTTACATGTTAAAAGTCTCATACAATCTTTGCACTATCATTTCTTCTTCCTCACCCCTAATATTTTTTTTTTATTTTATTATATTAAAATAAGTCCAAACTACAGAAGTCCTCCTGGTTTTTTATTTTTTAGAAGTTTGGGTTAAGACGATTGGAGAAACCAAAATTTCAGCAGCCTCAGACCTCTGTGTAATATTTTTATTTTTTAAATTTAAATATGTTTCATTAGTATTTGTCATTTTTAGAATTTTTGTTTATCAAGACACTTATTTAGAGACTCGGGGATAGATTTAAAATCTATCTATTTCAGGTCTAGAGAGAGAGAAAGTAAAAAAAAAACCTAAAATAAATTACCCGGTAAAGCAGTGAGATCGATCATGTGCACGGTGTACCACAGTCTAGCTCAAAATTCAAAACCAAAGTTGAGATTCCCGAAAAGTCAAGCCAAATGATGAAATCTTGACTTCTCAAGTCCCGAGAGAGAGGAGCAAGATTTTTGAGAGAGAAAATGGGAGAGTTGAGAGATAAAATATTGATGAAAAACATAAATGTTATAGAGAGGGGGGGACCGCGGGTCGGGTCTGATTGAACCCGACTCGCAGTCTTTTTTGCGGGAAGGGGAAAATTCCGTGCCGGTGTGCCGTGCCACGGGCCACCGAACCGTGCCGAGTTAGGCACGGCACGAGGCCCAGTTGACCTCAGCACGGCATGGGCAGTGCCTTACCCAGGCACAGCACGGGCACGGCCGAACAGTGTCGTGCCTCATGCCGGGCCGGGCTTGTCCAACCCGGTTGACACCTCGAAAATCACCAAATTTGAAAATATAAATTATTATTTACCTTAAACTTAATTTAGGGAATTAAGTGTTGGGGTTTCTCATAAAATTTAAGATTTAGAAACTAAAATTATAATATATTTAAAAAATTCACAAAACTAAAATTAAATTAATAATAATTGCACCCAAATTTGTAAGTCCTAAACTATCCTCTCCCTTACCCCTCGCCCCTCCCTTGCCCCCAACACTTGTCCCCAACCCTCTCCCATGCCCTTGCCCCTCCCCCACGCCCTCGCCCCTTGCCCTCGCCCTTGCCCACACCATCGCCCCTCGCCCGTCTGCCCTCACCTCTCGCCCTTCTCTCCCTACCCCTTTTATCTCGCCCGTCTCCACGAGCTCCAACGAGCTTGACGTGGAGGCCCAGTCAGCTCCTTGGTGGAGCTCGATGGAACTCCATGAGCTCCCTTAATTTAATTTTAATTAAAATTAAATTACGACTTACGAATTTGGGCTAGGAGTGAGGGTTAGGAGAGAGAGTAGTTTATGACTTACGAATTTGGGTGCACTTATTTTTAATTTAATTTTAATTTTGTGACTTTTTTAAAAATATCAAATTTTAGTTTCTAGATCTTAAAAATTTATGGGGAAACACCCTAATACATAGAAACTAACTGGAGCTCTTCACGATGGAGCTCACTGGAGCTCCATTGAGCTCGACGAGCTCCATCGTCGAGGTCACTGGAGCTCGACAATGGCCAGGCGAGGAGAGGGCGAGGGGAGGGAGAGGGCGAGGGGAGGGCGAGGGCGAGGGGAGGGCGAGGACGAGGGGAGGGCGAGGGCGAGGGAAGGGCGAGGGCGAGGGGAGGGCGAGGGTGAGGGGAGGGCGAGGGCGAGGGCGAGGGCAAGGGCCAGTGAGAGGAGAGGGCGAGGGCCAGGGGGGAGGGCGAGGGCGAGGGGAGGGCGTGGGCCAGGTGGGAGGGCGAGGGGAGGGCATGGGCTAGGTGGGAGGGCAAGGACGAGGGCCAGGGGAGAGGGCATAGGGTACTTTAGGAATTACGTATTCGAGTGCTCTTATTTTTAATTTTTTATAGTTTTGTGATTTTTTCACAAATATCAAAAATTTAGTTTCTAATTATTAAAAATTTTTGGGGAAACATCCCAAAACATAATTCCCCCAAATATAAATATTTTTTTTTTGCTGCACTTTTTTACTAAAAAAATTTGAGTTATGTTTATAAATATTTTTTAATTTGTGTACCAAAACATAAGTTTTCCACTTAATTCACATATGCAACACAGATTATACTTGGTTAATATGTTCAGCATATTAACTAAATAGTATCGTGTTTTCAAAGAGGTAGCCAACATACAAACATTGATTAGGGTCTATAGGTAACATGAAATATTTATTCATTGAATATATATATATATATATATATATACATAATATCAAAAGTTATTTTATACATAATTATTATTTTGATGGGCTGAATCTGTAATGATTCTCAACCGGGGTGGAAATGAGCTTTGTATGGTTATAATACATTTTAAATAAAAAATCTAAAATCAAATGCTAGTTTTAAAAATATTACCAAACTAGTGCGCCTGGAAACAGCGTGACAATGACCGTCATTGTGAATGAAGGTCATTACCACGCTGTTAAAAATCAAGGGCAAGCGTTGTGAATACCATCTATTAAATTATAGAACTCACATGGGTCATTATTTTCCTTTTTATTATTCTTCGTAGTCACTTCCACCACTCTCACTGCCAGGGCTCAGGTATTTTCGTCATGTTGATCACGTTTTGTGTGCCCGGCTGGTGTGGAATCCCAAGCATGATCCTTATATTGGATATTAAAAAGTCACTTCCACCACTCCCAAAGTTCCCCGCAACTCCACCTTATATTGCCAGAGTTGTATTTATTTGTTTATGGATTAACTGCCCAATTAAAATGCATCACTTTTGAATTCCTCCCAACTAAATGAATTGTAAATCCAATTTTCTAGTTCGTATTATATCACTATGGTGAAACAGAATTCGCAGGTGATTCTGAGGATGAAGCCCTCGGATTTTTACGGGCATATTTCCGAGCCCAAGCATGCTCTCCATTAATGGAAAACTTTGCCTTGCTTCTGCCCCCCTAAAACTGTTTGAATAATGGCAGGAGAAGAAACAACCAGTCTTGCATACAATGGTTGCTCCACTCCTATGACATCTTGCACGTATACTCCGATACAATCACCATATTTTCTGTTTTCAAGAAAACAAAGGTGTTACTATGCCTGTCATTTGGTCTATACATATCAACACCTCAAGAATGAATAAATAAGTACACACCTAGTAAAGAACTCTTTGTTTTCTCCAAAAGGGTATCCTTTGGAGTGGTGGAAGTGACTCCGAAGAATAATAAAATGGAAAATGACCTATGAGAGTTCTATAATTCAACAGCCGACACTCAACACCGGCCGTTGATTTTTAAAATTCAACAACACGGCAATGGCCATCGTTCACAACGACGGCCATTGCCACGCTATTTCCAGACGCACTAGTTTGGTATTATTTTTCAAACTAGCATTTTATTTTCGATTTTTTATTTAAAACGTGTTATATCCATACAAAACTCGGTGGAAATCCCAATAAGGTAGAAGTCTAGGCTAATTTGGAAAGCTCATTTATTCTTTCTACATAATTTATATGTAATCTACACTAGCCCATCCTTAGCTCATCAGCGCACATTTACTATGCCACCTAGTAATCTGATAAAAAAGATCAATAATAATGGAATCATTTTATTCACGTAATCCTAGCCCATCTTAGGCTCTTAGCTCAATTCTTTTTTTACACACCGACACCATGCTGCTAATGTCACATTTGTCTGAAACCTCAACTGGCAAAGAAATGGCAAGAGCATTAAAATTTATAATATTAATCAGTTAGTGCAATATTTCTTACAAAACAATGAACAAGATTTCATAAAACAGACAAGTTCGCCCAAGGAGCACCCACTGTTGTCGGCCCTGGTTGAATGATGATAATGACAGTCGACAGTTCAACTACTGTTGGCCCAATCTCTCCTGCAAATTGCAATACATCACAATTTCATTGAAAGTTGTGGCAAAAAAACAAGAACAAAAGAGGACCAGCAATAATGGAATCATTTTTATTCAGGGTTTCAGATCCATTAAAAATATAATAATGGTTTCAGATACAGCAGAGAGGACCTATCATAATCATCACAATATTATTCTCATCCAAACATACTCAACTTCAAAATTCGTATGAGATTCGATTTATTAGTATTTTTTGTAATTGCATACTGACATATCATAACCATTATTGGTTTAAATGATCAGCTAAAACAAAACCAAAACCAAACCCAAAAGCAAACCCAAAAACAAATCCAAGCCCAAAACCAAACCCAAAACCAAAATCAACCACAATGAAGTCGGGTCAGACATGTGCTATCGGATTGGGGCAGATAGAAATTCTGAGAGACCATGTTATCTGAAGGTCGTTGAAATCTTTCTTATCATGATGATCTCATGGGAATTTCACCAAAGCAAAAATTTTAGAGGCCAGCTGCAATATGCCTAAAAGAAAAAAGCCCTCAGGTAAAAAAACTACTTTCTAGGCCAACCCTGTTTGGACTGGTTTCGATCTGGCCAGGCCGGGCCTACCTAGATCAGGAAACCAGCCATTAAAGAATGACCAAGCTAGGTCAGACCGACAAGCCCGAATTGCCAGGTCATGGGATATAGAATGAGCTCTAATTATTCACAAGGCTGATCTTCAACTTGGAGATCATTACATGTTCATGGGAACTCAGAGGATCTATTAGAACAAAAATAGATGTAGCCATGGAGGAACATCAGTAAGTGAAAAAAGTTGCTTATGAAAATCTCCTTTAATCTCACCAGAGTAGATTGACACACCTGGTGATGAAGCTAAAAAAAAAATGACATCAAAGATCCAAAAAATGTCTTGATAATTCAATCCAACAAACGCATAAAAATACATTAAGAAAGCAAGAAGTCATGTCACTAAATCACTCATTGGATTTCCATTAAAACTCAGAAATCATAACGTCCTAAATACCACTATAATAATATCACTCACACATTCTTGAGAGAATTAGATAAAATTATTCACACACCCAAGAGAGAAATCTTTCACGAAACAAAGGCATCCAAAAAGTTGAGGATAAATTAAATAACATCTTTCTTGAGAGAATTATATAAATTTCTTGACATAATTACATAAAATTCAGTCGATGAAATAATTTGTGATTAGAAACTATATCTTCTCTAAATTGTTGTACCCAGTACATTAGGTTCCCATCATGCGAGGTCTAAGAGAGATAAATCTTGACTAATATCACAAGTTGCAAATCTTCTAGGTTCCAAAACATTTGCGTGTAAATTAGATATAATAGGTCTTTATTAATATCAAAATATCATTCTAGATAAGAGTACTTAGTGTGACAACAAAAATCTTATAAAAATACAAAGAATTTAAAAAATATTTAAAAATAAAAAAATAATAAAAATAAATTACAACTAATTTACATTACAATCTATTGACAATAGGCAACAGAAAAAAAAAAAAGACAAATATATAATACACAAATAACCTAGGTTGATATTTTCGTAACTAATAATTAGAGACATCTTGCTATTAACTATCATGACCCCAATCTTCTGTAACGTCTTGCATAAATCATACGAAGATGTTTTTATTCAATTGATGAGGTTAGAATTTATGGGGCAACTCCTTAGTTGATACGATTTGCGGCACCCTAGTTGATATAATTTATTCATTTATAGATAATCATTTCATTGTCAAAAATCAGTTTTGAATGAGATAATATTTCTATCTAGATTTGATTTTTATCATCGAAGTATTGAGTAGTCTTTTAAAATCCACTCATTACACTAAGAGAATAAAATACACTTGAGATAATTACTGGACAACATATTCCAAATAGCAATGTTTATTTTTTCAAATACATGAAATCTTTCTAAATTATTATTATTTTTTAATTTAAACTGTGAGAGACAATACTAAAATCAAATCCATGTTAAAATTAAAACTATTTAAAATAAAAATCTCTCTAAATCAAAACTCTTACCTGGGACCTAGCTCATTTTATTGAAATAGATTCTAATATATTAAGATTGAGAGTCAAATTATATAACATCACACAACAATCTATACATTTACTATTTACTAATATAGTTATGATATTTTAAGAAACATATGATAAATTTTTTGTGATATTGGATATAACTTGAATATTGATAACCAACATACCCACATCTCAAAAGAAACATAATCAAATAATCATATAACTCAACATGATCAAAACAATACAACATAATTCTTATAAATAATCTATAGCTTTGATTAAGGTAATCCCCATATTATGTAGTCCCATCCATAAAGTAAAAGATAAAAAACAAACAAATAGTAAAATAAATTATAACAAACCATACTAGCCCCCATATTGCACTTAATACCTGATCTCACATGTATCATACATATGTATTATCTATTCTTTTATCTTTTTTTTTTATTTCTCATGATATTATTAGGATACTCAAATTTTCTTTTAAGATATTATCTTACTTAGATTGACTCTAGATCATATTGAAAGTATTATATGCTCCAAACTCCAATAAAACTTATAAACTAGTATCATAATTTACAAAAAAAAAATAATTATTAATTGCAGATACATTTTCACCATGAAGACTAAGTACAAATAAAAAGACAGATCACCTTAAGGTGAACCTTATAGAGAATTGGTTCATTCATATTATATAGTATATTGTGAAATATATTATATAATATAAAATAATCACCAAAATTCTGAATTATGAGATTTTTTCAAAAAAATATTCTGAGTTACACATGTGTATTATGAATTTTTTTTTTTCTAGAATAATTCTGATAATAGAATGACTTTACTTATTATGTATATGGATAATACATTGTGAAATATATTGTAAAATACATTTTCAATTTGTAGGCTGCAACAATCATTTTCCCCTATATAAGGGACTTGTATATGTTTTAGTTAGTGTTCATTAATTAATTTTATTATTATTTCAGTATATTTTTTCTACATAGTATCATAGGAGATTAGATAGGGGTGCATTGAGAGTGTAATTGTGCAGTGGTTTCACAATACTACTGCTTACAGACTAAAAGCACGTGTACAACAAAAGCACGTGTACAACAAAAGCACGTGTTCAGCACAAGCACACACAATAAAGGGATCATGAGAAAGATGACCATTGACATGCAGTGGAGGCAGATGGTGCATGCTATTTTCTTTTGGTTATCAATAAACCCTAGCTGTCATAGGCAGCACCGATAGAGTCCAACACGGAAATTGCATTGTCGGCAACGACATAGATGATGGGTATGATTATCGAGGAACCAGAAGGTAGTTTTATGAAATTTTATTGGTGTTACAAAAACAAAAAACAGGAGATTATTTGATGTATTATTTCTTTGGAGGAACTACATGTATATGATACATGAGAATTATCAAGGCATAGGTAGGTGAAAGAAAGTCGTAGTCCGATGTACTCATAGCAGGAGAGTTAAATACCCAAAAATTGTTAATTTTATTTTCAGAAAAGATACTGAGTATTACAAAATAGTGAGAGAGAGATTCACCATTAGAGCCATCCAGATATCCTCACATAGTTCATATACTATGATATTTACTGAAGAAGAATATATAAAACTCTTCTTTAAAGTAACAACAAATGTTTCTCTCACTTCAAGTTTTATTGGTTGTCATTCAAACAACCATATCATTGATAATCATTTTTTATTCTATATGTTTTTGTCATGTTGAGAATATATTGTTATTAAAAAAAAAATATTTGAAAGTCATTTGCTACGATACTATTCAACTTGAATTATTATTAATTCTACGTGTTTTACTTATCCCAGATGTCCTGTTAGTCTATTCACAATAAATTATCTTTCCAAATAACTCAATATTAAATTTATCTTTACTACTACTATTATTTATTTGCAGTATTAGCAAGGCTTCATTTAGATTTTAAATAAGCTGGATTATATATTTTTTTTTCAATAATAAGATTTATCTCTAGATATATTAGTAGTTTAGATCTATTACTTGTGTATTCTTAGCTTAGATATTTGTCTCTAACCAAGTTAAAAATATTTCACTTTACATCCACCATTAAGTACGAGACATATTAGTTAGTAAAGTTTATCATAGTTTTCTATTTTACTTATCAATTTGATTTGAGTAAGGGCACATTCAATTCAAAATATTAAAAAATTAAAAAATGAAAATACATTATAATATAGTTCAAATTAATTATATATATATAAAAATAAATATATAATTAAGGCAGTTCAAATACTCTTTCTTGGAAAAAGTATTATGAAATATTTTTGGAAAAATATATTTTTAATATCAATCTACCTCATTAATCAGGTACTCTCCTTCTTTTTTCTCAGTGCTTCCACTTTCATAACCTATATCCTAGAGATAGATTATCTAGCTTACTTCCCAGAATTTTATATGTATTTATTTTATTTTCAATTATTCTTCAAAATGATATAAATTGGAATCTAGGGCATAGAAATATTATTTTCTTGGATATTCTAGTAATGGAAGATAATACAAAATTTTCATATAAATTAATAAGATTTTAATAAGTACAAATATTATATTATTTGACTATAGCTTATTCTTTAACGAGCATAGGAAGAGTATGAATGAAATATTACTCTTGGATTTGTTAAGTTGTAAATACATTATAAATAGAGTAGAAGAATTTTTTAAAATCCCTTAATTGCATGAAACTTGTCTTCCTTAATTTAAGAGATGATCTCTCAATTTAAAAGATATTTTTTGACTTCATTAGTTTAAGGGTTTTTGTTTCTTAATTTCTCTCTTGTAATCCCCTATATAAACCATGAGGATAGTCAATCTAAAAAAAAGTAAAATTATTATTTTCATCTTTTATAATTTTTCTCTTATTATTTTTTATTCGATATTGCGTGTCATGGTATCAGAGCTATTTTAAAAACCTGGGTATCATTCTGGCTTTCATTGCCATTTTTCTGGCATTCATAGCTGAATTTTTTTGTTTCGCGATCTACTTAATACCCCAGAGATCGATATTTTTTTCATGGAAGATGTCGAAGATTGCAAAGACTACTATTATAGCACAATCAGAGGATATTGTTCGATCTCAACAACCTGTAAAATTGCAAAATATTCAAGCTGAATATAGGCCGGATGAAAAAAATTACCTTAAATGGTCTCAACTTGTTCGCACTATGTTGAAAGGAAAAGGGAAGATCAACCATCTTATGAATATAGGGCCGAAACCAGGCGATCCCTGTTTTGAAGCACGAGATGAAGAAGATTTTATGATTATGACATGGCTGTGGAATTCTATCTCCTGAAATTAGTGACACATGTATGTTCTTGGCTAAGACTAAGGATATTTGAGATGCAATCCAACAAACATATTCAAAAACTATATATGAGGCTCAAGTATACGAGGTAAAAGTGAAGACGATTGCTGCAAAACAAGGTAGGAAAATAGTTACTGAATATGCTAATCAATTGAAAGCTTTGTGGCAAGACTAAATCATTATAGGATAATGATAACCAAATATCTTGAAAATACCACTGTTCTAAAGAATTTCATTGAGCAAGATAGAGTTTATGATTTTTTTGTTGGGCTTAACCCAGAATTTGATCAATTGCGAATTCAAATTCTTGGCAAGCAAGAGGTTCCATGCTTTAATGAGGTGGTGGCATTGATTCGAGGCGAGGAAAGACGTAGGAGTGTTATGCTTGAACCACAAACATTGGATGGATTAACCCTAGTAGCAAAAACAGAATATCATGAGAAAGAAAAAAATGATCTACCTAAACACTTGGGCAGAGACAATCAGTGGAAGGAAAACAATGACAATCTCTAGTGCACTTATTGCAATAAACCAATGCATACAAATGAGAAGTATTGGAAGCTAAATGGTAAGCCACTAAGTCATGAATGGGAAAACCATGGAGGACAATAAAGGCCTCAAGCACACATAGCAGAGCAGCCCAAAATCGAGAAAAATTCAGTAATAAGCGGGTTCAATAATAAAGAAATAGAGAGGCTAAGAAGCTTGTTGGGATTCCTTGACAAACCTACTAGAGCTTGCTCTTTGGCTTTTTCAGGTACACCTTTATTCTCCTTTTGCATAAATACCTCAAACAAGATTTATGATGATTATTGGATAATAGATTCCGGTGACACATACCAGATGACATCCAAATCTCAACTTTTCCATACATATACTCTCAGCCCAAGTAACAAGAAAATTATTGTGGCCAATAGCTCTTTAGCCACTATTGTAGGTTTCGGAGACATATACATCACACATACCCTTAGCCTTAAAAATGTCCTCCATGTGCCAAAATTGTCAGCCAGCCTTGTTTTCATTCAAAAGCTTACTCATGATCTTAAATGTTATGCTATTTTTTTTCCTTATTGTGTTTTTCAGGAACAGGGCTCAAGGAGGAGGATTGGACTTGCTAAGAAAAGGAATGATTTTTACCACCTTGAATCATCTCAGAAAATTAGTAACAATTTGTCTTTGTCTTTTCTTAGTTCCTCAAATAAAGATACAATTTAGTTGTATCATCTACGTCTAGGTCATCCATCTTTTAGAGTTTTTAAGGTCATGTTCTCTCATTTATTCCAATGATCAGATATTTCTGAGTTTCATTGCGAAACTTGTGAATTAGCAAACCATACTCGTGTCTCTTTTCCCATTAACAACAAAAGAAATTCTCATCATTTTCATTTGATTCATGGTGACATATGAGGTCCTTCGACTACCCCTAATGTTTTTGAGGCTCATTGGTTTGTATCCTTAATTGATGATTGCACTTGGGTCACATGAATTTTTCTTCTTAAACAAAAATTTGATGTTAGTATTATTATACCTAATTTTCACTCAATGGTTCAAAACTAATTTGAGATTAAAATAAAAAATTTTAGAATAGACAATGCTAGCGATTACTTCAACCAGATTTTGTCACCCTATTTTCAATCACAAGACATTCTATATGAGTCATCATGTGTTAACACACCCTAACAAAATAGAGTAGCCAAAAGGAAAAAATGAGCATTTACTTAACACAACTCAAGTCTTACACTTTCAAGGGAATATTTCTGTCTTTTTGGGGGAAAGTTATTTTTACTGCCACACACATTATAAATAGAACTCTCTTATGATAATTAGACTACAAAAGTCCCTTGGAGGTATTTAAGAGTTTCTATCAACACTTCAGAATCTCTAATGGGCTCACTCCTAGGATATTTGGGTGCACAACATTTGTTCATTTCTACAGCCAACATAGAGACAAGTTAGACCTCCAAGCCATAAAATGTGTCTACCTTGGTTACTCATCCACTCAAAATGTTACAAATATTACAACTCCTTAATCAAAAAATTTTACATCTTTGCAAATGTCATATTCACATAAAACAAACTTTTTTTTCCCAAAATATCTTTTCAAATAAAGACTTCAATGATGGAAGATAGTCCTTATATGTCCTTAGAACCTCTTGACTTTCCTCATGTTCCAACTCATGGTGATGAAGAAGCTGAGTCATCCGAACCAATCACACTCGAGTCACCCAATTCTACCACTGAACCTGTGTCAACCCCTGTTCTCAGCAATGTCACTAGCAATTTTTCATAGTTCCCTAATGTGTATTCAAGGAAAGAGATCATTCCAGAACCAAAGCAGGTCCAAGAATCCAACTCAGAGACCATAGAAATGAAATCATGGTAAGATCAAACATACCTTTATATACACAACCTGGTGTAACTTTCACTGACTCAACAAACAACCTTAACCTTCCCATTGCTACCAGAAAAGGTATTAGAGAATGCACTAACTGACCACTCTATCCACTATCACACTATGTGTCTCTTAAGAAACCATCACCAGCCCACAATAATTTCATTGTGAGTCTAAACACTACTATCATCCCTAACACTGTTTCTGAGATATTAACAAAAAGAGAATGGAAGAATGCTATGAGATAAAAGATGAGTACATTAGAAAAGAAAAAAAAGATGAGAGATCGTTGAAAGACCGAAAGAGAAAAATATTATTGATTGCAAGTGAATTTTCACACTTAAATAAAATGTTGATGGATCGCTTGAGAGACATAAAGCAAGATTGATGGCCAAATGGTACACTCAAACTTATGGAGTTGATTTTCAAGATACTTTTGCTCCAATTGCAAAAATAAATATTTTAAGAATCCTGTTGTCATTGGCTGCCTACCACAATTGACAACTCCTACAATATGATATTAAGAAGATATTTCTTCATGGTAATTTAGATGAAGAGATTTACATGAACATTCCATTAGAATTTGAAGGAAACACATGTAATAAGGTATGCAAGCTGAAAAAAACCCTTTATAGGGTAAAAGAGTCTTTTAGAGTTTGGTTTGGTAAATTTTCAAAAGTCATGAAAGAGTTTGGTTACAAACAAAATCAAGGTGACCACACTCTCTTCATTAAGTACTCAGTTGTAGGGGGAATAACTGCTCTTCTAGTCTATATTGACGACATCATAGTGATTAGAAATGATGAGAGAGAGCAGCATGAAGTGAAGTAAAACCTAGCAAAAGAGTTTGAGATTAAAGAACCAGAAAACTAAAGTACTTCCTTAGTATTGATGTAACATATTCTACATAAGAGATCTTCATCTCTCAACAAAAGTAAGTGACTGATTTATTGGCAGAAACAAGGAAGATTGGGTGTAAACCAATCTCTACCTCAATGGATCCAAACCACAAGTTGGGAGAAGCTGAAGAAGAACCAGTGGTGGATAAAAGAATGTACCGGAGGCTGGATGGTAGGCTCATATATATTGCTCACACTCGTCCAGACATCACTTATTTTGTGAGTGTGATCAGTCAATTTATGCATGATCCAAGAGAACCTCATCTTCAAGCTACTTACAGGGTGCTGCAATACTTGAAAGGCAACCCCGAGAAAGAAATTATATTCAAGAAGAACAATACTCTTGCTCTAGAAGCATACACCAATACTGGCTATGCAGGTTCCATAGTGGATCGAAGATCAACTACAGGGTATTATATTTTTCTTGGAGGTAATTTGGTAACATGGAGAAGTAAAAAGCAGAATGTGATAGCATGGTCGTCTGCAGAATCAGAATTTAGGAGGCACTACTCAAGGATTGTGTGAACTACTTTGGCTGAAGATTATTCTAGATGATTTGACAATCAAGTGGGATAGTCCTATGAAGCTCTATTGTGACAATAAATCAGCGATCAATATTGCTCATAAACCCTATACAACATGATAAGACAAAACATATTGAGATTGATAGACATTTCATCAAAGAAAAATTAGAGGAAGAAGTAGTGTGTATGTCTTATGTACCATCAGAATATCAAGTAGCTGATATTTTAATAAAAGGATTGAACAGTTCAATATTTCATGATCTTGTATTCAAGCTGGGAATGGAGGACGTCTATTTCTCAGCTTGAGGGGGAGTGTTATGTTGTAAATGAATTACAAATAGAGTAGAATAATTTTTCTAAATCCCTTAATTTAAGGGAACTTGTATCCATTAATTTAAGGAAACTTGTCTCCTTTAATTTAAGAGATGCTCCCTCAATGTAAGAGATGTTTTTTGACTTCCTTAGTTTAAGGGTTTTTGTTTCCTAATTCCTCTCTTGTAATCCCCTATATAAACCATGGGGATAGTCAATCTAAAAAAGAGTGAAATTATTATTTTCATCTCTTGTAATTATTCTCTTATTATTTTTTATTCCATATTGCGTGTCAAGATTTATTACTTTTTCTCTTTTACCTATAGATATACTTGGATCACTAGTTGATAAAGAGAGTTAAATGACTACATCTAATCATATTGGTACTAAGTAAGATGCTATAATTGAGTTGACAACTAAAATATTTGATCACCTATAACTTAGAGGTTATATCAAGAAAGAGAGACAAGACCAACTTAATCAAATTAGCGATGAGCCTACCAAGAGTTAGATGATTGTATAGTTAAGCCGCTCTCATCCTGACCTTCTAATAATCCTCTAGAAGGGACAAATGAGTCATACTAGCACGTCACTGTCTCCTTCTAAGATATTATCTCATCTATAATATTGTCTGACTATGATAGATAAGATGCATGCCATCCACTCAATTGAAACTTGGAAAATAATACCAATGATACTTAGAAAAAATTATTGTTAGTTATAGGTGAATATTCACTATGAAGACATCCAAATAGTAAGGTAAATCAATTTAATGTGAAATTTACAGCGAGAAGATACATTGAGATATTCGATATAGACTATCAAGATACTCTCTAATTGTCAAAATAACTTTAGTATATATTCTTATTTCTCCTACAATATTTAATAGTGAAAAGATATATTAAATATTTATGAAGAACATATTTCTTTATTATAATTTCAAAGATGAGGTGGATATGGAACAATCACCGGGATGCCAAGCAATACAACCAGGTAAGATTTACAAATTATGAAAAGGAATAATCACTAAGAGCCTAATTTATAAAATTTTTATAAGCAATTACTTCATTTGAATTACACATGTGTATACTATTAATTCTTCTTTCTTCTCTCGAAGGAGTTCTAATGGCAAGAAAATTTTGCTAATTATCTATGTTGATGACATATTAATTAAAAAAGATGAAAAATTGAGAAATATTTAATTCAATAAGAACCTTCATACACAATTTCAGATAAAAAATTTTGGGAGGCTTAGATATTTTCATAGCATAGAGATGACCTATCTACTAGGGGTCTCATCTTGTCACAATTAAGGTATTCCCTCAATACTATGAAAGAGGTTGATCTTTTGAATTGTGCTTCATAAGATACTTCTATTGATCTAGCTACGGATTTCACTTCTGATATGATATATCCGATTACTTCCACTACTTATAAGAGCATCATAAAAAAGATTAACTATAATTAGTCAAATATTCAAATTCAAGTTTGACATTAGCATGTACCGAGAAAAAATCTACCAAGGAAATTTTTTTAAGGACAACATTGTTTTCTAGAAAAATAAATAGAAGACATATTGACAACCAATATAGAGGAAGAGTTCAGAGTAATAATGATATATACTTATATGATAGTTTGAATATAACATCTACATGAAAAGATTAGATATGCACATCCCCCACTCACTACTTTTTATTGTGATAGTTAAGCAGCAATGCATGTAATCTTCAATCTAATATTTTACAAGTGAATAAAATATATTGAGGTGGAGTACCTATTCCTTAGAGAAAATTTAGGATAGAATAATAACTACAACTTATATTCAGATAACAAAATAACCAACAAATATCTTTATAAAAATTTTGAATAGGCAGTAGGCTTCAACTTATCTTTCTTTCCAATAAACTAAGTGTTGTGGACTTGTATGCACTATTTTGATGGAATATATTGAGATTTCTAATTATTATTATTATATATTTTCTCTTCTTTACGTTTTAATGGGAGCACCTAATCTATGGTTGGCCTAATCATTTCACACTTTATATAAGAGAATTTTATGTATGTTATAGTTGGAATTATCATTCATTGATTCTATTATTTTTTCACTTTATTTTTTCTATAGGTATCATTTAATTTAGAGAATATATTCAATAATAATTCCAAATAAAGTATCTTCTGAGACTCAGATACTTTTGTGGAATGAATATAGACTATTCAAAGAGTGATTATATATTCAAGTATAAATGTCCTATCCAATATGATTTTTTAAGTTGACTCAACTAATTATAAGAAAATCATAAAAGAATTAATTATTCAACTATTATCAAATCAAATTTAATATATAAAATCAATATAATTAATTATTTCTAAATTCTCCTAGGATTACTAAGGTCTAAGATATCTTTCGTGATCACAGACATTTACAATTAATTGAGTATTAGCTTGCATCGAGATGAAATCTATAATATATTTTATATTTTTCATAAAATAATTTTATTTCAAAAAATACAAATGATTATTTTGAGATCTAATACAAAAGTCAAATTTAGAGTAGTAATGATTATTACTTGTAATTTACTTTGAATTTGAAAATTTCTTTAGAGATTGAAACTCCACTTTTTTCTTCTCCTACTATACTTTACTGTGATAATCAAACATAAAAATATATAATATTTAATCTAATATCTAATAAGTAAACAAGACAAACATAAAATTATTACAATATATATTCAATCAACAAAACAATTAATTATCTTTACTAACATCTTAAAGACGTCCCATTTACCTTTTTTCACTAAGCTTAATGTTCTAGATATCTATGCAAAAACTTAATAAAGAATATTATGGTTTACTAGTTATTTTTATTTTTTTTAAATTTTTATGTATGTAATATTTAAGCTTGTACACATTTCATATGTGTACATCATGTAGAAATTAGAAGGTTGATTCATTGTAGGTAAATATGCTATAATATTAATTTTATTCTTGATCTTCTTCATGAGAAATAAATAATCCATCTATAAGTATTTTGCCTACTTGTGAAATAATAAATTAAAGACTATATAGCTCAGTGTTTGACTATCATATTAAATAATAATAAAAGAAATAAAATGATACCAAATTACCTCACAAAAATATTTGAGCCAAAATATCTCACAAGTAGCTAACATTATAATCCAAAACTTTGTCTCTGCTCTGCATCTTCAGATAACTATCAACCTCTCACTTTTCAAGAAGATAAATTTACTTTCAAATAAATTATAAAACTCAAAATAGATCTCATGTCTATGAAAACTGATATCTAACTTGAACTTGAAAAATATAGTGGTTGAAAATACTTGTAATCACTAAAATAGATACTAGGACCTACATATTTCATTACATTTATCAATATGTAAAGAGTTTTACGAGTAGATGAACTAGTGGTACTAAATATAAGAAACAACTATATTAATTATGAAATATACATATTATATCATAATAATCATATAACTAATCTTTCTTATAATTCTCTTGTGTGTACTCGAGTCAACTAAATGTCACACCACAATATCTCTCCATTGGTAAATAATCAGATAACTAATATTTCATTTAGAATTATGACAAGATATTTTTTGAATTAAATAATTCTTAATTCACATTTTTACAATGAGTATACTATTCACATATAATTAGAAGGACAATTCAATTATTACAACTTAAAAAAAAACAAAGAGGTGATTATTTATGAAATTCTCATTAACTAAACTCTCAATAACTACTTTATATCATAAAATACTTCTTACTATATATATATATATATATATGAGACAACTAACATGCTAAAGCATTCGTATACATGAGAGAAAAAGGATAATAAAAAAATAAAAAATAAAAAATAAAGCATGATATAAACAATCTCAACAAGTATTATATTCAAAAGCAATTAAAATTAAACAGCAAATAACATGCTATTCTCAAATATACTTTTCACTTGATTATTAAAATAATCATGGGTGAGCCAAAGAAAAACAACCAGCAGATATATGACTATTGCGAGAGCAATTGTTAAGACACTACAATGAAGAAAACCTGAAGCATCTGCATTAATTTTGGATGCTGCTCCAAAAGTCGACATAGTTCCTCTTTATTGCTCAATAAAGACTGCCATGAAAAAGTGGAAACGGAACAATACATCACTTTGTTAAAACAATTTCATGAAACTGAGTTACCATACCGTAATGGCTTTTGGATCCTTGAAGTATTCTTGCAATGACATTCCGAATCCTTGTCTCTTTTGAGAAGAACCGTCTGAGGGCTGATCTACCAACTGCTTTTGAACTTGAGTATGATGTGGAGACATTTTTGACTGTGGTAGCCCACTGAGGTGAGCAACATGACTCTGGATAGGATTTTGAAAACAAGCCCCCTGTTCCATTTGCTTTGAAGATTGTAAACTTGACCAAGATGTCAGAGGTAATTGATGAGGGGAATGAATGTGTGGTTGTATGTGTGACGGTTTACCAGTTGACTGAATAGAAGTATGCGTCATGCAAACATTTTGCAAGATATTTGGATCATCCCCATTCAAAAAAGAGGCACTTCCAAAAAAAGTAGCAGGCAATAGAGGTTGTCTACCAATATGCAAGTGTGGAGCCATGGGAGGCTGCATTGAGGTGGCTCCCACACTCGAAAATTTAATTGACCATCTGTTGGAAGTGAAATGGGAGTCTTAGAATGATCAGTCAACCCAACAAGGGGCACAGAAGAATGGAAGGTATCAGCCTTTAAAGATGGCAGTGAGTGCCGGCAAGTAGAAAATGGAGGTGGAGCAAGAGGAAGTGGGGGGTGAGGCACAACAGATAGAGTGGGAGACAAGCCTGCAGTTGTTGAAAGCTTGGAATCTACAACATGAGTGGAAGATGCCAGTGTTGCACTAGCACAGGTGAATGGAGATAGATATTCAGCCTGAACCAAAATAGCCCAACAATTAACATTGATTATTTGTTGACAAAATTTTGGTATTTACGCTTTTCATTCAAAACAAGGTTGAATATGTGAAAACTAAACTAAATTAGAGGCAAAACTTATACAAACATTAGGTTGACCATTAGATTTTGATTAATTTGATGTTTTAAAGCTATTGTATGTTCTTAAATTATGCTGTAACAAATGTTGCCATGCTGTCCCATACTTCATTTCCATGCTGGTAGATCATTTAATCTGCCTATATACAGACATATGAGTTATTTGATTAAGCTCTCACGGCATGTACTTTTTTCCATAGAAATGAAATTAAACATGCAAACTTACTATAGAAAATTCATCATACAAATATAGATGAAGGTAGAGGTAGTCCCCAACGCACAAGACTTCTACTTATCATAAGATCTAAGAGAGATTAATATCCTGACAATTTTATCCCCGAATGTCAAAAATATTAGCTGATAAGTTTTGAACCAGAAACCTACTATCCTTAGACAAAAATAGAAACCATCACATCAAGAGATAATCTCTAACACATACATTCAACACAATACTTTTTCAGGTAATCAACAATCACAATACAATTTTGTCATCCTAGAAACATTTGTAGACATTATTTTTCCGTACTTTAGTCTATATTTGGTTGCAATAAAAGGAGCCACGATTGTCATTCATACATGGTTTTACCTTTGATTTTACCTTTGTTTTTACAATAAAATACCACATCATATCACTACGATATTATTTTTTTATTCTGGTTTTAATATAAATATTTGATTGTATTATATGTTTTTCATATTATTGTATCCTAGTATCATAGTGCATAAAGCTCCCACTTCATTAAGGCTAGGTTTTGAACCTAAGACCTAGCCTTAATGAAGATATTTACTATCGCATTAAGATATTATCCTCTATACTTTTTATATTGCTAAAATATAATTATTAATAAATATAAAAAAATAAATACATGAATGATTATTTTCTATATGTAATCAACCATGACAAATTACACAAATAACCATGAAAAGATAATAAAACATTTATGCAAAAAATACTCCAAAAGCACAAAAAAAAGCAAAAAAAATATTATAATATCAACACATAGATTTCTTTTTTATTTGCATAAGCATAATCTCATAATCATAGTATCACCATAAGAAAAAGTAGAGGTATCAGCATCACTATTAATTACTAAATATAAATTTAGCAAATAAAATCAACACACAAATCACACTAAAAGCTAAATTCAATAATAAAAAGATGCTATAAAATATGTCTATATATATGTGTGTGATATATATATATATATATATGAATTTGCATATATACAATACAAATCACACAAACTATACAATAAAAGGGTTAAACATACTGCTAGATTAAATAAACAAATATAAATTATTCACTAAATTCTTATAGAAAATACATATTAATTATTAATTTAATCATTTGTTATCTTCCTAATTATTAGATGTATATAAAAGGGAATATAGAAAATTAATTTAATTAAATTTCATTTATACTAAAATAGAATTGTCTAGGATTTAAATCATTATATTTTTTGATAAATTATTTAACATGACTTTTAAAATAATCTATCATATTATTAATTTTACAACTATATTATTTATACTATATTTACATTAAGCTAATTTTTTTGTCTCATCTAATATTTACTCAACATGTGATCATGTCTCTCACTATTAGTTTTACAACATTGCACACAAGCCAACCCTTAAGGTGAGACATGGCCTTCGACTTTTTGTCTTGTCAACCGAGACCTCTCTTTTTTGAGTGAAAGATTTTGAACAGAACATATACAATTAAAATTAAATAGGTAAAAATAAATGATGCAATATTTATCCTAGATAAAAAAAAATCAAAAAGACATAAGATGCAAAAAAATATATGAAAATATTTAATTGATTAAATAATTTATTACTATATCATTTTGGGAGCAATCCCATCATAAAACATCTGATGGACTATTTTGAGCCCTTCAAAACATGAAGAGAATTAACCAAATGCATAGTAGAGGTCGCTCATCAAAACTTAAATATCACAATTAAATTGAATTTCAACCATTTGTTAAATTACATAAAAAAAGAGAAAATTTAACATTTTGATTAAATAAAATCAATTACGTAAAAAAACAAAATTATCAAAAAAAAAAAAACAAAAAAACATCATATGTAATAGTCTTGCTCTTGCATAGATCCCAAACATTAGTATGAAGTAAAAAAAAAAAACTAAACTAACCTCACTTTAACATGTTGGATAAAAAAATTAATATAATTTCCTAACTAATTTGTCTTATAATCTATCATGATAAGTCCCTTGATGCTAAATTTTAAAAGATTCAATACTAATTGAATATGCAACAAATTTCATGAGTGGAAAAGAATACAACCTCTAGGGAAAACTCTCTTGAGATTCACCAATTATATAAAAAAATATCAGAGAACAAAAATTAATATTACAATATAATCATTTAGTAATGTAATTAACTAACAAAAAAATTGACACAAAAATTTGAAAAAACACTAAAAAATAAAGAATAGACTACAAAGTAATAAGATCTACATTTACAATGGTAACAATAGTTTAACCATGACAATGACGATTTAGGATGCCAGTAAGATTGATTATCTCTACACTAATACAATATCAAATGAAAAAAAGATTAATTTTTATTAATGAGTATAAAATACTCAAAAAAAAGTATGAAAGTAGATATATAAATGGGAAAAATACACAGACATGTAACACTATTTTATATACTAGAGACACTCTACTATAAAAATATACAAACACACGCGCGCATAGTAACTAAAATTGCATTGCATACTTGTATTAATAGCTTATTAATATTTATATATTAGTGAGTAGGTAGATGAGTGCCGATCAATGAAAAATTCAAAATCATGTTTGGGCTAAATCTTATCTAACACTAAAAATAGTTAAAAAAACAAAAAAAAAAACACATATACTAGCAGCAAACAGCATTTAACGTCATAGCAAAAATCTTTTTCCTTCCTTAAGTAAAAAATGTTCTGCAACATACTTGGAACACTTGAGGCAGTGGCTGACGAGCCTCTGACAAGGCAGGAATATCAGGAATCTGGGAGGCCCCCTGTTGGAATGATATTGGAGGTGGGGTGGGAGGCAAAGGTGGCTGAATTAGAATAACCTTCTTGCTGTACCGCTCTTGATATCCTGGCATACAATGGCTCGGCCAAGAATCCCTAGAATCTGCTGATTTTAACATAACAGAATACTCCCGTGCATCTGGAAGAGTAATTTGAGGCCCTGGTATGCTTGCATGGTCAACAGAATCAAATTCAGCTGGGGCCTCTGTGATTTCTTCCGAGAAGTTTATTTTGGAAGTTGTACCAGTTTGATGTGACAAAGGAGTCCCAAATTGTAAAACAGATACCATTGAAGAAAAATCCTCCCTAGTCTTATCATGCATAATAACTCCATCTGTAGCAATGACATCACCATCTGACTCCTCAACAACAGAATGAGAAGAACTTTGCTCTACAAAAATTGGTTGATGAAGAAGACTATTATCAGGCTGTGAAAAATTCAAATGATGATCTAATTCAGATTCCTCTGCATCAAAAATTATGTCAATTCCATGAAGATCATCATCCATTTCTGTTTTGAACAGCTTCGACTTATGTACAACATTTGTATTTGGATCACTTGAAGGAACTGTGCCACCAATCACTTGAACTGAAGGCCTGGCAATCACGGTTGCTGGGGTGTCTCTGAGTTCCTTTTGACGAGCTACAAATTCATCCACATGAATAGAAGGAGGCCTTCCACCCCGTGGAATTGTAGTAACACTGGAATTTAGCATACCATCAGCAGTTCTTTCCCTTGCCACATAGTCATCCACATGCAAAGAAGGCGGCCTGCTTGAATTTGGTTTCCGCAGCCTAAAGGTGTCCCGGCGGGTTGGACCAGAAGCAGAAATTGATGGACCTGATCCTCGCAAATTATGAATAGAAATCTCGGACATAGGGGCTTCCCCCCTAACACGCCGGGCAGTACCACTACCATCAAGAAAAGTTGATTTCCTTTTACCATGAGAAAATTGCGAGAATCTATCGTGCAATGTTTCAGGGCATTCCCATTGAAACCTATCCCCAAGGAGGCTAGGTAATAGATCATCAGCACCAATTTTTTCTGGATTTGATGAATCTTCAAGCTGATTGGTTTTAGTAAAAGTAGGGAGCATTTTGGGTAGCAATTGAATAATGTCAGTCATCAACTTATCATCAGAAACATCTGATCTGAAGGACTTTTCTAACAAGAGATACAGTGCCTTGCTGGATGCTGATGCCTGCAGATATATGATTTAGTCATCATCATTTAGGATAATCAATTGGCAACAATGTTTCATTTTAACGTACACACCTCATACAAAGTGCTCTTTATGTCAGGGGTAGATAGGGTGCTGTGAGTGATCTTCAAATTCAAAAGAGTGATCATTTTCTGGATCAAATCAAAAGATTCTGGAGAATCTTTTGTGTCGTCCACATTATTTTCAAGCCCAAAAAGAGATTTAACTTCACCAACCACAGTCATGTTCAAACTAATCACAATGAAAACGTTAAAAACTGTAATAATCAATTCGGGGAGCAAGAGAAAAATAAACTGGCAGATAAAAGAAAGCTAATTCAGAAATCCAAGCACCATGACTATCAAATGTTGAATTGAATTTTTTTTAAACAAAAAAAGCGACCACCCATTTCATAATAAAAAGCACATGGAATAAATATCAATCCCTTATTTGCAGCTGTACAAATTTAATACAATAAAAATTATAAATAATACTAATAAAGATATATCAGACAGATTTAATACAGCTTAAGCTGTACAAATTCAATACAACTAAAACTAACTTACTTTGAATTATACATGACAAACCCTTATATATTAGACAAATTTAATTGAGACAACCCACAAACTGTGCGCTCTTATCAAAAATATAATGTTAAAAAAAAAGGCAAATTAATAATTATATTTAGCACCTCTTTCAAATTGATACATAAAAAAATCAAGGCACCAAGATCAAAGGAGAAACAAATCAATTCGAGCTTGTCTAAACTACAAAGTTGTCAACACAGATCTTACATGAAATACGACAGAAATTTAGAAAATATTATTTTCTAACTGGATTTTAAAAAAATGATAATAACAGAAAAATATTTATCCCTAACCGACATAAAAATAAATAACAACAAAACAACTAAAAAATATTCTTCCTTAATCAACTTAAAGAAAATAACGATAAAGAAAACAAAAATAAAAAATGCTTCCCTAATCGAATTAGGAAGAACAATGACGAAGGAACTCAAAGATATTTTCCCCTAGCAATAGTTGTCAAAGGCGTGCCTCATGCACGCCTAAAGCATATGCTCCACCAGGCCGAAGCAAAAGTGCCTTGCCTCACCTTACACCTCAAATAACTATGCTCATAGCAACTTTGGGAGAAGAACGAAAAAAGACAAAAAAATATTTTATCCTAGTTGACTTATCAACGAAATAATAACGATAAAACCTAAGACAAAAAAATATTCTCCCCTAAACCAAATTAGAAAGAATACTTACAGGTAAAATTGAAAAGAAAATAACAATCCCATCTGTTTTTTATGAATTGGAGGGAAGCTTTAAAGTTTCATTTTACCGTCGAAATATCTATACTAGGAGATTTGTTGAATAAACACATAGGATGCCACTACTGCAGATTAAATGCAACTGGATGCTGGAGATTAAATGCAAGTGGATGATGCAAGTGCTGCTGAAATTGATTTTGCATTTGCTGCTGAAATTGATTTTGCATTTGCTGCTGAAATATAGTTAATGGCTCGGTTTCCCACAGAGAGACTCTTGGCTGCCTCTCTCCAGCAGCAAACTATTCTTGAAAGTGGGAGGAACTCAGGAACACTTGAAAAAAACTGAGTTATTAATCACAAGTCAAAGAGTTGAATCTCCGTAGGATTGCCTCAAAAAATGGAGCTTCTACCAGATTGCAATTAGAGAGCAAATGTGCAGTTATGTGATTTTACTGTGGAGTCTAACTGCTCCATATCCACCAAAAATATGAATAAATGTTTGAAATAATCCGGGCTCAGTAAAAGATTCTGCAAAATAATCAACTACAGGTTTTGTGCTATTTAAAGTACCTGGGAGTTGGTGTACAGGGAATTCCAGCATCTGAATTCTGAAATGTCCTTGACAATGTTTTCCATGCACTAGTAACATATTGTATAGTTAATTGAGGCACAAGATAAACTGAGACGTAAAATTCTTTTGAGACTGCGAGGCAAATGACACAATCAAGACAATTTTTTTTTTGTGAGACACCCTACCTAATATATATATTTATTAAATATTATCTATAATTTTTATCTATCAATAAAATATAATAAAATAAAAAATATTAAACATAAAAAAAATATTATTAGCATTTCCTATAATCACAAGTATTTAGAATACGAAAACAAAAAAAAAATACTATTTGAATAATAAAGCATACAAAATTCTAAAACATCAAATATATTATTTATAATTATCAAAAATAAAAGGGAGGAGAACTTTGAGAATAATATAATTTATGGGAGAAACTTTATGAATAATTAATATATAAGAGAGGAAGGAGACCTAGGGAATAATATGGGAGGAGTGGATAGCCTGATGGCGCCTGAGCATTAAGTGTGCCCGAGGAGTGCCTTTAATAACTATGATACATCCTACCATTTCCACACCAGCATCTTGATATCATCTCATCGACTCATCCATGTTCTCCTCTTTTCTTGTATATCTCTACGGCTTTGAACCAGCAGCACAGCAACGAATGACATTCACTTGATCCAGGTCGACTTTTTCTGGATGATACCGGAGTAAAGCAAACATAAGATTTGAAGTTGCAGAAATTGGCCGATATATGTCTTTGAAGAACATGTTAAAAAAGAGATCCAACTTCCCTACCATTTCTGGAGGCCATTCAGTATCCAATCTGATATTGAGGTGAGTAAAAAAAAACTCCTTGTTGCTTCACAGAAGCAAACCATTACCGGGTAGAAGTAACTGCCATCTAGCTCAAACAGATGGTCGATGTTATTGAAAACTTTAATATCACCATCTAAGTAGATTAGCTTCTTGTCTCCATAAACTTCCAAATATGAAGCTTACAGTAGTTGGTGGCATAATATATTACATTGCAAACTTTGTGCCATTAGATGGCAGATAAAAAGGCACGATGTGATGAACAACACAGCAATGAGATCGCAGAATATCACAAAGGTCGAGAGGAACATCAAAACGAACAACAAGAAGATGCTTTGTTTTACCTTCCTTAAACCCGTCGCTAGTCCAACAACTCCACGAGCATAGTCTCCATCACCTGCTAAAAAACTAACAAAAGCAAAACGAGAATTGAGAGATGTCTCACTGAGAAAACAGTTGGTGGTGGAAACAGTGTTGGAGATGACAACCTCCCACATCATGGCTTCATCCTTGAACCACGAAAGTTCAATGTTAGGCCAGCCTTCTCTTGTGCGCAACGGTGTTTGCACATCATCAACTATGTAGATCATATAGTTTCTTTTAAATTTAACATAGTGAATGTGCCCCCTCCCTCCAGGGTTCACGGTCCTTGTCCACACAAAAACCCATAAGATTTATTATCCTAGGGTACCATAATCTGATATCATGAACAAATTTAATATAATAAAAATTATAAATAACACTAAAAAATATAAATTCAACTTAAAACTAACTTATTTTAAATGATACATGATAAATTATTTATATTAGATAAATTTAATTAAGTAGCCCACATACTAAGTGCTCCTATCAAAAATATAAAATAAAGTAAAATACAAAAAAAAAAATTTTAAAAAGTAATAATTTTCTTCACCAATAACCATTTTACATTGTTGTGATTTGTTTAGTCATCAATGGCAAATTTTTTTATTTTATAGTGTTATTTTTTATTATTTTAGAGTACTCAAACTCAACTTTTGGGCTACTTCAAATCACACATATAAAATTGTATTTTGATTTTACAAGTATTATAGTTTATCCTTCTTTATGTATACTTTTTTTTTATGAACTATGCTAATTTATCGACCGATTATATAAGAGCATTAAGTATAAGCTTGTTTTATGTTATGTGATTAAATATTTTTACTTGAATTAATTTTTTAGATAATATCAGTGCCAAAACTAAGGAATACAATTCTTAAAATGTCTAGACATAAAAAGAAATAGCATATGCATTGCAGCAACACATTGCACATGTGCACCTCGTGTAACAATACATGTATGTGCATTATTCTACCCAATGAATATGGAAGTGCAATTTTTTTGGGCTTCCATTATCTTCTGTCACATGCCAAGTATGTGTGATGTACATTGATGACCACATTATCGCAGACAAAAAACTTGCACTATTACCATGGATGGTGTGTGTGGCATTACATTGCAGCAAAGGTGTAGTGTGATTGTTGTAGAATCAAGGAGCAACAAGGATCATGGTGCAGACCATAAAAATACCATACTATAGTTTTATATATCTTCTTGATATTATTTTGTGATTTACACTTGTGAAGAAAGTTAAAAATTCTGATGACTATTTATGAAAACTTGAAAATGAGAATTACTCATGAAGGGCAATGAGTTATAACATAATTCTTTAGTTAGAGAATATTAAATTGTAAAAAAAAATTGACTGCAAACTATAATTGAGGAGAAAATAATTCTGAAAATACTTTTTTTTTCTTTAATTCTTGTTATTTTTACAATCAATATAATGATTTATTTATAGGCATTAGTTTGTCCTAATAAAACCAAAAATTAAAAATCATTATCACCCATTAGAGTAACTATTAACTCTTGACATTTCATCTTCCCTATTAAAAACAAATATTTAATGTTTAAAAAACTCTCTATTAAAAACAAACATTTAATATTTATTGAACAAAACTCCCCCATAAATTTAAATGCTTCTGCTATCTTTCATGCCGAGTAATCTTTTGCAGTTGTCGAGTTATATAGTAGGTAGCAGTTTGGTGAAGATATATGCGACTTGATCCTGACTTGTCACGTATACTATTTTATATTTCATTCCTTTCACTTGATCTCGGATGAAGTGAAAACGAACGTCAATATGTTTGCTTCTCTCATGATTTACAGAGTTCTTGATCAACTTAATTGCTGATTTATTGTCAACTTGTATCTCAGTTGGACCGAGTTGT
Source organism: Sapria himalayana (assembly GCA_029783825.1). NCBI lineage: Eukaryota > Viridiplantae > Streptophyta > Magnoliopsida > Malpighiales > Rafflesiaceae > Sapria > Sapria himalayana. The sequence goes on along the minus strand of JAREIK010003198.1, from coordinate 446,109 downwards.
TGTTGCTCCATCTTGCCCAACAAATTTCTGAGCCATATCACATGATATACACATAAAGATGCTGCCACATATTCAGCTTCACATGTCGAGAGTGTCACGATTGGTTACTTCTTTGAAAGCCAAGTAAACACCGTGTCACCCATAAAAAACATATAACCCGATGTGCTTTTCCGATCGTCCAAGTCTCTGCACCAATCACTGTCGGAGTACCCGACCAACTTGTAATCTACCGCATTTGTATAACATAACCCGAGTGACATTGTTCTTTTGATGTATCAAAGAATTCGCTTTAACACCTTCCAATATGAATAGACTGGCTCCCCCATGAACCGACCTATAATGCCGACACTTAATGCAAGGTCAGGCCTTGTGCATGTGAGATAGCGAAGACTTCCCATTAAATTCCGGTATTTGCTTGCATCGACTTGTTCTCCTTCATCAAACTTAGAGAGTTTTGCACCTGGTTCCATTGGTGTTGAAACCAGATTATAAGACTTCATCCTGTACTTCTTCAAAATCTCTTTTATATATGCCTTCTGGGATACAAAAATACCCGTATTTTCGTGTCATACCTCTAGACCAAGGAAAAACTTCATCAAGCCCAAATCTGTCATCTTGGATTCCCGTGTCATTGTGCTCTTGAACTTTTGTATCATTTCATTATTATTCCTCATAAAAATAAGATCATCAACATAAAGAACAATAAATAACATATTACTTCCACTCTTCTTCACATAAAGGGCATGTTCATAAGGACATTGCTCGAACCCATTCTCTCTGAAGTATGTATCGATACGAGTATTTCACGTCCACGATGCTTGCTTTAACCCATAAAGTGTCTTCTTCAATTTTAATACATTCTTTTATTCTCCAATTTTCATGTACCCGGGTGGTTGTTTAATATAAACTTCTTCTTCAAACACACCATTCAGGGATGTCGATTTGACATCCATTTGTAATATCGGCCAATTGAATTGAGCCGCTTGTGAAATGAGCAATCTAATTATCTTCATTCTTGCAATGGGAGCAAACACCTCGTCATAATCGATTCCCACCATTTGCTTGTATCTCTTTGCTACAAGTCTCGACTTATACCGTTCTATCTCTCACTGAGCATTCATCTTTCTCTTAAATATCCACTTAATATCAATAAGCTGAGTTCCTTTTGGCAATTCTGCTTACTCCAATGTGTTGTTGCGATCTATTGCTTTAATCTCCTCGTCCGTGGTAGTTTGTCACTTTTTGGCTTCCACCGCCTGTTCAAAGCTTAAATTTTCAGAATATACCAAAAGACATATAAGGTGTACCTCATTTATTGAATCATACAAATCTTGTAAGCTTCGCATCTTGGATTGTCGTGATTCATCTTCATCATCAATGGTTTCAGAATTTTTCGGTATAGTTGTTGGCATAGCAATTGATGATTCTCCAATATCAATGATATCCTCTGTTGCTTTATTCTAATCTCATTCATTTGCTTCATAAACTCGTACATCACAGCTAACTAGAATCTTCTTGCTTATCGGGTCGAATAGCTTGTATCCTTTTGTTTTCTCATCATACCCAATAAAAATATATCTTTTGCTTTTATCTTCAAGCTTCGTTCTTCGATGATCTGACACGTGTGCGTAGGCCAAACTGCCGAATACTTTGAGATGAAAAACTGTCGATTTTTGTCAACTCCATGTCTCTTGTGGTGTTTGATCATACAACTTTGCATGTGGACACCGATTTTGAACATAGACGGCGCATTGCAAAGCTTCTGCCCAAAATTCCTTCGGCATTTTCTTACTTTTGAGCATTGATCGAATCATGTCAAGAATGGTTCAGTTCTTCCTCTCGGCTACATCATTTTGTTGTGGAGAGTATGGTGTGGTTAAAAATCACCTTATGCCTTGCTCCTCACAATACTCCATGAAAATCATCGAAGTGTATTCGCCGCCTCTATCGGATTATACAGATTTAACATATCTACCGGTTGCCTTTTCCACCAGCACTTTGAATTTTTTGAACACCTCAAATGCCTCGGATTTTTATTTAAGAAAATAAACCCAAATTTTTTGTGAGAAATCATCAATAAATAAAATGAAATACCTTTTGCCACTGAAAGATTTAGGGGTGATTGGTCCATATATGTCGGAATGAATCAACTCGAGAGATTGTTTAGCCCAATATTCTGCCTTCTTTTGAAATGACATTCTTGCATGTTTTCCGAGCACACATTCTTCACAAAATTTTTCCTCGTATTCCATGTCCGGTAGTCCGTGCACCATGTTCTTCTTTGTCAACTTGTTTAGGTCATCATGATGTAGGTGACTAAAACGGAGATGGCACAGTGACGTCTTGTCTTCCACATTGACTTGCAAACATTTTTCTCGTACACTTCTTAAATTCAGCTTATACATTTGATTTCTTCCCATTTTAACTTGTGCGACTAAACGTCATTGCTTGTATTTCAATAGTAATATCCGGTCTTTCATTAAAACCGAATATCCTTTCTCCATGAGTTACCACATACTTAAAATGTTGCTCTTGAGATCTGGTACGTAATACACATCTTGGATTGACCCAATGAAACCATCCTTTTGTACATAATAAATCGTACATTGGCCTTTTACATCAATCTTTGAGTCATCTCCAAACGACACAGATACAGCTTCAACCTTTTGTATTTCTTTGAAACAATGCTCGTGCCCACACATATGGTTGCTTGCAGTTGTGTCAAGGTACCACATCGTGTCATTGTCGGTGTTGACTTTGTTATATGCCATTAAGAGAAAGTCTTCTTCCACCTCGTCATCTATAGCTAGATTGGTTGTCTCTTCCATTTTTTTTTCAACTCGACATTCTTTTACAAAATGCTCCACATTTCCACAATTGTAACATTTATCAGAATTACAATCATTCGCATATTGACCATATTTACCACACTTGTAGCACTCGAAGTTGGAATAATTTGACCGACCACATCTTCCACGACCGCGTCCTCTTACACGCCAATTTTGTTGGTTTGATTGTCACTTCTCCTCATGATACCCTTCTTGACCGCGGCTTTTCCCAACGCGAATATTTCCTCGACCACCACGGTCTCGCCATTTACCTCGAAAGTTTTGAGAATAGAATACCTTTTCGTCATTGAACGATACTTTGGTTTGAAATGCCTGCTCAAGTGTCTCCTCCTTTTTCTTCTTCTTACGATATTCATGTGCCATTAAGGAACCTGCAAGCTCATCGACTGTGAACGTTGCTAGATCCTTTGACTCTTCTATGACACATACCACATTCTCGAAACTGTCAGTTAACGACATCAGAATCTTTTCCACGATTCACGCATCGGATAATTTTTCTCCGTCTCGGTTGAGTTGATTCACCACGGGTTGAACACGCGTGATGTAATCAGACACATCTTCTGACTCATTCATTTTCATGCTTTCAAACTCGTTGCGAAGAGTTTGAAGACGAACTTGTTTAACTCGGTCGGCTCCTTTGTACGTAGTCTCCAAGATGCCTCATGCTTCTTTTGAAGTTTTTGCACTCGCAATCTTCTCAAAGTCCGACTCAACAATAACTCGGAACATGATGTACAATGTCATCTTATCTTTTGATCGCGTCTCTTTCAACGCCTTATTTTGAGTCGTCGTATATCCTTCGGTAGATTCAGGCTCTTCAAAACCTTCTTGAACCACCTCTCAATAATCCACAGAACCGAGAAGAGCTTTCATTTGGATGCTTCAATTCTCGTAATTCACCTTCGTTAATCGGGACAGTGGGACAATATTGATTATACTCCATATCCCTCCGATACCAAATTGTAAAAAAAAAATTAGCTGCAAATTATAATTGATGAGAAAATAATTCTGAAAATAGACACTTTCTTTCTTTAATTTTTATCATTTTTACTATCAATACAATGATTTATTTTATAACATTAGTTTGTCCTAATAAAACTGAAAATTAAAAATTATTATCACTCATTAGAGTAACTATTAACTCTTGACATTTCATCTTCCCTATTAAAAACAAATATTTAATGTTTAAAAAACTCCTCATTAAAAACAGACATTTAATGTTTATTTGACATAAATTACCTAACAAATTGAAGAGGCAAAGAAGAAATTACTACAAGAAGACTCCTAGCTTTTTATTGTATTATGGCAATTTATTAAGGTAGAATTATTCATCTCAATTTTCTCATTATACATGACATACAAGATCTTATAAAAATTTGCATCACTACATTCATCTCAAAGGACAAATATATGATCCAACTATTCAACTTCTTGAGCGAAGACTAAAAAAAAATTAACAAACACTAGTAGGTAAATACTCAATTATATACAATTTTCACAATTGACTATATAATTCCTAAAGATATTTCTAACCAACATTGATGCTATAGAGAGAGTGAAATAGTTCGAGATACATCTAGATATTATGATTCTATATTCATGAACTAACAAGTTTTTAGAATTTCATTACCAAATTTTGAGTGATAATGAGTTTTCCACCAGGCCAATGTTATATTACATAACAATTAAATGTATACAAAGAAAGACATCCCATTCTATACCAACTAGTAGTTGAGGAGGTACTAGTCATAATAAAGATAGAAGTAGAAAAACCTCAATTTAGTGTACACATCGAAAGAGAATGAGCCCTACCAAAAATAGCAATTGAGAATTATTTTCAAAGGAGAGATTGAGATAACTACATATAATTGAGGGAGATAGACCGACTACCTGATCCATCTAAAGGTTCTCATAGGGTTTTCTTAATGTAATCCTTGCAAAAATGTGATATTCAAGATTCCTCCCCAATGAAACAAGTTATTACTAACCTTCAGGTAATAAAATACTTATTACTTAATCCTCTACTTCATAATCTTGAATTATTGGCTCAAAAATCAATACAAATATTACATATAATTATTCACTAATTACCATCTTAATTATTTGTTCATTGAATATTATAATAATCA